>JAXQQM020064690.1:0-576247 GCA_034641835.2 Pinus albicaulis | reverse complement strand
ATTTTTTCCATCCCGCCCGGAACCGTCGCTATAGCGACATCTATAGAATACTGTCGCAATACCGACGTTTAAAATCTGTCGCAACTGCAACGTTTGAAGGAAGACGTCACAATTGCGACACCATGGCCCAAAGCGTCGCTAAACTAGTACATTTGGCGGAAATTCCGACACTTGCTTCCGACGCTTTTGACCAAATGTCAGAAATTTTCCCAAATTTTTTCCATCCCGCCCGGAACCGTCGCTATAGCGACATCTATAGAATACTGTCGCAATACCGACGTTTAAAATCTGTCGCAACTGCGACGTTTGAAGGAAGACGTCGCAATTGCGACACCATGGCCCAAAGCGTCGCTAAACTACTACATTTGGCGGAAATTCCGACACTTGCTTCCGACGCTTTTGACCAAATGTTGGAAATTTTCCCAAATTTTTTCCATCCGGCCCGCAACCGTCACTATACCGACGTCTATAGAAACCTGTCGCAATACCGACACCTAAACCCTGTCGCAAATTTTTTCAATCTCACCCGAAGCCGTCGCTATACCGACGATTAGAGAGATTAGTCGTAATACCGACACTTAGACAAAGTGTCGCAGTGGAGAGGTCTGAAGGAAGACGTCGCTATGGCGAACCTATTCTCCACGGGGTCGCTATTGCGACAGATGCGTCCAAACGTCGCAATTGTAACACAATGTCTAAGTTGCAATTGCGACGTTTGGAGGCATCCGGCGCAATAGCGACGCTTTGTGTATGTGTTGTGAGGAATAATCATATAGTTCAACTTAATGGTTCATTATATAATCATGTGATCATCACCAATGATATATCTTAAAAAGCAACTGCAAAGCCATGTGTACAAAATCGATGTATACTCTAGAGAGTGGTTCTCATATCACTATGTAAATTGTTGTATGCTACTTCAACAAAATTATAAGATAAACTGTAATACACATCATATATGCACCATAACAATTGGTAGAGGGTAAAACCCACCTGCCACACCTTTGTACTCGATCCAATTTTCTCAATCAACTCTTCTAGCTGTGGGAGTATCCTTCAAGGATCATAATACCCCCAAGGTCTGTTATCACCCTAGTAATTCTCAGGTTGTGGGATAGGGATTTTTGTAGTTAAGAACACCAAGGGTAACCAAGAACTGCTTTGGGAATTCAAGATCTAGCCTTCTTGAACTCTAGAGAGGGATCTCTCCGTATGATTTAGCTTTGTTTTAGTAACAGATATTAGGCTAGCTATGATTGTGTATTTGGGTTTGATTTTAAAAGATTGGTGGGAATAAAGAGATTTCAAGGTTAACGAGAAGGATCTACCAGAATATTGGGCAATGGAGTCAACTCTCTAGGCAAGTAGAACTAAGAAATAAGGCTCAGAGATGCAAATGTGCTAAGGGCAAGATAGGTGACCTTCTAAGGCTATGTATAGGTTTGATTTGATGGAGTGGATGGAATCTGAGCAAAAGGGCACTTAAGAATCCTTAAGCTACAGATAAGAAGATTGAAGAAGGGGATCTAACTGGGAACCGTAGAACTGCCCATAAGGTTTTACGAACAAGCTATTACTGGCCTACCATCTTTAAGGATGCCAAAAAATTCGTGCAGGCCTGTGATAGCTGCCAAAGGGCAGGACGCCCTGGGCAGTCTGATGAAATGCCTTTGAACCCTCAACTAGTGATTGAACCATTTGAACGTTGGGAACTTGATTTTTTTGGCCCTATTAGTCCTCCCTCAAACCAAAAAACATACATCCTAGTTGCAACCAAATATTTCACTAAGTGGGTCGAAGCAGAGGCACTTTCAAAAGCTACAGAGGACTCTGTAGTACAGTTTATTTTCCAAATCTTTGTGCGCTATGGTCTCCCAAGGGACATAATCACAGATGGAGGACCACAATTTGTAGGTAATAAATTAGCTGAAACATTGCAAAACTACCACATTCAGCACAAAATTACAACTCCATATCACCCACAGGCCAATGGCCAAGGAGAGAGCACGAACAAAGTAGAAAACATTAAAATGCCAAGTAGAGAGCACGAACTATAGTTGTCTTGAGAAATTTTATTCACACTGAATACTTTGAATTGTTAAGTATTTATACAAAAAAATGTTTACAAAATATCTCAGGAATTGAGATGATGTTTTAATAAAAAATAGGAAACAATTTCCTGTTTTTTATCCATTAAATTCACAGCAAATATGTGAATTCTTGCCACTTTTCTGCAGAGGGGATCTTCATAGTCTTCAATTTTCTGTAACTTTCATCTGCCTCTGTATACTTGGCAAAGTTAGGCTTTATAGTGAACATATGCCTGATCTCATTATCTAAAAAGAACAAATTTTCAAAATACTGAAGAAGTATTCTGCCTGTTGGTGATCCTTGAGGCAGTTGTTGTCTGGCTTGCTCTTTTGCATGATTTCTGATTTTTAGATCATACTCTTTCTGAGGCATTAACTTGTCATTCAATGCGTGAATATCAGGCAAACCTGCTTCTGACAATGTTTTGTATTTGGATAAAAATCTTGAGATGGATAAATTCATGTCTTTACACCGGTCCTCTAGATTACTCATTATGTTTCTTTTGTTCAGGACCTTTTTGATTTGAAGAATGGTTTCTGCTCTATCAACAATTTTCAATTCTTCCAACTCTTCCCTGGTTTTACTGTTTAAAAAAGCTATGAGTTGGATTGCTTGGGCTGGTTTTTTGTCAATTTCCCTCTTAGTCTTATCAATCTCTGCACTAGCAACTTGAAGTAACTCCCTCTGTTCATAAATTATCCGAATTGAAGGCCATTGAGAATGAATGCCATCAATAATTTTGGTCCATAAATGACTTTTTATAAAGGCCACTTGATCTGTAAGATTTACTTGTGCTTGCAGAATATTTACATGTTCTTGTAGTCGATCAACCCTTTGCTCATGTCCTCTAGAAGTAATCAAGGCATCATTTTTGGATTTTTCCAAATTTTTAATAGTGCCTCTCAAACTAAGAATCTCTTTATCTTGGTCTTGTGGTGTGGTCCTCTGTGAGGATGAAGAAGAAGAGGTAGAGATTAGAGAAGTAATTGGCACTGCAGTTGGCAGTACTTCGTTCGGTGCCAAGTGTTCTGCCAAAGTAGATGGTATAGCAGTGTTTACAGTGGGGATCACTGTAGGAATGACCATTGGTTGTGCTTTTCTTAGTTCTTCATTCTCTTTCATTAGAGCTTCCATTTGACTTTCCATTGTTTTTATCTGACCTGACATTTGATGTACAAGCTCCTTTAAATCATCATTCTCTGTTTTTTGCTGTAGAATTTCTTTTGCTTGAGAGTTTTCACTCTGAGGCAACTTCAACTGTTTTCTAAGAGCAGATATATCCTCATTTTTCTGTTTAATTAAGACTTTTTCCCCTTCAATGTTGGCTGGGTCACCCCCTGCTTCAATCACTATATCTTCTAGTGCTTTTATTCTTAAATTATTAGCATACAGTGAGGCTTTGTCCAACCTCATTTGATTTTGGAGGTTGAGCATTGTTTTTTCAAGCCTAATTGATTTCATAGTTTTACTGACAATTTTTTAATATAGCATTTCAATATTGCTCCTATGAAATTCAATTTGATCTAATTCATGAATGGCATCTGCATCCAGTTCAAGATCTGTTTTGGAATAATCTGCCACTGATTTTGGCTCAGCCACTGTAGGCTTCAATAATGACATTACCAATTTATTGGATGAATAATCAAATGTTGAAAGAATCCTGTCTTTGTTTCCAGGCTTTTCTTTAAGAAATCTAGAATGAGCTTGATTCTTGAGCTCTTCATTCTTCTCTTTAATCTGTCTGAATCTGATCTGAATCTCTGACTCTGTATTGTCAGTTTCGTGAGAAGAAGGAGGCAAATCGACAGTAGCTTGGTTTTCCTTCATGACTGTATCTTTTTGTTGTGTTCCAATTTTTACATTTTGAAGCTCTTCTAATGTTTGAGTGACTATTGTTGTTGCTTCATCATTTATATCAATATTTATAGCCTTATCCTTTTCTTCTTCTGTTGACTTGCTTCTTTTACTATAAGGAGTTCTGAATTTTATGTCCTCAATAGTCTCAGCTATGAAACTATCTCCTTCTCTGTCTTTTTTATGTACATTATAAATATCTTTGCTTGTAGAAGCCACCTGTACTGTCTGTTCAATCTGTTTGCCTTTGCCACTGTCTACCTGTATTACCTGTACTGCCTGTGAATCATCATTAGATAGGGTGTTTGGCTCCCATTCAATTTTATTTACATATCTTTCAATATGGGGCTTAGGATCATGCAAGTAAACAGGCAACTTACATTTTACCCTTATTGCACTCAAAATACCTTATGGGTCATACTTCCATGTAAAACTACATGGGAACTTATACTCTTTAAGTTTGACATTTATCTCATTGGCAGCTTCTCTGATATTCACAATGAATGGCCCAATTTGATTTTTCAGCTTAAATTGGGTCTTTTTCTTGTAAGCTATGAAGTGGATTTCATCTACATTCAATAGTTGTCTCAGATATTCTAAAGCAAATATTCTTGTAGTTACAAATTTGGGTAACTTATATGGGGCCAGGGATGAGCCATACACTCTGATTTCTGTATGATTTTTATATAAATACCAATCTCCAGTTTTGTAGCTCTTTGATAACTGCAGAATTCTTCTTGTCTCATCATTGATCCTAGGGATCTCCTCTTTTTCCAAGAGATACATAGCAAGGGCTATAAATGAGTCATTGAAATCTGTAAAACTATACTCTTTGTTCCATTTCCTTAGAATAGATGACCAAAATACTACTGATAGAACTTTTCCTTCTGCATCCACTTTCCGACATTCAATTGGAAACTTATCTGTTTGATAATATAGGAAGAGGTGTAGTAGATAAGAGGAGTATCTGAAAACTCCTTCTTCTGATAATTTGGATAACTGATAATGCATATTATCAGCAATACATCTAGCAAAATTGAACTGAATGGATGGTGATTGAACATGGTTTAGAGTTGACAGAAAACCTAGGATAGCCACATCAGTGAATTCATCACTGGCGTATCCTAGTATGAAGGAGAGCATTGAGACAATCTGTCTAGTTTCATCTGGGAAATCAACGGTGTCGAAAGGAGGATCTAACTTAGGAATATCAACTTGATTTGGACAAAAAGTCTGGTATATTTTGAATCTAGCATTGAAATCCAAGTCAAGATATAGTTGGGTTAAATCTTCTCTTGTTAGGGTAGCAGAATCGGGGTCATGATTCATTTGCAGCATGGAATTTATCGAATATTCAGTGATGTAAAACAGGATTTCTTTTTCTTTGTTTACAATACATCTTTTTTCTGGCATATAATAGGCTTGGCATAATCTGATAAAGTCAGGAACAGAATGAGTGAGAGGGACAATATATCTAGGCAGATTGGATTCCCAAATTGGAATATCTTTGTCACCCTTTTCCACTGATTTTCCATAGCACCAATTATAGACATCAAGCGCGTTAAATTCTACATTAGGGTCTATTATTAGACAGTCCTGATCAAATAAAGGGCTCTTCTCTGGAGAAATGACTGGAGGCTGGACTGGTCTGACCACTTCTGTAGAATCAGCCGTGAGTGCAGGAGTTGGTTTGTCGATTTTGAAGGACATAAGCTGAGGAAACTTTGCAGAAGACTTCTTTTCAGATTTTGGGCCTCCATTCTTGGGGGTTACCTGCTTCTTGGTCATTTTTAATAATGAACCAAGCAAGCTTAAACGGTTTGCTAAGTTCCTTTACGAGAAACAGGGGTTTCTTGGCGAATTTCTACTGAAAATGGGGTTTCTGAGCAGGGTTTTTAGGAAATGCAAGGAATTTAAAGCTCAGGACGTGTATTTAAAATCGATTTCAACAGCAAAGCGGACCAGGGTATGGAAAAAACTGCGAGAAAGGGCAATTAGGGATTCCAGGGAAATTTTGACAGAGTTTTCCATGAAAAATGGACACTTTTTTGCAGTAACTTTGGTAATTATTTGAAATCGACAGGAATTTTGAAATCTCAGAGGGCAACTTCGAATAAAAGTACCTGGAGAACCAGCGGAATTCGGTTGAAGACGTTGCAGAGGTGCTCAGTCTTCAATTTTTTGAAAATGGCTTCGCAGAGGACAATGTAGTACCTTGTAATGGAAATTCAGGGTAATGGGCGTCGAAAAATGGTACTGGTAGGTTGAAAATGGCTCTGCAAAGTTTCTCAGGGTTCAAACGGCGTGATTTTGAGGAAAATGGTTCTGCAATGTTTTTACAGGTTTAAAGCGAAAAGGTGAAAATTTGAATGCAAATAATAATTTTAATGTTATCCTTCGATGGTATAACCATAGTTAAATGACATTAAAATCGGGTTAAACGGGTGAGGTTTAGGGAATACCGCCAGTGGTATTTGTGAGGGTAAATGGTGGTAAGCGGAAACTAGCTTTTCGAACGCGATACAACGTGGTGGCGACACGTAAGCGCGGGTGGTTTGGAAAAACCACCCATTTCGCGCGGCTTTGCCAAAACATCAAACGATTACTTTATGAGCGCGGAAATGTATTAGCGCCGTCAGATCTGGATTCAACGAACGAACGGCCACAATGAAAAGGAAAGGTGCGGGGAAAATCGGTTAGTTATCGGGTTCAGTGCGATACTATTGCAAAAGTGTCACAAGACCGACGAAAATGGAAATCGTTCAAAACGTCAGTAAGAGCGACGCTTACCAAAAAGGTGAAAGGTAAGTTATCGGGTTCACTTTGGGTCATTGATCTTGGGAAACCGTCGCTATACCGACCTTTAGAGAAATGTGTCGCAATACCGACACTTAGGAAAAGTGTCGCAATTCCGACACTATGCCCCAAAGCGTCGTTAGACGGCTTCCTCCAAACCTCTCTATTATATGTTTTACGAAGATATGGTAAGTAACTCTCTCTTGTTCTTCGTAGAAATAATTATATATAATTTTTATTTTTATTTTCAAAATAGATTAAAAAATTTTATGAGAAAAATTATTAATTCATCAATATTTGTGTGTTGTGAGGAATAATTTCATAGTTCAACTTAATGGTTCATTATATAATCATGTGAGCATCACCAATGATATATCTTAAAAATCAACTGAAAAGCCATGTGTACAAAATCGTTGTATACTCTAGAGAGTGGTTCTCATATCACTATGTAAATTGTTGTATGCTACTTCAATAAAATTATAAGATAAACTGTAATACACATTATATATGCACCATAACAGTTGCCATACAACTAATTTGTTTTAGGATACATGTGGCATTCTAGGGGATGTGTATATCAATCTATTAGGTGTTGATAAGTTTTGAGTATCTAAGAAATGATAAGGAATATCCATACATCATGATCTTGTAATGTGATTATAAATTGTCTATAATTTCCATAAAATGTATAAATGATTTGTTTTAAAAAAATCAACACAATCAACCCTAAACAATGCTCATGATGTGGAATGTCATTGCTCATGATGTGGAATGTCATTGGCGAAACCAAAATGATGGTCACATGTCCCATTTCTATGGTAATGGTGATCATATATATGTTGTAGCGACACTTGATGAGTAATTAAATAAATCTAAGAGTGTGACTCATTGTGCCATATTTGGAAAGCTAATTAATGATGCTTTAAGTAATTAGGACATAATGAGAGATCATCTTCACATCTTCACTGAAATATATTGGTAATTGTAGTCACTATATGGACCGCACATGCATGCTAGAAAAATTGAAATATAAGCTATAATACACATCTTATATTCACAAAAATAATTTTCATATAACTTATGGAAAGTTAATTAATGATGCTTTCTAAGTATTTAGGGACTTAATGAGAGATCATCTTCACATCTTCTACCGAAATATATTGGTAATTGTAGTCACTATATGGACCGCACATGCATGCTAGAAAATTAAATATGTTTATACACATATCTTATATCTCGCCATAATAATTGTCATACAACTTATGGAAAGCTAATTAATGATGCTTTAAGTTATTAGGACTTAATGAGAGATCATCTTCACATCTTCACTGAAATATATTGGTAATTGTAGTCACTATATGGACCGCACATGCATGCTAGAAAAATTGAAATATAAGCTATAATACACATCTTATATCTGCCATAACAATTGTCATACAACTTATGGAAAGATAATTAATGATGCTTTAAGTAATTAGGACTTAATGAGAGATCATCTTCACATCTTCACCGAAATATATTGGTAATTGTAGTCACTATATGGACCGCACATGCATGCTAGAAAAATTGAAATATAAGCTATAATACACATCTTATATCTGCCATAACAATTGTCATACAACTTATGGAAAGCTAATTAATGATGCTTTAAGTAATTAGCACTTAATGAGAGATCATCTTCACATCTTCACCGAAATATATTGGTAATTGTAGTCACTATATGGACCGCACATGCATGCTAGAAAAATTGAAATATAAGCTATAATACACATCTTATATCTGCCATAACAATTGTCATACAACTTATGGCAAGCTAATTAATGATGCTTTAAGTAATTAGGACTTAATGAGAGATCATCTTCACATCTTCATCGAAATATAATAATTGTAGTCACTATATGGACTAATTTGACAAGAAAAATTGAAATATAAGCATGCATACATCTACATCTGCCATAACAATTGTCATAATAATCCTACAGTTAATTAATGATGCTTTAAGTAATTAGGACTTAATGAGAGATCATCTTCACATCTTCACTGAAATATATTGGTAATTGTAGTCACTATATGGACCGCACATGCATGCTAGAAAAATTGAAATATAAGCCATAATACACATCTTATATCTGCCATAACAATTGTCATACAACTTATTGCGTCACATTTTTGATGACGTCAAGCAAATTTTTTTGGAAACTGAAATTGAAATTTCCGGATTTGAAATCTCACTGAGGCGGATTTAATAGAAATTTCGCATCACACTCAGCCGTCCACACGAGTGCCCAAAATCGGACGCGAAAAATTCATAAAGCAGATTGAATAGAAATTTCGCGTCACATTTTTGATGACGTCAGCAAATTTTTTTGGCACCCGAAATTGAGTGAAGGAGAATTTAATTTTTGGTTGACGTCCGCTGGTCAAAGTTCTTTAATGTTTGTTTTAAAAATGTCGTGCGTACAGGTCCATATATATATATATGTTTTACATATATACATCATATGCACAATTCAAAGCAGTGAGTTGTAAATGCACAGATAGAGTGAAATTTTAGAGTGTGAGTTAGAGTGAAATTTTAGAGTGTGAGTTTTGTGTTGAACTGTTATTCCCCGAGTCAGAGGAGATTTTGTAACCAAAGTTTTGAAGTTTAATGAAATAGTTTTTACAGTGAAAACTCTGTTTCCAGTGAAGAATTTTTTTTTTATATTTTCTGTTCCGGAATTTTAAATATTCCAACACTATGATCTACTAAAAATTACTTCAAAAATCAAGTAAACCTTCCAATATAAAGAAAAAAACATGAACGAGCTTTCCCTAAATTGCAATAAATTTATGTTTATTATTAATATTGCATAATCTGCCTTATAAAAATTGCATAATCGGACTAAGAACAAATCCTCAGTGCATTTTTTATTGTTGTTGTGATTAAAAAAATGAGCCAAAGAACGCTAAGGCACTCAGAGAAATCAATCTATGTATTATTTCTCACAAAACATGTTGAGTAGTGGAGACTAAGTCCTAGATTTTTTTCTGTCCTCAATCTCTCTATTAATTATGTCTATGTAGTTATAAGAATAACAAGCCAAAGAAATCTGAGGCTTCCAGAGAAATTAGTCTATGTGTGCAGAAATTGATGATTAATGTTGACTAAATGTTATACCATTTGAAATTGCTGAGCGAAATTAATCAGGCCATGATGTACCATTTGTCAGTATCTATTTTCTCATGTATGAAAGTTTTTTTTTTTCTAAGTAAAAGTAATTATATTAACAAAAGGAGTACAGTACAGCGGGCCGAAGCCTGGTCATTGCCGAGTGCCGTGGCATTTGAAACAAAAAACCATAGTTTGAAGACTGCCCTGCAAGAGGGAAACCAGTCTGAAACAGTTCATTTGAAAAATCCCGCGCAGGGGAACCAGAGAATTGTAGTACTGGAGACCATATCGAAGCAAAAAAACAGATGCATTTTCAGAGACAGCAGGAAACAGTATATGAACAGGCCCGTGAGAATGGGCAGAAATAGAGCAAAAAACCAGAGTGAAGAGGAGGAACTATTCATCAGGATCAGGTTCGTAGACAACTCTGCACCAGAATTTATCTGGTTCCCCATCAGAATTATACAGGTCAGCAACAGAATGGATCACCTTCCCGCGAGGAGGAGGAGTAATCTGCGCCTCGCTCGCTTGCACTGTGTCCTGCCTCTCAGTAGGTTGACCCACCGCTTCCTTGTTCGCCTGGTCCTGCGTGGCCTTGCCCATCTGACCCTGCACGTTCGCACTATCAGGTTGCTTCAGCCCAACAAACTGCGCCGAATCCTGAGCCGCTGAGAGGCTACATTCCGCCGGGCGAGAACTGGGAACAATTTCCCGAGGCTCTTCACGAAAGACGACCGTAATTGAGGCAGTCACCCTGGGTTGATTGAGAGTGCTGTTAAAGGAAAAATGCGCGGTGTGGGTTTGAGCAGGAGGAGCGGAAGGAGTGGGGGAAGCAAGGTGACGGCCCGAGCGGAGAAGGAGCCCTCTAGGTTGACTGTCAGAGTGGGAGATAGACGCAGAGGAGGTGCCATAGGTTGAGGGAGAGCGTCGAATTTGGCGCCTCGTGGAGCCTCTTCGGCAGCGCATTCTATGCCTGAGGCGCGGCATAGTCGCACTCGAGACAGCAGGGCAGGGAGGCAAAAGATGGACAGAAGACTGAGGCGAGAGGGGCAACAGGGCGAAAGAAGCAAGCTTGCAGGAACCAGCGTGGCAGAAGTGGAGATTTTCTCCAAAATCCAAACAACAATTGAGACAACTCCTCTTACCAGTTATAGTGCGAACATTAGAAAGCCCTGCTACTGGAGCGCACCACAGATTCACAGGCGGGGGAATTCTGTTCAGACCAGAGGGACGTTCCATAATAACAACCCAGTCTACCTTGCAACTGTGAACCGACTGCTATAAACCACCATAAATATGAACTGGAGGCTGAGTAATGTCGCGGCATGCGAATGTGTATCGAGGAGCGGGACTACGGTTTATTCGAGCGAGTAAATGGCATTAAACGCCGATCAGTCGACATTAAGAACTGAATGACAGCACTCTTGCGGGTGGGCCAGTGGCTTCCCCTCCCCCATCCCATGATGTTAAACACCACCAACTTCACCCGATTTTTGCATGGCCATTGGACAATGATTTACTATGGTTTTCCTACTAAATTCCAATGGATGATTATTCAAAAATATTGAGAATTAGTTTAGTCTCAAGGCATAGCCAAGAGTCTTACTGGATAATTATATATTACCTCTCCAATGGATGATTGTACATTTTTCATGTACTTTTTCACGTGAATTTCAGTTGATGCTAGATCTTACATTAATAACTATACTTGCATGAATATCCATGCTTTTATAATTCCCCACTATGGTGAATGTTGATGTATGGCCTTGGCCCATTGATCTTACAATTAACTCACTATTCATATTCAATTTTATCCAGTGCAGCCCAATAAAATAAGGAAAACAGAAAATTCAAAATGCGGGCTACATAAAAATGATTTTTTAAAAAACTACATTAATGTCTGATATCACGCGCGCATTCGCCCTCAGCTCGCGCATTCGCCCTCAGCTCTTGCAGAACAGCATTCGCTCTCAGCATTCGCCCTCAGCATTCGCCCTCAGCTCTTACAGAGCAGCATTCGCCCTCAGTTCTTGCAAAATGGTAAGTTCTTACTGCAGGCCCTTCCTCCTGTAGTAGGGTTGACCCTATTTGGGTTTTTTTGGAGAATACAAAGGTTGTGATTGATTACGGGGCACTGCCTATGTTTGTGGAACTTCTTGCCTCTGGGAATGATAATGTTCGAGAACAGGTAGCACGTTCATTTTAGAGGCATAAAATTATTCTTCCCAACTATCTTTATACGTCTGTAATTTTGGAATCTGATTTAAAAAACTACTACCCAACTTTGAGTTCAAAGTGTAAGGCCGTTTGGGCAACTTTGAGTTCAACTGGTGTTCGTGTAAGGTTTTTTGGGCTTTGGGAAATATTGCTGGAGACTCTGCAACATTAGGGATCTTGCCCTCAGTCATGGAGCTCCGAGGCAGGTGCTTCCCCAGTTGAATGATACTGCCATAATTTCAATGATACGAAATTGTACATGGGCTCTGTCAAATTTTTGCCGTGGTAAACCCCAACCACTATTCGACCAGGTAAGCAGAACACATTTTCTGCCTCTTCTTCTTAGTTCGCAGATACTGTGGATTTTTTTTTATAGATCTTGGTGCTTGGTAGATTTGGACGTAATATGGACCTAGGCGCTTGTTCATTACAATGTCTCCGTCATCAGGTTTTAGAAAATGCTCAGAAATTTGGGTTTCACAAGGGGATTACCCTTGCTTGAAATTATCGATTATCAATCACATTCAAAAAAAGTCTTTCGTAGCATTGCTGAGCTCTTTGTAGGTGAATTTCCGAGGCAATTTCACAATATCTGAACTAAATTTGTTTGTCCTTTTCAATACTCTGTGCTTGTAACAGAACCAGACAAACAATCTAGTGGCCAATGCAACAACTGTTGGAATTTTACAAATTCCAGAACAGAATTGGAGAATAAAACTCCCCTTCTTAACACAGAGAAAAAAATTTTAAAATTTCATTCACAGACAGAGTTTCAACTCACAAAAATGTATATTCCATGTATAAAAAAACTGATGTTACAATTCTTCCTTAGCTGATCCGGAATATGTGCATAAGCCACACATCCGAAAACCTTCATATGTGTGACACTTTGGTGCCACTCCATGCCTCTTCCGGCACTTTGTTCATAACAGCTTTTGTAGGGCACCTGTTCAAAATATACGCTGCAAAATGTACAGCTTCAGCCCAATAATCATTAGGCAAATGCTTTGCCTTAAGCATACTCCTCGCCATGTCCATTATGGTTCGGTTCTTCCTTTCGACTACTCCATTTTGCTGTGGAGTATATCTAGGTGTAAACTGCTTTTGAATACCATTTTCTCTACAAAACCGTAGAAAATCTTTAGATATATACTCACCTCCTCTATCAGTCCTTAAGACTTTGATATGCAGCCCACTCTGATTCTCAACAAGTGCTTTGAAATTGAAATTTTTTTCAAACACTTCACTTTTCTTTTTCAAAAAGTAAACCCAAGTTTTTCTTGTAAAATCATCTATGAATGTTAAGATATAGTGGCTGCTAGCAAGCGATGGAGTTTGCATCGGTCCACATACATCTGAGTGGACAAGTTCTAAGGGTGCTTTTGCCCTTATGCTTTTCCTGGAAGGAAAACTTTCTGTGTTGTTTCCCAAGAATACAACCTTCACAAAGGCTGTCTGGTTTCTCTATCAATGGTAAACCACTTACCATCCCTTTTCTGTTCAACAGATTAAGACCTCCAAAGTTGAGATGACCAAATCTCAAGTGCCATAACCAATTATCATCCTTTGGTTCGCTTTGGTAAGTCTCCTGTGCAACTGCTGCTTTCTCTTCACCATTCTTCAAGTCTGCTCTCATTCTGAGAGGGAACATCATGTTCCTTGTCATCTTCACTTCAGCAATACATACTTTGCTGGGTGGTTTATCCATGATGGTACAAACATCATTATCAAAGAAAACATTATATCCTTTATGGACAAGCTGTCCAATACTTAAGAGATTACACTTCATTCCTGGAACATAATAAACATCTGCTATGGATTTCTTTGCACCTAATCTTGTTAAAACATTTACATCTCCTTTTCCCATAACAGAAACTTTGCTATCAGTTCCTAGTGTCACTTGTGACTGCACACTTTCATCTAACATAGAAAACATTGCTAAGTTTCCTGTCATATGGTTACTACAACCGGAGTCTAGAAACCATAAGTCTTCACTCTTTTCTTCAGCCATATTACAAGCTAAAAAAAAATTACTTTGACTGCTATTTTCTTTTGTGAAATTGGCACTAGTTTCACTTCTCATATCATTCTGCTTCTTCTTTCTACATTCATTAGCATAATGACCATATTTTTTACAATGGTAACATTGGACATTGGATTTTTCATACCTTTGTCCTTGTGCATCCTGCTGACCATTCTGTTGGCTGCTGCCTTGGCCTTGATGCTGATTTGGATTGTTGCCCATTCCTTGAGCATTTGCTGGACTGTTCCTTCCACCTCTGTTTTGGCTTCTGCCTCTTCCTCTCTTGTTTCCTCTGCCTTGCCCTCTTCCTCTTCTGAAAGACATCTGGGTCTTAAAGGCTTGCTCAAGAGATGAGTTTTCACTCCTACCCAGTCTCTGTTCATGGGTCATCAGGGATGCATGTAGTTCATCCACTGAAAACTTTGTGAGATCCCTAGTCTCCTCTATGGTGGTGACAATCACATCGAATATTGAGGGTAAAATTCTCAAGAGTTTTTCCACAATCCTTTTATCTTCAAGAGTCTCTCCATGAGATCTTATTTGTGTGACCATTCCAATCACATGAGTGAAGAATGAGTCAATGTTATCTGACTCCTTCATACAGAGGGTCTCAAAGTCTCTCCTCAACAACTGAAGTTTTGTTGTCTTCACTTTCTCCATACCCTGATAAGCTGTCTTCACTTTCTCCATACCCTGATAAGATGTCTTGAGAGTTTCCCATGCTTCACTGGATTTCTTGGCTGCTGCTATCCTTGGAAACACACTCTCATGCACAGCTTGATATAAGAAGAAAAGAGCCTTGGCATCTTTCTTCCTATTGCTCTTCATAATCTCTCTTTCTTCCTGAGTTAAAAGAAGAAACTCCACTTCATTTGCTGGCTCTTCAAAGCCATCCTCAACTAATTCCCATAAGTCTTGGGAGACAAATAATGCCTTCATAGTTATTGACCAGTAGTCATAATTTTTCCCATTAAACATTGGGAGATGGATATTTCCCATACCCATACATGTGTTGGCTCCAGCCATTCTGCACTCTTAACTATGATAAAAACACTTGACTGTGTGTTTAAAACTAACCAACTGTACTGCAACAGTAACACAAAACTATATAGAGAAATACCTTAAATCCTTTATGGCTGAGTCTTCACACTGCTGGAGAAGCTGCTACAACAAAGAATTCGTTTCCTTCAGCTTATTTGACCTTCAAATAGCCTGGATTGGCTCTGATACCATGTTGGAATTTTGCTGAATTCCAAAATAATAAAACTGCCTTGCTTAACACAGAGAAAACATTTAAAATTTCATTCAACAATGACAGAGTTTCACATAAAAAAAATTCTATTAAAAAAAAACTGCTGTTACAGATTCTTCCTCAAAAGAGGGATTACAAAACAAAATCTGACTGCTGCAAACACAGTTCAGAAATATCACTCTATCATTCACTGCTGTTACAAAATATTTCACACTACTGTGTAAAACATAAAACACTCTGTTTTTCTGTCTCTGTTTGAAAAAAATACTCTGCTGTGTGTAATAATTAAAAAAAATTACAGCTCTCTGCCTCTGTATATTAACAAAATATCCCAGATTCAATTAATGCCATTAACTGACATTCAACCGCAAAATTCACCGCTTGGAAAAACATTAATGGTCTCCATTAACTTCTGTCAGCACCGCTTACAATTGGCATTGATGGCAAATTGAATTTGTGGCAACGCTGTTCTTTCTTCCTTTCCGCACTGCTGTGCAATGAAACTGTTGTCTTTTTAAAAAAAAAAATTACACTGTAAAATAAAAATTACAGCCACGGCCCTCTTTTTTGTTTTGGCTTTCGGGCCTTTAAACTTTCCAGAACATTTCATTTAAAAATAAAACATATTAGATTAAAAATCTTTCGGGAAATCACATGAAAATATTAGGATTTTATTTTTGGCAATTTATTTATTTGTTTACTTATTTTTATTTATTTATTTATTTTATTTTATATAATATTTAATTCAATTATTTAATTAGTTATTTGTTTATTTTATGTATTTGTCAGTATTTTATTTATTAGTTTACTTATTGATTATTTTATTTATTTATTCTTTTATATTTATTATTTTATTTTATATTTAATTTAATTAATTATTTATTTATTTTTATCCTAATTGAACGTAATTGAACGTTATTGTTTTATAGATTAATTTCGTTTATGAGGACTTTGACTTTTATTGGATTTATGTTTTTATTTTATTTTTATCTATTTATTTATTTATATTTTGGGGTCATTTTAGTTTTTGGTTTTGGTTTTATATTATTTTTAGTTTTGACTAGTATTTTTAGGGGTGGGTTTGTTATGTTTTCTGTTTTTATTTCTATTTTTATTTTTGACTAGTTAATTTTGATTTTAACCGTCCTTGGATTTGACCGTTGCTTCTCTCCTCATGGTATAAATGGGTGTGTCTGATCAGCCATTCTTCATTATCCTGATGATGAACTACAGTTGGTAGTTCGAAACGCGTTTTTGGTCCTAAAATTCTCATGTGATTTCCTGAAAGATTTTTAATCTAATATGTTATGGATCACAGAAGCTTGCACTCTTAAAAATAAAACATTATTTATATATATTATAAATATTTTATATTTATAATATATATTATTATTAGTAAAAAAAATTTACCGAAGGTCTTTTAAAAACTTTATGAACCTTTACGGATTTCAAAAAGTAAATAAAACTCCTTTTGAAAAAAGCTTTTCGCGTTCCAAAATCGAACACTGACGTAGGCCCAATGTGTGACGCGAAATTCAAATTAAATCCACCCTGTAAAATTTCGGGTCCGGATTTTGCTTGCTGACGTAAGCTTCAAAATCAACGCGATTTCATGTGTTTTCTCCACGGAAATTCCTGTAGCGTTGCTGCAGTTGAATTTAAAATTCAACAACAACAACAACACCTCTTGTTGCAATGCCTGCAATTCACCCTCTCTGCACGCATGAATGACTATGGCACCCTCTTTTGTGAACAGGTACTAGAGCTGAAGGTACTGGTTTCCATTAGGATCGTGGAATTCAACATCCAAAATAGTATCAAATTCCACTGCAATAGTATTCCCTAGCGAGGGCAACAGTTCATTGAGACCTATTGGACTCATCACCCCCAAATAGCCTCCAGGGCTACCCAGAGTGTGATCATCTGGAGCAATAACAAATGCTCATCCATCCCCAATTGAAACAAGAATAGGACCCACATTGGTTACAGAAAAGGAGAAACACGTTTTGAAAGAAGAAAAAACTTTTGTATTAGGGTCCAAAAATCTAACTGGTCTATTGTACAATGCCCTACCTGCACTTCAAATTGGTACTCCCAACTCCATGCTAAGGCTCACTGTGCCATTCTTCAGATGAGCATCTTAACCTGAAGTTTGATTCCAAAAAACCCAAGTCCCCTGTTCTATGCCCAAGACCTCTATTACAACAAGTAGAGTTATGAGCGAAATACTTCACAATAGGAAGCAAAAGAAACATCGCAAAATTTCTCCACTTTAGACTGATAATTTTCTGTGCGAAAATTCAACTGTGGACAGTAAAAACATAATATCAAACACAACCAATCGACAATGGAATTTGAACATGAGGATTTATAACCACAGAAAACCCTCTCCAGGTTAAAAGAATTCCGGAATGGCTTTAAGATTCTACTAATGAGCGCTTACAACACCATAGCAATTACTGTCACAATGAAATTTGCTAGAAGCAAAGCCCTTGTATAGTTTCTACATTTCCACAGTGGAAGCAAGAATCTTGCTATCTCTCATGATCTGGTTCTGTGGTCAAATCCTTTGCTATGGCTGTCTTGTTCTGCTAAACGTGGATCTGCCTTAGCTTTGGCTCTGGTTCTCATTTAGGATCGTGGCTATCTGATCTTGCTGTGGCTTTGACTATACAAACTTGTTCAATAGGAAAATGTTGACTCTGCTATATATAGGAGCTTCAATGGGTGCTCTCAAACAATTTTTTGGGCAGCTTTGTTTTGTCTCTTATTCAAGGCAGAACTATGTTGGCCTTGGTTTTTTAGTCCTTGGAACTTAGTTCTCTCATATTTGCCATCCTATCCCCAGTTTGCTACCGAGAAAGACATAACTTCACGATATCAAAATTGACTATTTTTGGCCATTTATCTTTAGTAATGGTACAACTTTAATTTGGTGCATTCGTACAATATCTGAAGAGCACTCTCAAGCTGTTATTCAGTATTTTAGCATAACTACTACATTTAACTGCCATGCTCTAATATTTATATCAACCATAAGCATTCTTAAGGTAGTTCCACTTTTGTGAAGCAGAAGGAATGCTTCTGACAGCTTCTTATCATAGTGGTACAATTATGTTCGCAGTTTATCTTTTATAAACCTCCAATTTTCCAAACGTAGTAGAGACTACAGTTTGCATCTGAAATTTTGGACAAATCTGTTTAGTATTCTACAGAAAATGCATTAAGAATAAAAAAAGCCCACAATTTGTAAAAAGCCCACAATTTTGTAAAAAGCCCGCATTTTGTAAAAAGCTCACAATTTGTAAAATGCCCACTTTTAGTTTCTTTTTGCTTATATATTGAGCTCCCATTGAGTTCAACAAGTCTTGGGTTTTCTACACCATTGAGAGAGATTTATTGTTTTCTTTATAGGATAATTTTCATCAATGGAAGAAAACATTGGAGCTGGAAAAACAATTCAAAAGGGTGAAAGGGGTGATGGCAGAGTTTATTGCCCTTGTAAAAAATGTTGTATGAGAAATAATGTTAGAGTTTTAATAGCAACAGCAAGAGTGCATTGTAGGAAATATGGGCACATTGATGGTGGATCGAATGACTATCGCCCCATGGTAATTAATTATCTATCTTCATTTTGATTATATCGTAAAATGTTATATTATTTTAAATTTTTAATATTTTTTATATGCGCACTAATGTTTAATTATTAATGTTTGTAATTTTCATAAAGGCACAGTTGCCCCCCAACTTTTTGCAGATGATCAACCAGCTTCCACAGCAAAATAGTAGTAGATTAGATGATGTTGCACCAGTACAAGAGAATATTGCAACAAATATTAGTACTGGAAATGATGTTGTACAAGGTGAAGAACATGAAGCAAATGATGAAGGTAATTTTAATGATCCCATGGAGGTAGATCACGATGACAGTAATGAGACAGTTCACATTAATGATGGGACAAATCAAATGCTCCAAGACTTGTATGGTGAATTAGATGATGATGGTGGAGATAGCAGTGACGGTATTTATGATGTACCTCTGATTGAAAGGTCAAGTGAACGACTTTTTGAACACTCAAATGCAACTCTTCTCTCTGCTACATTGTTGCCGGTGAACTTAAAGGTTATGAATAATTTGTCGAACAGATGTATGACACAACTCCTAAGGTATGCAATATGTATATATGATCACATATATGTAAATGTTGATTATTTTCCTTTTTTTAAAAGGAAATAATCAACATTTACATATATGTGATATTTACACCGCATACTAGGGATTAAAATATACATAGCTCGACAATTATTCATACTTAAGTTCACTCACTGGGCCATTGTTGTCGGTGAACTTAAAGAAGTTATGAATAATTTGTCGACCGCATGTATGACACAACTCCTAAGATATGCAATATGTATATATGATCACATATATGTAAATGTTGATTATTTTCCCTTTTTTTTAATTGTAATAAATGTGTAAAATAATAACTTATATATATATATATATCATAGTTAATTAAATCCCTCTACCAGATACGGCTGGAACCGGGTCTTGCAAAATCTGTCACAGCCTATTTTCAACTGCTTGGGTTTACATCCAGACCTAACCTAAGCCGGTTAAGTAAGGAACTTGGCCACGGAGGTATGGAAATCCCACAAGCTTCTGTACTTAACCGGCCGGTTAGGTGCTCCTCCATGAGTTGCAAATTCCTCAGTGTCTCCTCCATGAGCTGCAAATTCCTCTATTATACTAGCAACAAACTTCTCTAATAACTCATACTCAACACCTTATAGTAGCAACAAGACACATGATGACTGATAAATACAAGGCTGGCTAGCATAAAATCCCTCGCAGCATGCAACTCATCAAGTGTACTTAATGACAATTTCTGTTCTCAAAACAATCAGCAGCAACCTTATTTCACACTGAGCTAGAAACTGTCAGAACCTCTCTCTCGAAACCCGGTTCATTAGCTCCACCGATCCGGTCACCGGTTCCGGTTTTAATAACTATTATATATATATATATATATGATTAATAATCTTTACAAGACACTACTTTTTGTTTCTGTTGTAGATTTTTGGGTGAATATTTGTTACCATCGCCAAATACTTTACCTCAAACATATCGAGATCTACGTGCTATTATGAAACACTTTGGAATGGAATATAACACTATAGATGCATTTCCTAAAGATCATATTATATATTATGGAGAACATGCGTTGAAAACAGAATGTCTGAAATGTGGTACCAGTAGATATCGAACAGATCAACTAACCAAAAAGGTGCCTCAAAAGGTTCTTCGTCATATTCCCATAATTCCACGTTTGCAACGAATGTTCAGGTGTAACAGCATAGCACAGTTTATGGATTTCCATGCAAAGAATAGAAGTGGAGATGGTGTTCTTCGAATGCCTGCAGATGGTTCTGTATTTAGAGAAATCGAGGAAAAATATGTAGATTTTAAAAATGAACCTCGTAATGTCAGGCTTTCATTGGCAGCCGATGGTGTTAATCCATTCGGAGAGCTTAGATCTACTTACTCAGTGTGGCCTATTTTTGTTATCAACAATAACATTCCTCCTTGGATGTCAATAAAGAGAGAGCACATAATGTTGACTATGATTATTCCAGGTATTTGATACATTATTTCTTTGAATGTAACATTTTCATTTCTCTCGTTGTTTGAATAAATATATATTTGATTTATTTACTTACTTATATATACATATATCATGGGATTAATTATTATGTTCCGTAATTTTGAACAATTAGGTAAGTACCAGGTCAAATATATGAATGTATATATTGAGCCTCTTATCGATGAGCTAATACAGTTATGGCATGGCATCACTATGTATGACATCACTAAGCCAATCAAGCAGAAGAGATTTCAATGTCGTGGAATGCTTGTATGGACAATTCATGATGCCCCAGGACTAACACATGTTTGTGGTATGTAATATATCATTGCACTTTAATATGATACATAATTATCTAAATTAGATATACCATATTGCATGTTTTAAAAATGATCTCATAGTATATTAATTGTTATTGATCCATCTATTGCAGGTCTTCAAACAAAGGGTAGATTTGCATGTCCAGTTTGTGGCCCTAAGATGAAGTATCGTCATTCAGCAGACTTAAAAAAGATGGTGTTTGATGAGTTTAGGCACTTCCTCCCTAAGAACCATAAGTATCGTACTAATGAAAAACATCTTTTCAATGATAAAGAAGAAACTAGATTAAAACCACGAAGAATGACACCTCAGTTGTGGATGTTGGAATATAACAGAATTAATAATCGTCGAGCAGCTGGTATGTAATGTGTGTGTATATATATATATATATATATTATTTGTTTATGTAATGTTTGGAATTTTTGTTTTAACTAATGAATTTATTTTATTGTATTTTATAATTAATATTGTTCTGATTTATTTTATTCTTTGATATCAAGGTCATCATCGCCATGAAGGTACTAATATTGTACTTCCACCTGGAATGAAATGTTATCCTTCTCAATTCGCGAGGTTGCCCTACTATGAGGACCTAAAAATAGCTCATTTGTTTGATACAATGCATGTCGGGAAGAATGTGATAGAAATGTTATGGCGAACCATAGATGGTGCACATGAGAGAGATAAAATTGACAAAATTTGTGCCGACATTGAGAAATCAAATCATGCAATGAAAAGTGTGATCGACGGATCAAATAACAATGGAGGTCGAAATTATAATAATATTCCATGGTTATTAACAGAACAACAAAGCAATGATGTAAAAGAGGTCGTTAGAAGAATTAAATTTCCAACAGGTTTTCCTTCAAACATAAATAATATCTTAACGAAGAAAGGTGACTTCAGTGGGGTGAAAACACATGATTGGCATACCTTTATTAAGGTAATTTTTTTGGTATACGTTTTTGTTTGTTATTGCTTGAATACATATTTTAAATTTTCCTTTTTTCTATTTAATTTGGAAACCAATAACGATTCATTTTTTATTGTTATAGTATGTTCTACCTGTATCTCTCCCAAACAACTTTGACAACAATGTCAAACAAGCTATATATGGTCTTAGTAAATACATGAGGTAAGTAGTTTTGATTTATACACAAAATCTAATTGCTACAATTTATTTTTGTACTTGATGAAATGATGTATTAATTGACTTGTAATGAAATATATATTATGTTTCATTGAAATAACCTTGCGTAATGATTTGCAGATGGTTGTCATTGAAAGAAATCCATCAAGATGAAATAAAGTATCGGAAGAGAGAAATTCCTCGGCTAATGTGTGAAATGCAAAAGTATCTACCTCCAACATTTTTCAATGCACAAGAACACTACTTGATACACCAAGTTGAGGAGATTGAAATGTGTGGACCAGTACACACAAGGTCAATGTGGATGGTCGAGAGGCACCTGAAATCCTTGAAGGCTTTGGTTAAACAAAGAGCACGACCCGAGGGTTCTATGGTGGAGGGATATGTGGTATATCAATCCATGGTGTATATTAGTCATTATCTTCCTAAATTAGCTGCGCCAACCATGAAGGCGGTGGATTGCATTTGGGATGTGAACTCCATCAAAAAATTTGAAGAGGAGCACCTGTTGGGAAAAGGTAGAATGAAGAAAGTGAGAGGTAAAAGATTTATTATGTATAATACATATAATGTTTCATTTTTTTACATCATGTATATGATCATTATATTCATTCGGGTTTTATTCTTTCATAGTTTATTAATTAATATAATTTACCATGGTTATAAGTAATATTTATTAATATTGGTGAATTATTGTTTTTTTATTAAGGTGCTCAAGATTATGAGGCGCTACTTTTATACATTGCAAACAATCTTGAGTGGATGAGTGATTGGATTGAAACATGTAAAGCACGTAACGACGGTAGGTTATCATGGCAACTACTGTCTGAATTGATTAGAGAAGCATATCGTAGTGGAGATGGGAACGTTACGGACAGGGAAATCGATTTAGCATATGGTTTGAAAGATAGAAAGGTAAGCAATTAATTCACCTATTTATAATGTGACAAGAAGTTTGATTTTTTAGTTAATTTTCATGTTGTGTAAATTATATGTTTAATTATTAATTGAGAATGCATCTTTTTCATGTTTGGCATATTGTAGTTGAAACACCACAAGGCTATGTGGTGCAATGGTCGTCAATTTCGCGTTAAACAGTTGGATGATAACAGGAAAAATTCTGATAGTGGGATAACTGCAGTATTCCAAGTCACTAATGTTTCCTCCAGGAGTGACAGACATCCTCGAGAATCTGAAAATAGATATTATGGGTTCTTAGATGATATAGTTGAGTGTGACTTTAATTCCTTCAAAATAGTTTTGTTCGATGTCAAATGGTATAGGCTACGAATGAATGTACGTGATGATGATAGAACAATTATTCAACATGACAATGGATTTCCAATGGTTAAAACATCGCAGTTTGAAGCAGGAAAATATCGCTATGTTTTTCCAAGCCAATGCGAACAAGTCTTTTACTCAGAGGTTCCAGGTGAGAAGGAATGGTCATTTGCTATTAGATATGATCCAAGAGGAAGGCCAGTAGAGTATACTGTAGAGGAAGAAGATGATATTGATCAAGAAGAAGATGATGCAGTGGTAGATGAGCATGAAGATGCATGGACAGACGAAGAAGATATCTTAGAAGATGAACCAGGCATAGGAGATGAGGCAAAAATTATTGATGATGATGTCAATGAGGATATTATTGAAAATGACATAATTGATGATGATGATGACATGGTTGATCATTTCAACACCGTTTCTGAATCATATGTTGATATAGATGTCGATCAGTTGGATGAAGATCAAGAAGATACAGAAGAATATTGATACAGATGTTATGTTCGAGTATGAGCTCGTCCTTATTTATATCGATTCTCCATTAAATACAGAGCTTGCCATCAAGGACAATCATATAATAGGATAGAGGAAACATATTGCCAACATTGTCTTTAAATAATTTACTAATTATGCGGGTTTGTTGCATGTTGTTTGTTATTTCAAACCAATAAATAATGGCCTTACTATTGTTTATTATTTCACAGGATTCGCAGGATTCATTTGATTCTATGGTCAGGTCTCTGAAAAAGCCAATTAAACACTTAAATAGTCAAGATCTGGAAGACAGGCTTTACCCCCACCATAAATTGCTGAAAAACCGGCCTTCAGTTCAGCTTGATGTGCTGAAGACGAGGGTGGATTTGCATGATCAGTTGAATGAAAATGAATCAGATATTCGGGATGCTTTTGAGGGCAGATCCATAAGCCCCATAGATGAAGATCCCATTGCTACAGAATTTCTGTCTGCGTTGAAGCACAAGTATAGTGTTGTATCAGAATAAAAATTAGAGGACAACTATACCAAGTCTAAATCAACTGAATCCAGTTCTAGTGCTCTTGAACTTACCGAATTAAATCCAGAAGCAGGATTTACAATCTCTAATGGGAACGGATATGGTAGTTCCAATATTGGATTGGATGTCCGGAGCTCTGCAATAGGCACCGGACCTGATCGTAATGAACCCCAACTAATTCAATGTGATGAAAATATGGACTTTGATGATGATCAGGAAAACAAGCCAGAGCATTTTGGCAATATTGAATAAACTGAAGAGGTTTCCTGTGATCGATTGAATCAACTCAGCCATAAGACATCTACTGCAGGTTGGTTTGTATCAGAAGGAGAATTGGTTTTGCTTTCCCATGATGATGGATGTTGCTCTTTTCACGATATAGCAAATTCAGAGGTGTGGAGGTTTTAATTATTGTACTTAATTTTGGGGTTTATGGGTGTTATAATTTATACAATTTGGGCGTATCCTAGAAATAGGGAAAAGCATAGGGGTTAGATTATTCTCATGGTTTAAATTTCTATATTTGAAATAAAATTCACCAATTTCTGTTTAAAAAAATGATTTGCCTAAATATTTGATGTAGTTTAAATAGGATGTAGTTCATTTCAAAGACTGTTGAAATTTTCTAGAAACTATGATTGGCATTTCAAGAATATTTATGCACTCTTTAAATTTTTCCTTAACATAAAGGGCAGTTGATGTATGAGTAATACTCAGTATTGTTATTTTCCAATCTCCAAGAGAAGGCTGAATATAAAGCTCCATATGGGCTTACCCCAAACATGTGGGGTGATTGCTGGTTGATCAGAGCAGCTGGTTCAGATGGTCGCTCTGGTAAATATGTTGTGGCAACATCTGCAGGTTGTACATTGGACTCAGGTTTCTGTTCATGGGACTTTTATAATAAAGAAATTATGGCATTCCATACTGAATCAGAGGCCTTCACTTCAACGTCCAGTACCATCTCTCCAGTTTTGGCAGAGAGGGATGTCTCGGGGAGAAATTTTGGCTTTGCAAATGTTGTGCCACAGAATCAACATTGGTGGTACAGGCCATGTGGGCCTCTTATGGTATCTACTGCCAGTGCCCAAAAGACAGTTAATATTTATGATATTCGTGATGGAGATCCCGTGATTTCAATGTGTTTGTTTTGAAAGTTTAGGTTTCATAGTAAATCATCAATGGGCTCTAAAATAAGGCCACATTGAAATCTTGGATACATGTTTCATGCCAAAATCAATTGTATCTTCCATAAATACACAATCTTGGACCACTCTGTATAAATCTGCTTCTTGGACAATATTACATCTCCCTCATTATACAGGTGGTGTTCTTACATGCATAGAAAAGGCATTGTTTTGGTAATCATTTTTTAAGTCACTAGATATTGTGGGTACAAGGATCTAGGGTCTCCACATGAAACTGTGTTGCCCGGAGACTCACTCTGCCTGTCCTTAAATTTGTAAACATAGTAGTATGCCAATGCTTCTTTCATTTTGTATGCATAAGACGATTTTTTGTCAAAGTCCATAATTGTTTTTAAGTTTTATCCATCCCATTTTTGTTGTGAATGCACAGGTTTTTGGCTCAACACATATCTATTATATCTTTGTATTTTTCCTTTACTAACTATTTGAAATTTCTAGTTATATTTAGAGGTGTCTTTTAAGGGATGAGGGGAATTACTTGGATTTAGTGCTGCCAGGCTTATCATTTATTCTCCAAATGAAGCCCTGTAATCTGTAACACTATATGCGCATGCAGCTCACTTGTTAAATTATAGTTGATACAAAACGTTGTACATGAAGCCTGGAATTGTGTACATTCCTGGAATATATTAATTTGCAGGCATGCTTAAAAGAGAGATAGGTTTTGATAAAATAAAAAACCCTGAACATGAAGAAAAATACGAGGCAAACGTTGTACATGAAGCCTGGAATTGTGTACATTCCTGGAATATATTAATTTGCAGGCATGCTTAAAAGAGAGATAGGTTTTGATAAAATCAAAAACCCTGAACATGAAGAAAAATACGAGGAAAACGTTGTACATGAAGCCTGGAATTGTGTACATTCCTGGAATATATTAATTTGCAGGCATGCTTAAAAGAGAGATAGGTTTTGATAAAATCAAAAACATGAAGAAAAATACGAGGCAATTATTTTATACAGATAGAACCAAGACACTATCTCCTCATTAATAACAAAACCTCAGTCCAAAAATCATATGTACAAATTCTAGAAGTCGAAAGTTGAAAATTTCTGAAATGGAACCAGTCCCTTTTCAAAAGAATAAATTTAGTAAAAACGAGGGTGAATAAAGTTATCAAAATTTCCACATACCGTGTTAGCAAGGAATGACTACGAGTCCTGAGCAGTGAGACTGAGGAATTGCTCCTTTGCTGCAAGTTGCAGTTCTCTTCTCCAACACGATGAAAAGAAAATTCTTAGCTTTGGAGTCTGAAGCTCGAGTCACAACTTGGAAGTTGGTAAGGAAAATTATCAGGGTTGTTGCCAGTTGGCTTGGAGTTCGCAGCCTAATTAATTTTCTTTAATGTATTTCCTTCAATGCTGCGCCAGTTGTCACTGGCCAGCAACCTTTACAATAAAATTTATTAGACCCGTCACGCTACGAGGAAAATTTGACGTGATCACTGATCATTGATTTCTTATTGTGATAACAAACATTGGAGATTTACTGTCCTGTTTTAAAGTTTTATATTTTTTTTTTAAAATTGAAACCGCCGTCGGCATACCGACGCCTTGTAAGCGTCACTCTTTTGACGTCCGTCGATATTGCGACAGCTCTAGAAACGTCCAAAATTTCGGACCACATTTCGTCGGAAATGCGACAGTTATTCCTGGCGTCGATATTGTGACGCTTCTGGAAAGCGTCGGTCTTGTGACACTTTTTCAATACGTCGGTCTTGTGACACTTTTGTATGGGCGTCGGAAGAGCGACGAGTGTTTGGAAGCCACGGGAACTGTCGGTAGTGCGACACTTCGTATAGGCGTCGGAATTGCGACCGCACGAGAAACCACGTTTTTGCCGGCCTCGAACTGTCGCTCTTGCGACGACTGTGTGTCGGAGACACTTTTGCAATACGTCGGTCTTGTGACACTTTGTATGGCGTCGGAAATGCGACAGTATAAAGACGTCGGAACCGCGACGTTCAAAACATCGGACCAAATTTCGTCGGAATTGCGACATTTTACAAACGTCGGTTTTGGAGGCGTCGGAAGAGCGACGAGTGTTTGGAAGCGACGGGAAGTGTCGGTAGTGCGACACTTTGTATAGGCGTCGGAATTGCGACCGCACGAGAAACCACGTTTTTGCCGGCCTGGAACTGTCGCTCTTGCGACGACTGTGTGTCGGAAAAGCGACGATTTAGCCGTCGGAATTTCCGCCAAATGTACTAGTGAGGAGTGAGGAATGTGAGGTGTCTAATTTATTTTTCCCTTAAATAAATTGGACAATAAATTGTAATTTCGTCTCATAACAACTTGTGTCAATTAACTAAGTCATGATGATTGAGTTAGCTCAAGAAATTCGATTTAAGGTGATCGAGGTGGATATTGGTGGCCACCCGCCTATTCCACTTGGGCCCTCACCATTGTCTCTTTCAGTTTTTCAGTTTCCTTAATTATAGCACAATTTACTATTTTTGTCAGTTTTTCAGGTCCTGAATTTTCGGAGCCGTTTTGAGGCCCCAAACAATGTTTTTTGGGCATGAAAGGTTTGGAAATTTCATAGAATTAATCATGTTAGCACTTTTAGTCCTCGGAGAGATCTTTCTAATGAGGTATCATGTGCGTCAAATGAAGATCATATGACCAAGTTACGACCCCAGGAAGTTGGTTGCCCAACTAACCCCAACAGGGCCCATAAAATCTTGGTGTTGCATCTCCTCAGGTTAGGGTTTTGGTTGTTTAGGGTTTTATCTTATTTTAAATGATAAAAAGACCCTTGTTACTTATTGTAACACAGTTCAGAGGAACATAACTATCAGTTGTATTTATAGAAAATTTCCCATGTGCAATTATAAAGTCATTGGGATGCCATGATGGATTGTGCAATCAAGGAAGGTTGATTTTCCTAATTAATATGGAGATAATTCCATTGGAATTGCGTGAGCAAGGCAGGCTGAAGGAAGGCTGAGAATTGGCTAAGTACTAGACTTATTTTTCCTAGATTAGCAGGAGACAATTGGCAGAGTGCTGGAGAATCTCAAGAGAGATTAAGCATTATATTGTTTCATGATTCCTTGACTTAATACAAAATAGAGATAGAGATTTTTGAGTAGTTTATTCCCCATATACATCTTGTGTTGTGTGATTGATAACTTGTTTCTCTTATTTATATGTGATTGTGTGATTGTGTTTTGTTTCCACAAATTGTAGGAAGGATTCGGTATCTTGTTTTAGTACATGATTAAAAGATTAGATTGAATCTCGTTGGTTAGATTTTATACATGAAATAGAAGAGAGGGTTGATACCATCTTGCCTTGTGGTGGTTAATAGGCTGCAGGGTATGTGATAAAGACCAACATAAATGGAGGAGGGCTTGCACTGTAATTTAGAGCCATAACAGAAGTCGACACAGGCGTAATATTGACTAAGTTAACCCTAGTTTGAGGGTCGACATTGAGATTTGAAGTTCATGTCAAGATTCAGTCAAAGAAATGCCCAAAATCTATGGATCCATATGAGCTACGTCGAGTCCCTTATGGAGGCAAGAGTCGTGTTTTTTCTATGTGTGGATAGGGTTTGTTCTACAACAATTAGAAGTACATAAGTATAATGCCCTAGTTAGGACAGTTTCCTAGGATGTTTAGTTCATAAGGTATGACCCTAAGACTGTGGAAAATTTGCGTAGAAGAAGATGGGTTGTGACCCTTAGAGCGAGGTTTATTTCTGCAATAAAGACCATAGATTTGAAAGATGGTTTGCAGATTCAGTATGTGTGGAGACAACAGATCCAAAGGAGGGTGGAACCTGAGCAGAAGATTGAGCATGCAGAATAAATGTGCCATATGAAGAATGGATTGACATGTAGAGGAGTTGATTTTGGTGGAGTTTCCATAGAGTTTTAGATAAATATTTTAAGAAACCTATAAAAAATTAGTAAATGGATTTTTAGTGGCTGATTTTTGACCCTAGTTCAGTCATCTACAGATTGTTAGAAGTATGATAAGAGGAGTAGTTCATATTTGTTCATAGGTTGGACAACAAAGATCAAATTGTCGATACACAATAATAGTGATCTTGAGAGGACTCCAATCATTGTTAGGTGGCAGATTGAAGAGCCCTAGATGAAGACAATATTGTGGGACCTAGATCAGTAAAAAGAATTGACTGTGGTTAGGCAGATTGATGGTAGGCCAAGTACAGTTGGAGGGTTGTTAGGTTACTGTCAAAGAAGAGCCCTGACTCTTGTTTTGGTGAAGGATAATAAAATTGGTAGAAGAGTAGGTGTATAGGGCCTAAGGATGTGCAAACTTTGAGGGACTAAAGTAACAATCAAGTGGGCCAACCAACTAGCCCTAGTTCACTATATTGTAGAGGATTGATTCAGTGAGATGAAGGGCAACCTACATAGCCCTGGACTTGTCATCTTGGACCTGTAGTATGGAAAAAGTGGGCATACTAAAGATTTGTTCACAAATGGAATTGTGAACAACTTGTTACCACTCAAACTAGTAGTGGATCTAAAAGGGGTTCCTAAGAGGGCGACCGCTAGGATAAGAGAAACGATGGAGGCTTAGCCTTTTGTCACCACAGCTAATGATCCTTGCTCTTCACGGAATTTAACTGATGGGTGGAGTCCCGGTAGTTTAGGAAGTCACTTGTATAGTATAGGTAAATGAATAGGTGGGAAGTGACCCTCAAAACCCTTTCCCTAAGATAAAATAAAGAGTGGGACTTGCTTTCCTTTTAAGCAAGGGAATTATCTTCTAGGGAGAGAGGAGGGGGATTGAAGGGTTGAGGGAAAAGAATAAGACTTATTAAGGGTTCTCAATCCCTAAAATCCTTTGGGAACTCGAATTCCCAAATGGTCCTTATTGAAAGGCCTTTGACACCAAATGGGACCGCACAGGGCCAAGTGGACCCAGCCCAGGTTCAAGGATGGAATTTAGCAACCAATAATGTTCCTATCCTGGACAAGGTGATGGGAAAGGATCAGACAAGTGTTTTTACTTCGATAGGTCAAATTGATCCTAGTAGGTTCTATCCTTGGGAACACCTACGCAAAACTTGATCCTAGAGCTAGGGCTTGAGGTATTCGGAGATTCCACCATTGGAATTGGCCCAATTTCTGAGGAGAGTGAGGGCACCCAGCAACGCAACTGCCTCTAGGAGATAGAAGTTTTCCTCTAGCTAGATTCCTGGGAAATTGTTTCCCTAGGTGACCTAATGGGGCTAGAACTAGGGAATGTGAAAATTTCTTCATCTAAGAAACCCTATTGCAGCATCTTGATTTACTTCTCCTACTTGAATTAAGTTACAAGTTAATTTCTGAAATATTCAATAAATTACCGAAGTAAATAATAAATACAACTAGCAACCTACACATACAAATCAAATAATGAATAACATGCTCATAGACAAAGTGACACACGGATTTCCTGGAAAAATATCACCGGAAAAAACCCAATGTGGGAAAACCGGTGTAGCTAGCTCTGGAGGGTTTTCATTATTATGCAGAATCTAAGTACAACAATCTTGGGCACCAAAACTGGTTCACCCAACAAAGAAATAAAAACGACAGTAATACGCTGCTCTGAATCCCTCTACGTCAGCCTAACTAGCTTGTGTCATACTTTGCGCTACTCAGTATGGGCATGCGTCACACCTGAAGGGCTTACATTGCCCCTGCGCTGCCCTGACTGGGCCTACGTCAGCCCTACGTGGCTCCTGCTGCCTCTGCGCTGCCCCTGCTGGGCTCTAGCTGGACTGTGTGGCTCCTGCTGCCCCTGTTGCTCTGGCTGGCTGGAATGCTTAAGAAGAAAAAACATAGGTAAGAAAGAAGGCACTGGCCAAAGGTAACACATAACAGCCAGAAAAATTGAAGAAATGAAATGAAAATAGATCAATGTCCACAAATAACTGAAATAGCTCAATGGGACTAGAGAGTAAAAGCTTTGACAACAACAATAAGTGCTTATAGAATCAGCTAAGAGAACAGAGGAGACTAATTCATGAGGTTAAAATGTTGTATAATTGTTGGCACAGGAAAACTGTAGAATTGTTAGAGTAAATACCTGCAAGTACCATTAGTTGGTGATCATCGATAATCATTTCATTTCATCAAATACCCTGATGAATGGGCCTTACAAGCTATTTGTGTAGACAAACCCCACAAAAGCTGTGTGATGGAAAAATATTCACACTATATTGAAGAAAAAACCTACCAAATAAGGATGACATTTCAAATGGGGCAAGAAACAATAGAGAGATAGACATCGAAAAAGCTAAAATGCTAGGGCAACAGGAAAGTAACTAGGTAGCATGGTAGAAAGCACAAAAAAGAAAATTATAAAAATAGAAAACCCTACAAATTAGCACCCATCCAAACATCACCACAATTTTTTCTTTAACTCTAACTCTCCAAATTCATCAAATTATATCCTTTATTCAAACCTGATCCTCTCTGTTAGCCATTCTGAAGATAAGGCTGAGAAATTACTACAGAACCATCACCTACATGTAGTGATCTTATTCTGTGACTAGACAACCTACTTTCACGAAGACACATAAAGGTAAACACTCTCTACCAAGATTTTCCATACAGCCCACATTGAGCAACCACATATACATCACTAGTTTTTTCTCTTCAGATTTCTAACTTAGAAGAGCTTTGTCTGACCACCTCCGAGATACTCCCAGAGTCACCCAGGCAAGCCCTTTCAACATCATCTGGGTTTTTTTGTTGTTGTTGATCACTTCCTTTCGACGAGAATTTTGGCACCATATAAGAAGACTGTTGAAACAAAATCCACTCATAAGCTCTTCTTCGAGCATATTTTGCTTCATTTTGGGTTGCCAAAGACCATATTTCTTGATAGGAATAGTAGGTTCCTCAACATTTTCTGGTTTAACCTCTGGTCCATGACAGGCATCAAGCTTGGCCAAATCCACTGCCTTCCATCCCTATATTGATAAATAAAAAGTACCCATATGATTATTGTAAATGTCCTTAGAGTATACAATTGTGAGGATCCACATACGAATGTTGAAAGCCTTCCATATTTTCAACAAAAATTTGACATAACTCTTCATATTTCTATTTCCCACAAGTCTTTTCCGGTGTGCTCGTGTTATAGCATCATTTCTCACCTTGACATGATTCATGATTGCTTTTGGGCACCCATTCCTACAGACTTGGACAAATTCACTTAAAAATAGTGTAAAATCCCCCATACGCGACTATGCCCGTGTTTTTCCGCGTGTATACGCGAGTCCAGCTAGACTTTTCCGCGTATGCCATTAAAATGATTAAAAAATATATAAAAAATCCCTAATTTTGCGCTGGGTTGATGGTTACTCAGGTAGTTCAACCACCCCAGCCCGTGGCCAACTGTTTCCAACTGCTGAAACTACTTGGAGGGACTATAAAAAACCCTCATGTGTATGGCCTAAGGGAGAGAGAGAATTATTGATATTATACTCTGTTGGTATTCCCTATCCAAGTCTGATTCCCCGTGCCTCCTGCACTTTCCCAGTTCATTGTAGGAAACCCTTGTTTCCTTGAGATACACACCCCTTTATATGTTATCTCGTATGCACCAGTTTGGAAGGAGTCTTAGCGAGGCAAGGGCTGGACGGATCCGGACGACGGTCTGCGAAGGCCTTGGAAGGATCAGGTGATCTCTCCACTCGATTACTTTTGTACGTACTATTTATAATACAGAAGTATCATGCTGTTCCCGAAATAAACGTGTTAGTGTATGCTTTTATGTATGAGAATATTTGTTATACAAGCATTCATTATGATTTATTTGATGTTTTATATGAATCTCACTGACATTTAGAGTAGATATATGCTGTAAAACTTGTCCTTTGTGCTGGTTTCTTCTTGTATTTCAGGTTAAGAAGGAAGGACAGTTGCAGGGGGTTTGGACCCCACGTGGATCTACTTCAAACGTAGGACCAATGGGTAAATCTCTCATTCTGCTCTATTTAGTTTTTCTGAACATGCATGATTGTGTGAGTCTCTGTTAAGTAGTACGCCCCTGCTTTGTGGAGGTTGTATCCCAACCAACCTCTAGGGTGTTAATTCCCCGAAACAGCTCGGGGGTCCCAAAAAATTGACACAAATTGATGTAGCTATATTCATGGAATAACACATGAAGATACCTCCCAAACTTGGAACAAGGTAAGCAACGATATCAATTTTGAGGAATGTATCTAACATATTCAATAACGATTTCATGATATTTTATAGAAAGTTGCGAACTCCAAGTACAAGTAGATACACAATCCATTCGGATCCACATAAGTTTCAGGTTGATGACGAGTTATGGTTGGACTTGCATAAAGAGCAATTGACAAACTCCTAGAAGAAGCTCATACCATTTTGATACAAGCCTTACACCATCACCAAGGCTATGGGTGAGAATTCTTTCGAGGATAGTCATAGGATGATTTATATTACTTCAAATGTATATGTTAGGTTGATTTATGCTTGATGGGGTGCATGTCTAGAAAGAGTTCCTTTAAGAGAATGAAAAATATGATCGCACGATTACTTACATAAGTAATTGTGATATCTACCCGAATGACATGAGGTAACTACATAAGAGATTTTAAAAGTGACATTTTAAAGGTTTTTTTATATCAAGGTATGTGGATCATTATGTTTTCTTTCCAAAGCATTTATATATGACTAAATTTTTTAAGTAGTACATCACTCTAATATTATTTCTCTTACATGCTCCTAGGTTATAAGTCAAAGCATCATAGGTACTAAAATTCATGAAACTCTTGTTTTTTTGCTCTAAATAACTAAAAATCCCAAGTGTGCTACTCTTAATATTCAAACTTGCACTATTGTTAATACTACTTCCTCTAATTGTTATTTTTCCTCCATAAGTAAGCTGACTATGAGGTGGACTTGAACCATTATTAACACGCTAGTGTAGTGTTACCTATTTATATTTAAGAAGCATAAGGGGCAGGGTTGGTATAAGGCCAGCTTTGCTATTGTTTAGTGCCATGCCCACTACTAGGTTCTCATCCTCTGTTGGCCTTAGGATATGGTTTCCCATTAGTTCATTTGATTCTTTCTCATTCGCAATCTCATCCTCCATTGCATCCAACCTGCTACTTTGTAATCACATATCTCTCGTAACCTCACTCCAATGTGTTCATTAGACCTCATTGAGGTGTATTGACTACCACTCTTTATTGAGCTATATTTTATCCGATCCACCCTTTGTTTCACAACCATCCTCTCACCAACTCACCTTTCTCATTGAAATTCTCCAACTCTCTCATCCTCACTTCACTACTCTCTTCCTAGTTAATCTACTTTTGCAAATCCTCATTGCCTTCTTCATTTGCTCACATCAAGTTCAACCACCACTCATTAATTATCTCTACTTCCTCAAAACTTATTCAACTTACTTTTTGGCTTTTATGTTCTTCATAGCCATTTAGTCTTTTGAACTCTCATCTTTTCCAACGCCATTGTAACCCATTACTTTATTACTTAATGCAAAGTTTTACACTACCATACCATAATCAACCACCATACCATAATAAAAAGGTTAGTAATAGGAAACAACTATTCCTAATCCTTGTAGATTTTGTGTTCAATCCTCTCTCTCAAAACCCGTTTTCCTTAGCTTTTGAGTAAAACTAGTTCATGGGATTTTTGTTTTTCGAATATCAAAATTTTTTCGTTTCCCTTGTCTATTTCCCTCGCGTCGCACAGTTTGTCCAACGAAGTAGGAAGGGTGCGTCCATGCTATCCAACTATGATTTGATACACTTGCTTGAACTCAGTAAATTGAAATCTCGGTGCCTCTAATCACGGTGATTTCTATCGCAAGACTACCATGGAAAGCTCCATTAGCTCCATTACATCGAGGGGTTCAAGTGGGATTATCAGAATAGGCGTGGATGGCCACGATCACGATCACTTCCTGCGACATGAACTACCTGCTTTTTCGTTACCTCCATGAATCAGGTGAGAGTTTCTATTAAACCCATTTCAGTGAAACCGTTTTATTTTATATGAACATTGCATGTAAAAAAACATTTCAATGAAATTGTTTGAAGCTTTCCATGTAAGTGCGGGTGAGAATTGATCCTAATAATCTAGGTGTGTCAAAATGCCTGTGTTTGTGTTCGTGTGAATAAAATTTCAATGTCTCGATGATCAACTCTTTTTTTTTTTTTTTTGAAACTTGGTTGCATTAAGACATAGGGATGACTACTTGGTGCCAAACCAGGTACACTTCACAAGAGTATGACCTAAGTGTTTGTCTCTCATGTTGGTTTTTATGGTTATAGGATAGGCTATAGTTTACATGGGCATCTGATAGGTTGTATACTTTCAGTATAGGGTTGAGAGGGTGGTAGTTAAAGGGTAAGATGTCATGGGGTTTCCGGGGCTTGAGGTTACACGAGGGGTGGATTTAAAAGTTCAGGTACAAATCGAGGGATCTGGTTTTCATTACTAGAATGATGAATGATAGTTTGATGTAGTTTGGATTTGATAAGGGAAATAATTTTTTTTTCTAAATCTTTCCCCTTTTACCTGTAACATTAATGTATCTCCATTTCCCTGGCACAATCTATATGATGAATTTTATAAGCTCAGTGGATATATGAGTCTAGTCTATCCCGGGTGGTATACCTAGATGGTGTTGCCTTACAGCTGGGTTCCTATGTAGGTCTATAGTCATTGTTTGGGGAATGTTGCATCTTGGTCCGAGTTGTGGATACTGATAGGTGTCCATTACCTCTGTTTTCCATCTCCTCTAGTTTCATGCATTATTGTTCACGTTCATTATCATACCGTTATGTCAATGTCTTATGAGGAGGGATTGGAGATATGCATAATCATATTTCTTGCATTTGGGGCATGTATGATATTACGGGCATTATTTGCTGAGTATAAGGTGAATGGTAGAGAAAGTTGATTGTGCTAGTTATCCTCCTTCTAGATCTTTGGTTTCTTTGCATGACACATAATATTAGTCCACATCTTGGTGTTACAAGTGGTACTACCTTTGGAGAAAGTGGGTTGATTCTCTCATCATTTCTCGCCCTTGCAAAAGCTTTGGATTTAGACTTGGCTCTAGATGGTGGACTTGCCCCGGTTGTATATGTTGTTGTTGTTGTCACATATAACTTCATTGCTATCTCTGTGGCCTGGTTTTTCCGGTGTAGATTTGCCTGGTTTTGGGAAAAGCTCAGACTACCGGTTTTTCATCGATTTTAAGGAATTTATGGGGTCTGACAGGTGATCAATTCTTTCCTCGACATATACGATATAAGATTGGAATTTCAAAGGTGGCGGTAGTCACTTAAGGAGCACAGATGGTTTAATAAAGGAATAAGGAATTTCTCCAGAGGCTTCTTACGTCCTTGTCAGTATGCTATAAATCATTTTTCCTTTGGGTGGGTTTTCGATTAATGGACTTTATCTCGAGTCTTATTTATTTCCAGGTGTTATATGAGGTGATTATAAGGGTGGCTCAGTCAGATTGACGGCGTCTTCATTTTAAGATGGCCTCTGATGTGGTATGTGCTATCTGACCAGGATTTATAGTGGCTATCTAATCGAGGATCAGAATTGAGGTGTCTTCCTCTTTCTAGAAATAAAAATACATTATTGGCAATTTCTATATTTGGATGCTCTGACCTAAGGGATCGGAATATATATCATTAGGATTGTGACAGTCTGACCATTCCGATTTTAAATCTTCCACCCCTACCTAGACGTGGTATGAGACCTTAAATATTCTATAAAATATAATTACGTCCCTGTCAAATTAGCTTCTCCTTACATTGGTTTTCTCTATTTGGCGGTGCTACTCAGACACATCGGTCTCTGACATGGATAATTCAGACCTTGGGATTGGTCCTGACAAACTCGTTTTGGGCTTAGAATCTGATACTTCGGCTCATGAAGCCTTCATCAGAGCTACCATTGCTGCGGAGCAGGAATATGAATTTTTAACAAAAGTGGACAAATTTATCATTGGACAAGGCATACTCAATACACAAACAGCCCAAGTGAATGTGCATGGTGGGGTTGTTTGGCACCATAAAAATAACAAGTCCTCTCGAGGGAAAAGGAATAAGGCTTGCTACAAACAGAAGATGGAGGTCAAGGAAATCACTTTGGATCATGAAGATTTATGTAGAAGGGTTGCAATATTGCAAAAAAGGGCGTTGATTGGAAGGTGGATGTTCCCTGACGGAAACGAGGTTAATATGGATGTTTGGGTACGTCAATTCTGGTTTTTGTTAATCGGATACTCCCCGAAATTTAGCATGCTTTTAAATGGCTGGTGTAGCATTCACTTTATGTATGAGAGGGACATTTTCAAAATCATTCATAGGACATGGGTTCAGGGTCGTAGTTTTATGCAACTAGTCCCTTGGTATTTAGGATTTAATCCATTTATGGAAGCCCCCAAGAGATGAGTCATATGGGTCAAGCTGCTTGGTCTTCCGTTGGAATTATGGACGCTCAAAGCACTTAGAGCCATTGGAAATTCAATTGGGAATACTAAATATATAGACCCGAGTATTGTCGGGACGAGCGACAAAAGGATTGCTTGGATTCTGGTCGAAGTAAATTTTGCTGAGGTTTGCCGGGAGACGTGGACCTCATCTGGGGGAAACGTCGACATCACCAAAGAATTGACTACTGGGGAATTCATTTCAGGTGTCTTATATGCCATAAGACAAGTTACCTCTGAGAGAATTGTCCTCTCCATAATTAGGTGGATCATAGTGGTCCCTTGAGAAGGGATGGGCGTCGACAAAACAATGCCGCTCCAGGTACCCTGGAAGGTCTTATCTCAGGAAACTCTCTCCCTGTTTCCTCTGATGATGATGATTTTGTTTCTGCATCTGAACATAGTGATAGGACGTTCCTGGTTGATGATGGGGCAGGTAGGGATTTGTTCAACCCTCTGCTGGTCCCTTCCGATGTCGGGGTGGGTCGGGTTTCCCCTCATGCTGAGCCTAATGATGGGGTAGATCAGGATTCTCCTCATGTGGTGGATAACAATTCGGACCCTGGGTTATTGATAGGATACTGTTCTCTCTGTGTCTGATAAGATGACTAGTCGGTGGGAGGGAAACTGCTCATCTCAACCCACTTATGAGTCAGAGCCTTATGAGTGTGTTGGGCATATGAGGGTCACACTTTCCACATATATGGCCATCTCGTACCCTCCTCTTTTTAATTCCACAAAATTTTATGTCGGAGAACCATCTCATGAACAAGTGCCCAGGGATAAGGATGCTTCTAATGCCCCTTTATCTTCTCCTCCGTCCTCTGATGATCCTGTAGACCTGCCGTAATCCCCACATAATACGGTATGCAGTGACATTGACTCCCTGATGGGTAACCTGCATATTGACCTTGCAGCTCTTATGGTTTTTGATAAGGCTATTGTATCCCCCGTTGGTGTCAATCCCAATTCTTCTGTATCAAATGTCACCATCAAGAAGAAAAAAAAAAGTGGTATGTGACATTCCAGAGGTAATCTTAGAACATTGTCATTGCACTCTGATGAACAAGATAAATTTACTGACATTCCCATTGCTATAGCTGATGATATCAGTGACAATTTCCGGGTGCTTAGAGCATGCCACCCCGCAGACGTTCCACAATGATTCACTTTCTATCTATGAATATTAGGGGGATTGGTGATGCCTCCAAACAACATTGCCTTCGAAATATGTTCATCTCTAAAGAACCTTGCATTATTTTATGTCAAGAGACTCTATGTCCCCAGGAAAAGGCGATAAATGCTTTTTAAATTATTTTTAAAGGTTGGCGTGCAGCGGCGGTTGATTCTGATGGACACTCTGGTGGCATGATTGCGCTTTGGAACCCCTATTGGGAAAATTTCAAAGCATACAATTTTTTTGGTGGCATTCTTTTGTTTGGATATATCTGGGGTATCAAAGGGCTATTTAATATCATCAATCTATATGCTCCATATCATAATATTTTCCCATTCTGGGACAAGGTTCAGTAGTCTGTAATTCTATCACTAAAAAATTTGGTCATTGTGGGTGATTTTAACTCTACATTGCAGGCAGATGAAATATGGGGAGCCAGGGATAGGATAGATTGTTTAGCCAATTATTTGAATGGTTTGTTTTCAAATAATCACATGATTGAAATACGCCCTAATCCTATTATTCCCACATGGTCTAATAAAAGTCTGGAAGGTGACTATTTTGGCAAAAGGCTCGATCGGGCCTTGGTGAAGGATAGTCTTATTAATGCACTAGGTATGCCTAGATCATCGGTAGTGGCCTCAAATATATCAGACCATATGCCAGTCCTTCTAACATGGAGGTTGGGTGATCGCTCCCAGGGTTTTCCTTATAAATTTAACCGGGCATGGCTGGAGGAATAGGATTTCATGAATCTCATTAGGGAGTCTTGGCTGAGCGAGGATGGTCTCGACAACCTGGTGGGATGGGATCAATTCCATTTCAAAATGAAGAGGATGAAGAAGGCGGCAAAAAAATGGGAAATCAATAAGAAATTGGCTCTCAAGGCTGAGATTATCGACATAAAGACAAAAATGAAGCAGATATATATGGGATTTAAGGACAAGTTTCCAGATGCTCAATCTAACAACATCCTGAGAACACTGGGAGACCGATTAAAGCATATTCTCCTCATTGAGGAAATCACATGGAAGCTGAAGAGCAGGAATAGATGGTTAAAAGAAGGGGACCTAAACACAAAATACTTTCAAAAATGCGCTAGTGATAGAAGATGAAGAAATGCTATTTGGTGCATTAAGAGGGCGGATGGAAGCATTGCAATCAGTACGTCGGATATACAGAAGGAGGCCTTTCGATATTTCTCAACCTTTTATCAAAAAGATTCCAGTATTGATGAAAACTGAAAAAAATGGTTCTTGGACCATATCAGTAGGATTTTTAAGAATGATATTAAGCTTTTGGATGAACATATCATGGTTGCGAAGGTTGAAGGGGTGCTCAAATCCTTCGCTCATGACAAATGTCCGGGCCCTGACGGATGGACATCAGAATTCTATATTTTTTTTCTTTGATATTATGGGTGTTGAGATTGCAGAAATGGCTAAGATTTTCAAGACTTCTGGACATTTTCCATCAAATCTAAATTCCACTTTTATTGCTCTTATTCCAAAGGTTTATGATCCTTCCTCCTTTGGGGAGTTTTGGCCGATCGCCCTTTGCAATCTCCTGTACAAGATATCTTCCAAGATAATTGCAAACAGATTAAAGCAAGCCCTCTCTAAACACATATCTCCCGAACAATATGGGTTTCCTAAAGGCATATCCATGCATGATGCAATTTCCATTGCACAAGAGATATTACATACTATGCACTCAGAAAAAAGAGAAGAATTTGTTATGAAAGTTGATTTGTTCAAGGCTTACGACACACTAGATTGGTCATATCTCTGTCTCGTGCTGTTAAAAATTGGGTTGCCTCTTAGGATCATTCGCTGGATAATGTCATTCATAACTTCTGTAAGATATGTTGTTATTATTAATGGCCTTCCTACTAATTTTTTTGAAGCAGGAAGGGGACTTCGGCAAGGTTGTGCATTGTCTTCTCTCATTTTCATTTTGGTTATGAATGGCTTCAGTATAATGATGCGCAATGCGGAACAAAAAGGATACATGTCAGGCTTCTCTTTTTCAGACTCCATTTCCACTTCACACTCTCTTTTTGTGGATGACATGTTACTATTTGGTAGACTTGTTAGGAATCACTGGTTCTATGTCCACTTCATTCTTACCAGATTTGGTGAGGCTACGGGGTTCTGTATTAACAAAGCTAAATCATTTATATTATATGAATTTGGGGACATAAATGAAATTTTATTCATAGCAGAATTCCTTGGGGTCAATATTAAGCAGGCAGTGGATGGCTTCCAATATTTAGGCTACAGAATCAAGTCGTGTGGATACAAGAACAAGGATTGGCTATGGATGGTGGACAGATTTAGGGAGAAAATCAACAAATGGACTCACAGATGGCTGACATTAGGAGGAAGACTAATTATTATACAAGCAGTGTTATCACAGCTAATTTTATATTGGGGGCATCTATTCTTTATCCTTGAAATTATTATTGACAACATTAACAAGATTATTGCTCAGTTCATTCGGAGAGGGACCAGACAACTGCATAAATTTCATCTGGTCAAATTGGAGAGGTTATTCCGACCCAAAATACATGATGGATGGGGCATATTGAATACGAGAATGTTTAATAAAGCATTGCTTATGAAGTCTTTCTGGTGCGCCATTAACGGTTCTGGTATCTGGAACGACATTGTCAAATATAAGTATCTTGATGGTGATCCCCTCCATCAACTTCTCTGTCATGAGTTTCCATTCCCATCATCCTATTTTTATATTTGGGGTAGCTTCAAGAGAATATTGGGTCATGTGGCGGATAAATTATTTTGGCTTTTCAGAGATGGAAGTCGTATTCCATTGGGTTTTTCCAACATTCAGGGACTAAACAAACTATTGAAGCCATCTCCTCGACTCATTCATAAGTTGGCACACAGAGGCATTTGTTTCTTATCTCAAACAATACATACATGGTTTTCTGGAGCTCCAGTTTTCAAGAATGTTGCACATCTGGGTTTACGAGATGAGGACGTTTCTTATTGGGAATAGGTATACGACGCATTTAGGGCAGCTGGTTTTACTCATGCCACAGGGGGTGATATGGTTATATGGGATGCGCCTACATATGGGGACATGCCTATTGTCAAGGATATTTATATAAATATTATCTCACAATCATATGCTGGTCAGTACACTCGTATCTTTGGACCTTTTTGGCTCCAAAATATTCCCACTAAAATCATTCTCTTTGGGTGGCTTACTTGGAAAAATAAAATTCTTACCTGGGATAATATTATCAAAAGGGGCATTCATGGGCCTGGCAGATGTTCAATATGTTGCAACATGGAGGAATCTATTGATCACATTTATTTTCCAATGCCCTCTTGTTATACAGTTATGGAATCTATTCAGTGTTCACTTAATAGAACTAAATTGGGTTCCGCATGACTTTATTTCTGCTGCTGGAGACTGGGATAAATTAAAAAATAGGTTTAGATATCTGCCCTTCTTTCTCATCTGGGAAGTATGGTTGGCTAGGTATAGGCTTATATTTGATGGCACTCCCTTCCTCCTTCCATTAATATACACAACCATTATGAGATGGATTGAGCTACAGCCCCCTCCCCAGTCCATTTGTTTGGATAGATCTCACAGAATTCGTCCACATGAGATTTCTATCCCTGCAATTTTTTTTGATGGGGCATGCAAAGAGGGCATTACAGGATGTGGTGCTTGGATCAAGTTGTCTTGCAATGAGAGGATCCACTTACACTGGAATGGTGGTCCAGGGAACAATAACAAAGCTAATATTATGGCATTATGGGGAGGGCTATTAGCTGCTTGCAATTTAAAATTAACAAAGATGCATATATATGGGGATTCTAAACTGATTATTGAAAGCATTACTGGCCGCCAGCATTTGAACATTCCAAATCTACAGGGATGGCTCAGGAGAACACTACGTTTATGGCAAAGATTGGGCAATCCTCCTATATCCCACATTTACATAGATAATAACATGAGGGCGGACGGTCTCTCTAAAAGAGGTGTCAATGCAGTTTTTGGTTTTCTGCAGGTGGGACATTACAGGGATAGGGCACTTATCTGGAACACTACTATCCAAATTCCATGATGTCAGATCACTCTATATGAAGCGTAAAATATGTCCTTTTTTATTTCCATGTTTCTTTCTCACATCTTAATTCATAGGTACTTTTATTTTATCAGTTCGGCTGTACCAGATTTTCCCATGAATACGAATATACACAGTGCAATTTCAATATGCGATAGTATATATCAAGGGAGATTGTTTTTGTTTTTTTTCCATTATCATGCTGAATATGAAAGGATATCTATACAAGCGAGCCGACATAATTCTTTACAAGTGAGCATGTAGGTTGGATTAACAAGCGAGCCAGTAATTTCTTTACAAGCGAGCCTGTAGGTTGAATTATCAAGCGAGCCTATTGTTTGCACTATCAAGCGAGCTAGTTTATGTTTTGGGATCATCTCTATGCAAGCGAGCCTACTATTTTTGTATATGATTACCTTTCAAGTGCGCCGGTTTCAGGATCATACATGTGATATACCCTCTTCTCCTATCAGCTTAGTGAATGATATATCAAGCGAGCCTGTTTCAGCACTTTACATTACAAGTGAGCCGACATATCCTTCACACTACAAACTGGATAAGTGTGCCAGTTTAATCCCACATTGACACCTAGTATTTTTTTCTCTCTTTATGCTACTTTGCATGGATTAGAAGGTCTACTAATTTGTTTGTAATGACAAAGGTAAATTTTCATAGAACTTCTGACCCAATTAATATGTGAATCTGGTTATATATATATATATGCTGTTCAATGAAGACAGGTCAGTTTAAACATGTATGGAAATCTTGGGTGGAGTGGCACTTTTGCCTTCCGTAATTTGTATTCTCGTCTAGATATTTTTTGGGCTTCTTTCTTTCTTATAGGATGCTCTTGAATCTCTATGACGATCTCGATTACGATTTTCTCAACTATCTATAGATGAGAATGTAATAGTGGACTCATGAACTATTATAATACAGTGTTTTTTTTTTTTTCTTTCTGAAAAAAAAAAAGTGTCAAAGCTTTTGAAATTTAGGGTAATGGAAGACTTAGTATGCTTCTTACTCTTCTCTGTAAGATTTGAAGCCTTTCCGCACCGATGAAGATTTGTGTACATCATGTAACCAGAAATACTCTATAGCTTAATGTGGAAGTGGAGGACTTGAGTGATTTCGAAGTGTAATCACAACAAAGACATAAATATGTCTGAAACCCTAAGTGGAATTGAAGGTATTATATCATGGTTATAATCCTAGAAGGAAAATTTCACAGTTCCACAGCATTGATTGAAACCCCTGTGTGCTAAATAGTTTGATTCGACCTTTTTTTTCAGGACGAAAAATATGTTGTTATATATAATAGTTCATATTCCTTGATCAAATATAATTTTCCAGCACAATAGACATAACATTCTAGCATATGTCAGATAACAGGCAATATATGAACCCCATGAAGAGGCAAACCAAATCCATCATAAGAACAGTACAAAGGCCATAAAGACACATAAAAACTCTGCATACCAACCACAGAAAACCCAGCCAAATCGTAACTGAATAGAACATCACTAAGCCCAGATACATACCGAGGGTTAGTGGGAACATCATCTGATTGAAAACAGCATAAAGGAGAATATGGAGAAAGGAAAAAAATAGAAAAGGATCTGGTATGTACAATGAAGATATAGCCTATAAAAGCAGCATAAGAAAAAAGGATATCCTACTTGCTTGCAAATGTATTCTAGCTTGCTTGATGTAGATTATGGCAGAGGAAAATATTGAGAGTCCAACAGAGTGGAAGCCCTGTAATACACGATCTGAATAGCACCATATGTGGACTCCAGCCTTCTTTTGGAGAGAAGGTCAGCACACGTATTTTTCTCCATATGTATGTTTTGAATAGTGCAGGCTTGAAACTTTCCTAATAGATACTTGATCCACTATACCCAACCAATGCTATTGCTGCATTGCATTCCACATCTACCGCTGATCGCATCAATGGTGTACTTTGAGTCTCCATATATGTGAATTGAAGGGATATTTAGAATCAAAAAAATGGAAACAAATCAAAAACATGTCAAATTGTTTCCAGTTAACCAAAACAATTCGAATCCCAAAACCTCAAAAAAGTAAAAAAAATTGAACAATTAGAAACAAATCAATGAATCAATGATTCTAGCACATACCATGAGCAAGGGAGGCACCTTCCTTGGATAATTCAAGTAATAGAGGTTTAATGTGATATCTTATTTATATAATTCACTTAAATACATGTATTCTATTACCATACTTCATTGGCATTACTCTAAACTCATAACCACTGGGAAAAGCATTGCTCAAAACCCCTATCAGGTGAGAAATGAAAATAAAATAACTTATTAGTATATGTGTTCTCATTTTTTCAAATGAAAATAATGTGATCTTAATTACCTCTGAGGCCCTCTCACTGAATGCATGTTGTAAAACCTTACATTTGAATACAGTATCCCAATAAAACTCCAAGAAAGTTGATAGACAAATGGCTTCTTGCAAGATGTTGTAATGCCTGTTAGCTGAGATTCTTATATAACTTCATCCAAGAGTTCTTTAAGAAAATAGATTATATCCAAGCATTTTAAAACATATTCATTTGGTGATAGTCGAGTAATTTCTTATCAAAAAGGTTTTGGTGTGGCAGGGGGTACACTTAGCCAAAGGAGTGCTTTCAATATCATGGCATAAACCAAACATATAGCGAAAGAAGTACTTTCAGGACCATGCCATACATCATGAAAGTTCTTTATTCTATCTGTGCTCATATATAATGTACATTTTGGAAGAGAGACTGGATGTTCAAGCATGGAGTTGATATACTATCAAAATTTGGTAGTGTACTTTAGTAAAATGACCAAATTAAGGTCTCCTGAACCATGATCATGGTCAATCTAGCTTTGATTATGCTTAGTTCTCCCGTAACGAACACTATCAAATAACTGTGGAACTTTATCCTGAAATAAGAGTTGCCTGTTTATGAAATTAAGCTTGTTGCAAATTAGAAGCACAATAATCAGAATTGGGAACATTGAGAGGCAACAATTCTAGTGCACCTTGAATAAATAGATTGAAAATATGTACCTTGGCTTGAAACGTTAAGAGTGAATAAATTAGGAAAATAACTCTTGTCTGTCAGCATTCTAAGAGTATATTTTCCTATAGATGTCATTTATTTCATAATCAACTGCTCTGGAAGTTTGCCCTGCATGAATATTCGAACTTGTCCCTTAATAACTGAGAAACTGTACAATGTCATTTCTATAAAGGCCAAGTAAGAACCACAAGACGCTATGAATATTCTGAATTCTTTGGCCAATTTCAGGAAAAACTAGGCATGTAACTTAATTAAAGAAGATGATGCACATGCAAAGGGCATGCAACAGAAAAAATATATGTTGTTACTTGCACAACCACAATACATTATGCCTAAAACAACGGTCACAAAGATGCCCCCAGTTAATTGACTGCCACCAGACTACATCTAGAATGATCTTCAAGCCAAACTAAAGGCATTCAAAAGCTTCTACTCTCCATATGCACTCTCTTATGCATTCCAACGGTATATTTTTCCTAATGGTTTCACTTATTTAGTTATCACTTGATCTGGTAGCTTGCCCTGCATGAAGATTCCAAGTTGTCCCTTCAGAATGGAGCACATGTACAATGTCATTTCATTAAGGACCAACTAAGGTCCACAGGATGCTCTGCATATTCCAAACTCTTTGGCCCATTTCTGGAAAGACTGGGCACATAACTAATCGTTGTAGATGAACACAATAAAAAAACATTCATTCAACAGAAAAACTATATGATGTACAACCACAATATAGTATGCCTTAGACAACTTCTAGAAATACCTTAAGCCAAATTAAAGGAATTCAGTATTTTGTATTCTCCGCGGGCACTCTCTTCTTAGGTGTGAATCTGAGAAAACTGCTCTGATCAGCTTTTTCACCTATACAGTAAAACACAAAATGTTACTCTAATTGCAGACAAAATTTATCAAGTGAATTGCATAGAATATCCCCAGGGGATTTTTCAAATAAGGATAAATTTCCCTATTAAATAATGTAAAAATTACAAGATATCATAAAAGCACTCCATTTGAATGCAATTTTGGAAAATGTTTTAGGGAATGGTCATCATCTCATAACTGGGTAATGATAAGTTGCGTCAAACCAGAGAGGCAATCTTTTTATATAATAACAATTTACTTTCTCCTTTGCACTGTGATTTTCATGCAATTAGTATTTGTTGTGAACAAATTTCTTGCAACCTTGTGACTGAGAAAAATCACACATGGTTTCCCACATAATTTCTTGAGCAAATTTATATGAATTAGAGTGGTCCTTTGCTCATTGCATAATATTGATTCGGATGATGAGCAGAGCTAATTCTAAGCTCTACTTGTGACAGCTGCAACTCTGTCCAGATATGTTTCTTAAGTGGTCTCCTTCAACTTACAAGGCAAAAATTCTAGTGCACCTTGAATAAATAGATCAAGTACAGAACTTAACCATTTCAACACAAAGTTTGCTTTTGGTTCAAAATGATCAATATGTGGAATTAGAACAAATTATTGCTGAGGTTTGTGCTAGAACATCTTCCTTCAAAATATGCTTGGTATTCGGAAAATAATATTTGCAAGAAGGATGGCTAGAGATTCATTGGAAATACACTAGCTCCTGTTAATTCATAATATTGGGTCAGAATCCAAGTTTTTTTCAATTCCACGGATTACTCCCCACATTACCTACTATAAATAAATGAGGAGCCATATGAGGTGGGAATTTCATGTATGGTTTTGAAGCAGAGAACATTTCAATGGAATAAACGAACATAACGGATGTCAGCTCCATCGGAAGGGGTGTCAAACGTGTTTCCCAAGGGTTCAATGTCCAATGTCTTGCAGGACTCTTCAACAATTAAGAAAACATGTTAACCTCTTTTCGAGGTTTCTTCTTGGTTGACCTTCCTTTCCAACTCGTCGGACAATGCTTCATCATGTTCCCTCTCAAACTCTACAATTTCCCTTTAGGAGATAGCTTCACAAAATTCAACTCCTTCATTCAAAAACTAAAGAAATAAACTTCAACACTAATTAGGACCATTGTCTAATTCAAATTCCACTTGTTGCAATTCCACAAGCAACTTCCACTATATTTTCTTTCCTTCTTCACCATATCTATCACATACTTTCATATACGGGAATCTGTTGAAGTTGTAACTATGGTCGATCTTCATTATTAATATTTTGGCCCTTAAATTATGTAAGACATGTTCTTCATGTCATTTTACTTTAGCCGTTGAGATGCATATAATGACATATTTAATACATATTATTCATGTAGGCATCAAAGAGAGGAAAATGAATTGTCAAATTTAAATTATTTTTTCCCCCAATAAGGCAAGTCAGCCCTCCAAATGATCAAGCTGGCTCCATCAAGGGTCACAACCATTTGGCCTCATCAACACTAGAAATATGCCACTCGTCCTCCTCAACACACAATGATAGCCCTAAGGCAGACCAAGTCCCATTCTCTGAGGAAGATTGAGCTCTGAGTCAGATCTATTTCTAGGCAGAAGGTTAAAACTCTGAGCAGACCGAATCTTTGGGCAAGATGACGAAATTTTGGGCAGATAGACCTAAGTTGTCTAAAGGGCTTCTTGTAAGAAATTTGACCAGGTGTGACCAAGGCTATGTTACAAGTCAGCTCGATTTTATTTCTGCCTAAAGAACTAGATGTATCTCTATTGAACTAGATAATTTCTCTATGGAAAAGGCTGCTGGGTTTTTAACTTTTTCCTCCATGTGGGTTTTCCCAGGGTAAAATGTTGTATGTTTGGTTGTTCTCTTTATGACCCTACTGTAATTTTTGTTCTACTGTTGAAGATATTTTGTGTGATTTCACAATCATAAATGTGAATACAAGTGAACTTAAATGCATATAATTAGAAGTAATTATCAGTTAAGAAGACTACAAAAAATAAACAGAATCCGCAAGATATTTCTATTGAATTTTTCACTATCCCATGTCCCTACATTACTCTTTCCACCACAAATACCATGGCCAGCAAATTGAACTTTATGACATTGTAAAAATGTAGAAGAAATGAAAGAAGGAATAGGAAAGAAAATGAAAAAAGAAGGATTTCCTTCCTAAAAGTAAGATTTCTACTATTGCATACCAAACTCACCAAATAAGAGTGTTTACTTTCTCTAAATGGAGACTATGCTCTCCAAATGCATGTTGTTACATTATGATAGTATTAGTTCTCTTCAAACATTGTTTTTATTTTTCTCTCTCTAAATCCATCTTAGTGCTCTCACAGTTTGCAAATGAAAATTGATTCTGTTATGTGGTTTGAGCTTCTTTAATATTTCTACGCCGAACACGCCGTTAAGTCAAACTGCATTGCGTTACGCTGAGCCGCAAGTCTAGGTGGGATAGACAAACCATCAGCTATAGAACTTTCCTTTCCGGCCATAACAACATATTATCAAACCTAAACTCTAATGCCTGTTTACTATTCAACTTTAAGTGACAATGAGAACCAATTTTATAATTACCTGAATCTGAAGTCACGATTCATTACTCGATGCATTGCTCAGTACATGACTTCGGCTGCCTTCCATCTCATGGTGTTGTTTCATATGCTCTGCAGCCTACATTAACACCAATTTCAGATTCCAAGTTGATATGACAAGCTTTCCAATCATGCTGGTTCTGACTATTCTAAAACTATGTTCAAATTACAAGTTCAAAATATCATATTAGTAAGACTATTCTTTATTTCTATGCTAGTTCTAGTTACCTCAAAACACTCTCCAGATTCTGGCTTCATATGAGAACTTTGCTGGTTGGGATCATCCTCTATTTCTGTGGTAGTCCCCACTGCTTTACCCCTTTCATCAAATCCCCCATTCATAAGACTAGTCTGCTGACTATGATCACTCTCCATAGTACATCTCCATGCTAATGACAACAACTTCACCACTCTTTTGAAATTCTAGGTTTGATTGTTCAGCTTGCTTTGCACACCTATCCACTATCTTCATGCTAAACTGAACATTTTTATTTACTTGCTGATAACCATCAGTCACAATTTTTTCCATAGGAAATTTTAGGGCATTAAGTTTCCGAGGATAGGTGGCTTCTGGTGCAAGCTGCACTGATTTCTCAATATTTTTAGGTTCCTCTACCAATGGATAAGTCTTGTCAATATCTCCATTCTCTGCTGCCATGCCCATTTTGGCTATCTTCGTAATGTGTCTACAATCATCAATTCACTTTCCCACACATTCAATATTAATTCATTAGATTTTTGTTTAAGATGAAGCTTCTAATCTGTGTCGATCTGTGAAGTGCCCAATAAAAGAAGAATGAGAAATGCTTTCCCTCATTTTACATTTAGACTTGATTATGAAACTAAAGACATTGCACAACTAAAATTCATTTCCCAACAGATTTCTACGGTATACATTAGCTATTTACTGATAAAATTATGAAGACTTGTAATATCTCACCTTTTGGAAAGGGAAAGGTCCTATTGAAGTAGATATATTTTTAGTCTCTGAGTTTTTCACTGCATCACATTCACTCAAGTTAGCAATGACAGATTACGAAACTAAAGACATTGTAGAGCTAAAATTCATGTTCCAACAGATTTCTACTATGGTTGGGTGTTAGATATTTAGTGATCAATTAATTAAGACTTGTAATAGCTCACCTTGTGGAAAGGTAAAGGTTCTATTGAAGTATAAACTTTTTTAGTCTCTGATTTTTTCAATGCATCACTTTCACTCAAATTAGCAATGACAGATTTGTCAAACTTCTTAGAATCTGTAAATACTGAAACATTCAGATCCTGGACATTTTCAAGAGTAAAAATATCAGTGCCAAGTGATTTCCTAATTTGTGATCCACTATTATTATAGTGAGTGGATTTTTCACATGCTTTTTCAACTTGTATGTTGGCAAGAAGAAAAACCTGCAGTGTCTGTGTTGCCAATTCCTCATAACCCGGGTAATTAGAATTACATGTTATTACACAGAATGCACTTCCAATAGACAAATGTTTTTCAAGTGATGTTTTTCATTTGTGTGGAGAAGAATGGCCATCTTCTTTTAATTCACGTGCTTGTATTGCAGATAACGCTTTTATTTGTGCAAAATTAGCTTTACTTGGCTCAGTAATGTCTTTATTGTATAATACAATACTCATTGAAGTTGTCCTGAGGGAAACAATGTAGCCTTGAAATATCCTCTAGTTCTTTAACTTCAGAGGCCATAAATCGAGTTGTTACACTGCCCATGTAAATTATCTCAACTTTCTCCATATAAGAAGCTAGTTTATGGCTACATGTATGTGCCATATTTTCACTAGTCCATGGTAACATATAAGATTCTTCTCTCTGACTCAAGGTTGTTGATGACAACTTTGTAACACTTACCTGAGCATACTTAGGAGATTTTTTTTTCCAAACACACTCATTATCATTCACCATTCCCACATCTCTGAATCCAAACTCCTCTTCCATGAAATTTTTATAAACAGATCCTGAATCTTTCAACAACTAATTATTTTCATTGTGCCTGTTAACTAGAATTTTGGTCAGAGATTTTCATTTGGTAAGCACATGAGTAGTCTAAATTTTTTATAAAATCCATCGATAATTTACTACTATCTATTCATCGTCATTTCCTAACAATTTCAATCCATCCAGATGACTCTTTTAAACCCTTGATTGAATTCATGCTTATGAGGATTCTCATTAATGTGAACCAAAGGTTTTGGAACCTCTTGCAATCCAACCACTGTGATTTCTGCTTCAGCAGTCTCCATGGCATGCTTCTGTGGAATATCTTGACTACTTTCATCCAAAAATGAACTGAACATTCCTTGCATTTGATTCTTTAAAAAATCATCCTGACAAGCACCTACAAAATTCTTCCCTGGTTTAGATTTCTCCCATAATCGAACAAGAATTTCTTCCATTTCCTCCATAGAAACTTCTCAATATTTCACTAAATTTTATTCTTTACAGGCATACAACGAAAATCTTTGCAAATGCACTGTTGCAGCACCTTCATCTAGGGCATATGTAGCATAAATTCTTACATCATTCTCACTGGTTTCCTTCAGTGACAAATCGAAAACTATTCTCTTTTCCACCAACACACTGCTTTTCACAATGCCTTTGCAGGGTAGGAAATATAAAACTCCTTGTTTTTCCACCAAAGCAAAATTTTCCTATAACGGCTCTGTGTTATGCTTCCCTGCATTATCTATGTGAATTTCTCCAACTAACGACTTTAAATTCCACTGGATTTTTGCACATCCAAAAACAACATAAACTGAACAAGCTACCTCAGTTACTGCATTCTTACAGTCAACCTGTGTTGCATGCATCTCTGCATCACTTTCATCATTTACATCAATAACCAACTCCAGCCTACCTTGCACCATTTACAAATGCAATATCTTCATGTGTAGTTACTCTAGCACATTCACTTCTTTGATCTATAAAGGAATTTAAATCTCCTGTCATTTGTTGTATGAACATTCTTGAGGGACTCCTCTTTGAGATGCTTCACTACAGAGCCTGACATCCAATGGCTTTCTCTCTATCCCAAAGCATCCATCACTTCATAAGAGGATCCATTCACAGTGTTAATATCTCATGCCTCCTCACTTGATCTATCCCTCTTTCTTGAAAACTCACACATTTCACCTTCTTCGTTATCACTTGCATATAGATTATTAACAGAACCTACAAAGGTGCAATGCCATCCACTTCTTGGTTTGGCACTCCTTCCAATTTGGCAGGTAAATGATCCTACCGAGAAGGCTCCTTGGCATGCATTGCTGTATGATATTCCTTGCTTACATCAAATATCAAATCTAGTATTTCCTCGATGTCTGCCAGAAGAGCATCTTCCAGTGGAACAATTGAACATGACTGATTTCTTTCATCTAACAAATATTCTGGTATCCCTTTCATTGTCACTCTTGCAATAGCCTCCTTGCCACTTGGCATCTTTTACTAAGACTCCACTTAATTCCTCCACGACATCACAATCCCCATTAGACTCAATGAATTGTTCTTCCACATTTTCTTTCTTATTTTCATCTAATAAAGAACCCAACATCCCTTGAATCTATTTGTGTTTAAAATCAATTCTCACTAGATGAGAAGATACATCCAGGGTGGCATTGTCCAAACTTTTTTCAATCCTTATAAATGGAGATGAATATTCTCCTTGTTCATTCCCTGCCTCCCTCCAGTTCTTGTTGCCTATACATTTCTTTTTCCTTCCTCCTCATATGATGTACTATTTTGAATTTTCTATTCTTTGCATATCAAACATTATAAAGCCTCTTGCACACTGTTCTCATCTCTTTCATTTGAACATAATTCCGATAATCATTGCATTTATGAAGAAAGGATATATTCATGTGAAACCCTGTCCAGCTGCTCCTCTTGGCTAATGCCAGCACCTTCATCCCATATAGAATCCAACAATTGAATGTCGACTTGACCAAAGGAATTTCTTACTTCCTGCTAAGATTGAAAAAGAGAATCAAAATCTCTCCTTCCAGGGGGCATTACTCTGTGCTTTGAACTTGAATTTTCCCTATTTTCCCTTCTCTTCTATCTCGAGACTCCAAAAACTTGCTGCAGCCCATCCTTTCTGTCTCCTTTGCCCACTGAAATTTCAAAAGCACTTCATCCTCGCCCTTATATGCTCCTTCAGTTTGAAATCCAAAATCATCATTTCCACTATTCTTGTTTTCCGTATTTACTTCTGTTGAATCTGTATTTTGTGCTAGGTTATGAGTATATTTTTTTAAATTATTCACTTTAGAACAGAGACCAATCATAAGAATATTCTTATTTTTTGCAGGCCTGCAATCCATGACTGAGGAGGAATTGACAGCAAAAAATAAACCACATTGCTCAGAGGCATTCAAGAAAATTGGCAGATCTTTGGTGTTTTTTCTCAAATTCATCCCTGACTATTCAGACGCTGGCTGATTCTTCTTACCTATATTTTCAAACCCATCTCCCAAAATATATAGCCATCTAGAAGGTAATGACTCTTTGAGCCCTTTGAAAATACACCACATAATAATCTCTACCCAATTGTTTGAGCTGCTTATCAGCTCACCAATGTCTGGTCCAAACAAGTTTCCTTCAATGATCAAATTAATTTCCTCTTTTCAAATAGAGTTTAGAAGCATTTTCACAGATTCTGGAGTTGTTGCTTCTGACCATACATTTAAAGGTCTCAAATTGCTTAATTTATATGTATTTGCACCATTTGAACTGAAAGCTATATTGTGCAAATTTGTTTGAAGCTCAAAAGTATTATCCTGCCTATAGAAGCCTGAACCCCAATAATCCTTGCAGTGGCCAGTTTCATCAAGTAGAATATGTGCTTCATCAACATCCTCAAACCTCAAACCTCAATTGCACTTCCAAGTTTTTCTCTCTAACAATTTTTGTGAGTCCTGCTTACCGGACACCAGTTACAAACTTTTTTTCACTTGAAAATTCACAACAATTGAATTTAAAGTAGCCTCACGTGGGTTTTATTTCATTTTTAGTATATTTCGCTTGATTATTTATTTATACAATCTCCCCACTTCTCTTATCCATGTTATGGCGTTCCTTTGCACCTCTTGGTGCAATTGCGAGTTATAAGAATATTTAAGATTATGGATCTATCGATCTGAGATGGATATTGCAATATAAATCTGAAGGATTCATGATATTTCTTCATGTTTGATCATATTTTTTTAATGATAAATGTTATCTTGCAGGAAAATTTCAAAATTTGAAGTCATATTAATTCAGTACATTGATCCAAATTCATACGCTAATACAATGGTGCAAATGCATGGATTTTGTTGTTGAATGATATATGATGGTTTGATCGGAGGACATGACTCTTGCACCCACCATTAAAAGCTTAAGCTCTAGGATTCTCATGAAAAACAGTCAAAGGAAGGAGCAGTGGGCAGGTTAACCTTAAACATATGTAAAGCCATCCTTATTTTCACTAGGCGCAGAGACATTTCGTTACAAGGTGGACTAGCTGTCATATTCACCAGTTTTAATTTTCTTGTATGATGTCTCATTTCTGCAGTGGAATATGTTTTGCTTGATGTTCTATGCATTCTTTCTGGTTTATGTTATTGCAGGTGATCGAATCAGTAAGGGCGACTAGAGATGATCGGGGGCTTAGCATGTCAAATTTCGAGTAAATTCACAGAGGTAAAGTGCTAGCAACATTGACAGGGACATTAAGGTGTAAAAATAATGGAGCAAGAGACAATCAGTCAAATCGCAATTGTGCTATGGACCCACTCTGCTTTCTAAGCAAGACAGGGAGGATTGACATTAACTTTGTGCGGTTGATTGATTTCCCATCAACCCATGATATATGTTGGCACTAATTTGGAGGGGATGATTTGGTAGATCAAAACCAATACAAGCTATTTAGAACAAATTTTTGAGGGAAAGCTATAAGAAAAAAATTTCTTGAGCAGAGATGAATTGGGTTGATCCATGATGAATTCTGAATTGGGTTCTTCAAGTTTTTTCTCATGGGCTATTCAACATAAAGAAGATGAACACTCATGTACCTCTCCTCCGCTATCGCGTCTTGGATCAAATTCTTATCCCATATCTACAGACACGGCATGTTCATATCCATACCCCATGTCAGCCAGGGCAGAGGATATTGCCAAAGGTAGACAGGAACTCATGAAAATGTTTGAAGGAATGCCTGAATCATCTTATGAATTGTCCCTGAGTGATCTGGTGGAGCAGAAGGCTGCCATGCAGAAGAGATCAAATGAGGAAGTACAAACAGAAAAACATAAAGCAAAGGAGAGGAGTTTAGGAAAGCAGCACAAGAGGAAGACAAGTGGAAGTTATATAAATGGGTCAAGTAAGAGTAAGGGGGGAAATACTAAACCATTTCTTCTCAATATATTTATTCCCAGAAGCTTGAAAAACTGATTTCATTCTACCTCTAGGTCAATACCAACAAGTTGTTCTCAGGTGAAGAGCCATGATTCAGAGAAAGGATCAAGGAATACATATCCTGTTGCAAACCTGTATAAGATAAATACGTCCTATTCTCCTACCGGTTCTTCAATTGGCTTCTCCAAGGTGTCTCCTAAGCCATCTTCTACCCAGGATGGTCAGTCTTATCAGGTTCTCCCAGCTTCTACCATACATACTGGTTATAATTTTGGCCTTTGGAAATTGAGCATGAGTTGATGCTCATTCTGTTGCGGGTACACTTTCTTCTCCAAGACTATTTTCCAGGTGCTTCTTCTGTGTTTCTCTTCACGCAACTTTTGAATTTTCAATTTCTGACCATTGAATATATTTTATCTTAATTATGAACTATCAAACCTGAGGGTTCAAGCTTAACTCCATGCTTAATAACCACCCATGGCTTAAGAAGTCCACACCAGTCACTTACAAATTCCGAACATCACAATCTATCTACTTACAATTTCACTTATAATAGCCCCAGTGCCTTGAGATGCTATCTTTTACTCTTAAAATGTGGGAACAGAAGATTATAACTTAACGGGGAGGTAGCACCTTCATTAAGAACTGATTATTTTATTAAACCTATCATTAAGGAGTGGAAATATGGAACGTTAAAAAGTTTGCTTTAGGTGTTTCTTCCCACGTCAGTCTTGTTGTCGAGTGTGAACTTCATCCATGCTTTTTGTTGAAGTTTTATCAGATTTTATCTCTTTATGATCATGTTTTATCCATGTCGATTGACATCAGAACAGATTTTGGCATGCAAGTAAACTTTGAGAAAGCAACCCATAATTCATCCTGAAGTCAAAGTCTTTCTGCATATACATCAAAAAATGTTAGGACATGATAGTGAAAAGTTGGAAACTACTAATTAAGTATTGTCTGTTTTCTTTTCGTTTATTTTTTTATCACGAGAATTGATAATTAACTAATGTAATTTTTCTTTCTATTTCTTTCTTTTTCCTTTTTTTTTTTCAGTATTAGGAGAATTTCTTTCTTTTTCCTTTATTTTTTATTTTTTGGGTATTAGGAGAATTCCTAAACTCACTGCCTATCTCCGAGGAGGCCTAGGGTCATGTCTGAGGGACTGACCCTATACTCCTTAACCTAATGCATTATGCAACTGCCCACAGACACGCTAGGTCTGTTAACTGAGTTTCAAACCTTGGTGGGGCCTCAATGTTTCTCAGCAAAAAATTTCTTCCTTGGACTAATTTGGGGGAGGTCCAGGATCAACCTTTGTGGCTGCCTTATAACACCAAGAGTATATCCAGCAACCTGTAAGCCAAATATAAGCCAGATATACCAGATCTTATCATTTAGCAAGAGCCTTATAACACCAAGAGTATATCCAGCAACCTGTAAGCCAGATATAAGCCAGATATACCGGATCTTATGATTTAGCGAGAGCGGAGACTCTAGGAAATGGGGAGTCTAATCCTTGAGGCGAGATCATCGCAGGCCATATACTCAATGGGATTTGAACCGTAGTCTCGTTATTTTCACCTAGTGAGGCCATATACTCAATGGGATTTGAACCATGGTCTCGTTAGTTTCACCCAGTGAAACTTACCATTAAACCACATATCACTGTATAATTAACTATTCTCTATTACTTGAAACATTTATAAAAATTTAAAGTCCCTGGTTGATTGGATTTCTCTAATACTGAGCCGCTTGCCCTTTCATGAGGTGGGTTAATTGAGTTTCGAACCTGGGCGGGGCCTCAATATTGGTCAGCAAACACTTTCCAATGCAGGTCGTCCACCGTTTAGCCTAGCGCAATAGGCTAATTAACAATTGTTTGTTACTTGGAACATTTCCGGAACTTTTAAGTCCTTGGCTGGTTGGATTACTCAAACACTGAGCCACTTGTCCCATGCAAACACTTTCCAATGCAGGTCATCCACCATTTGGTCTAGCACAATAGGCTAATTAACAATGTCTATTACTTGAAACATTTATGAAACTTTATAGTCCTTGGATAGTTGGATTTCTCTAACACTGAGACACTTGCCCCTTCATGAGGGATGCCCTTAAGGGTTCAAAATAGATGTGTGTATTCCTATTTCCAACACCCTCGTCAGGCCACACTTTGGCTAAGGTCCCCTGCCTAACCTCAAGCAAAACTAGCTCTATCCCCGTCTTGAAAATTATACATACTAAGATTTACCCTAGATTTTCCCTTGGCCAGTATGTTGTTGTACTACTGAGCTACATGCCCCTTCATTGTGAACATCATTAATGGTTTGACCTAGATGTATGGATTGCTATCTCCAACAAAGAAAATACCTAATTTGGAAGTAAAGCATCAAAAATGAACGAAAGAGAATGTATAATGAACAAAGTTTTTATGCCAACATTTTACCATATTTCAAAGTTGTCATGTTTGACTTCTAAGTCATTTATATAGATTTTAATCATTGCTTTACGTTTAATTGAGTATAATTGCAGCCCAATCCGTTTCATATTTAATCATCCCTGAATTAGGTGTGCTCATGCTCCTAAGTCATGACTTTTGTACCTGTGTGTGGAAGAGCTCGTTGCTTTGTTTCCAAAGGCTTTGAAAGTGGTCATTTCAAAAGTCATCCCCGTTTCCAAATGTTGTCCTTACCTTGTTTCAAGGAACTAAGACTTCAAAATATTGTGCTCTTTGGTTGAATCAAAAATTATATTTTCGTATTAAAGATTGGGAATCCAAAAGGAAAAAGTGGTTTCATTTAAAGATATGTGCAACCTAAATTATCCAAATTCTTTTTATTACACTCCATCCATCTATTTCATTGCAGCATTCCTAGTACTTTAGTATTCAATTATAACTCTATAAAATCAAGATGGCCATCCATATTCAAAGGCTTCTGCTTTTCTTTGCGATATCTTCTAATAAGGATTTTTATTTCTAAGTAATTCAACTACCAAATGTAGTACATGCAAGTAAAGAATTAATTCAACTACCAATGATTCTCCTACATAGTACATGCTTTGATAGATTATATCAAAATTATTACCAATACAATAATATTGATTGTTGTATGTGGACATTTTTGTTCAGGATGGTCCATTACATAATCAAGATGAGGAGCTGGATCATGCAATTGCACTTTCTCTTTCTGAAGAACTAACCAAACCAGATGGTATATGATGGAAATTTCATTTTTTACAGTTACTTTTAGTTTAATTATATCATTTAGCTCGATGATTTTCATATATTCAACTAAACCTTTGTTGCTTAACAAGACTTTGCCATTTCCATGTTTTAGTGAAACTGTTTATGGTTTGATACTCTCATACAATCTTTATCAAGTTACATGCACCCTCATTAGAAAAAACAAGAGAATTTTGCTTGCCATGACTATCTTTCTTTGTCATTGTTGACTTAAGAAAGTCTTTTAGCTAAGAAACTAGTTTCAAGGTTATGGCATAACTTGTCATATAAATTGAACATAATTTATATCAAAAATGTTAACTTGTAAACTACTTAGTTGGTTTTAGGCTTTCCATTTAAAATCTACTTCAGTTTGAACTTTGAACGAGTTGTTCCATAGACTTGAATATTAAGAGATTTTGGTGTAAGGATTAAAAATTAGCCCATAAGGCCTCTCAGTTATTCATTTATTTTATCTAATATAAAATTTACTATTAAATTAGAAACATTCGGCACAAATACGTCATAGATCAAGATCATACTTTGTAGAGTGTCGTAGAATAAAAATAGGAGCAAGGACACTGATTTCTTTCAGTTTTCCTGGTTCTTATTCTTTTGGTGTATCTTTGCACCTTTAGGGGCAATTGCTAGTTTAAAGTCTAATTCTTTAAAGGGTGCTACCTCAATGGAAGAGCACCTTCTTTACAAGTAGGAGGTTGGTGGTTTGATTCCATCGTGCCCTGATATTCATATATAGGGAATGATGAAGATCAGTTTTTGGTGACGGATGCTCTTTTGACCATCACCAATGAGCTTATGGTGACATTTTTTGACCCTCACCAAAATATGAAATGGTGATAGTCAATGAATGCCACCATATATATGCATCAATAGTAACCACCATTAAAGGTCTGTCACCATAAATCGTTGTTGTTTATATAAAATGGTGAGGGTCACTGTTTGTCATTATAGTCATTATTCGTGACAGACCTTGATGTCACCAATGCGTTTATGGCGACGGTCAATGAACCTCGCCATATATATGCACCAATAGTGATGGCCATGAAAGGTCCATCACAAAAAATCATTATTGTTCATATGAAATGGTGACGGTCACTATCCGTCATTATAATCAATATTCATGATGGACCTTGAATGTCACCATAACACATACTTTCGGCGATGCCACCTTTGGTGACGTTCAGTTTTTTGGTGATGGAGGCTATTGTCCGTCACCATTGCTCATATGAAATGGTGACGGTCACTATCTGTCACTATAAATCATTATTGGTGACGGACCTTGAATGTCACCACAACACCTATACTTTCAGCGACGCCACCTTTGGTGACGTTCAGTTTTTTTGGTGACAGAAGTTATTGTCCATCACCATTGCTCATATGAAATGGTGACGGTCACTATTTGTCACTATAAATCATTATTGGTGACGGACCTTGAATTTCACCACAACACCTATACTTTTGGCGACGCCACCTTTGGTGACGTCCAGTTTTTCGTGACGAAGGATCTTTTGACCCTCACCAATGAGCTTATGGTGACCATTTTCACCCCTCACCAATGTGCTTTTTTCTTGTAGTGCCATTTGAATGGCTTATTATTTTCTCTGATTGTTTCAATAATGGGTGCACAAATCTGACTAAAGCTTTAGATAAATTTTCTATAGAACCTTGCAAGACCATGGAAGCTTCTTACCTCAAATATGCTTCTAGGAGTTTGCGAATTCACGATTTCTTGGATTTTATCTAGATCCATTTTCAACCCTTCCTTAGAGACTACAAATCCCAAATAAATTAGTTCTTCCTTCATAAAGCCGCACTTATTCAAATTTATTAGTAGTTTTTCTTTTTGCAAAGTTTTTAGAACTAATTTAAGGTGCTCTATATGCTCCTCTTTACATTGACTGAAAATGAGAATATCATCAAGATAAAAAAATTACAAACTTTCCTACATATTCCTTCAAAACTTCATTGATTAACCTCATGAAGGTACTGGGTGCATTAGTAAGCCCAAAAGGCATTACTAACCATTCATACAAACCAATTTTGTTTTGAATGTGGTTTTCCTCTAATTCCCTTCTCGAATCCTTATCTGATGATACCCACTCTTCAAATATATCTTCGAAAAATAATTTGACCCACTCAAACAATCCATTAAATCATCCATTCATGGTAAAGGAAAATAATATTTCATGGTGATTTTATTTATGGCTCTAGAATTTGTGCACATGCACCATTCACCCCCTTTATTTGGACTGAGTATTGTTGGTACAACACATGGACTGAGGCTTTCTCTGATTAATCCTTTATCCATTAACTCTTTCACTGGTCTTCCAACTTCAACATTTTCCTGCGGTGTTACCTGTAGGCTACTTTATTTGGAAAACTTGCTCCAGGGATTAGATCAATGTGGTGACTAATACTCCTGATGGGAGGTAACGCATTTGGAAACTCATCCACAATAATATCAGCGAAATCATTCAAAAGATTTTGAATTTCTTCAGGTAAATCTTATAAATTTGTAGAATTTAACATTATCTTGGGTCTCCCTATAATAGCAAAATGCATCTCTTCACCTTTCTCGAATTCTTCCAACAGGGGTTTTCCACTCATCAACATAACATTGTTTCCAAGCGCTTCTTCATCAGCTTCAGATTTCAATGGCAGTAGTGTATGCTTGTTCCCATCTTTCTCAAGAGTATAAGTGTTTCTTCTGCCATCATGTATGGCTTTCCAATCAAACTGCCAAGGTCTTTCTAAAAATATGTGACATGCATCCATAAACATTACATCTCATAAAATAACATCCTTATAAGTACCAATCTGTATTTCAACCTTACATTGTTCAGTTAAAATAATTTGATGGTATTTTTGGAGCCATGATACTTTATAAGGAGTGGGGTGTACAGTTTTCTCTAACTTCAATTTGTCCACCACTTCTATAGAAACAAGGTTATCAGTACTTCGACTATCAATTACCAATTTGCAACACTTACCTTTTGACTTACATACAGTTCTGAACAGGATCTTTCTCTGAGCTGGTTCTCTGGCTTCCTTAGATACTTTAAGCAATATCATCTTCAACAACAAGGATTCTCTGGCTTCAGGTGGTTCCTCTTTGGCTGAAATCTGAGGAATTTCTTCTTTTGTTTCAGCAACATTCACATTTTTTTGGGTTATTATTTTAATGTGAGGACAATCCCACGACCCATGTCCCCACTCACCACATGTAAATAACTGAATATCTCTTCCTCGACCTCTACCTCTGGGTACAAACCTTCCGTGACTAGAGTCTCCTCTCTGTGGTGATCTATTACTAGAACTCCCTACTTCATTCTGGGAGTGTTTAAATCTGGACTTAAATGTTCCTCTTCCTTTTGCTGGACTCTTGTCTCTATTCCTTTGATTTTGTTTGTGCAACAGTTTCTCTTATGCCCTCAAAGCTGCCTCATAAGCATCCTCAATCGTCTTCAAATTTAATAAGCTGATTTCATCTTGTATTTCATATCTTAAACCATTTACATATCTAGCTACTTGTTCTATGTCATCCTCAACTTGTCATGCTCTAATACTCAGCTTATAAAAGTCTTCAGTATATTCTTTGATAGTCATCCCTTTTTTCTTTAAGTTTTGCAATTGTCTAAAACAATTTAATTGATAATATTTTGGCATGAACTTGCCTTTCAGTTTACTCACTATCTTATCCCATTGCTTGATTTTGGGTTTCCCTTTTTGTTCTCTAAACAATTGCAATTCATCCCACCATAGGGATGCATGACCTTTCAATCTCGTGGCTGCAAACTTCAATTTCTTCTTGTCATCGACTTCCTGATAGTTGAAGTATTTGTCTAATGCACTGATCCAGTCCATTAGTACCTCCACACTAAGCTTTCCATTTTATAAAGGTACTTCTACCTTTAGTCTTCTACTAGCCTTTTCTAGCATCTTCATAACTTTCGTTGCCTCGCTTTCTTCCTCTATTTCTTCTTCGGTGGTATCTTCTTCATTTGTACTGGCAATTCCATCATCTGTTGCCCTCCTCTGAGTAGTTTCTATGGTGGCCATCCTTGTACAAAAGTGCTAGATATCTTCTAGTAGAACTAAATTTTATATACGTCTCCCTTGACCTATTCCAGCTCCCCTTATGGGCGGTGTTTTCTACAATGCTCAAGAACAACTCAACGGCTCTAATACCAAAATTTGATGTAGTGAACAAATGCACACTTAATATTAAATGGAGAAAAATATATTATCATTCATAGAACCAAACTTTCAACTCTCACATGTTATGGAGTTCCTCATCCCTGTATTTGGCTCATAAATATTATACACAATTATTACAATACAAGACTACAACTTACATACAACTCAGATTATTTTGATGCGCAACTCGGATTTTTAAAAACCAACATAAATGCATCAAGACTGTGACCAATATCGACTGAGATTTATATCTCCAATTCCTAACTTACATTTTTAAACTTCACACTCTATCTACAAATGGAATTCTGATGCAATTCTCAACACGATATTGAACACAATTATTTCCACACAAGGAATGGTGCCTAAAGAAAATTACACCTCACTTACAAGACTGCTAACGCAATTATGAATTCAGAATGGACATCCCACTTGTTGGACTGATAACACAGTTGAAAATTCATAATGAACATTGCATTTGTATTACTGCCAGCATAGTTATGAATCCCCAGTCACACTGTCTTCATATCACAACTCCATTGTTCCAGCATCAGGGATTATAACACAGTTTCTCAGCAAGGCCTGCACATCTACCCAGTTTGCCACCTTCCATTCTCGTTTTTCCTTTATGGCATTGTCTCCACACTCTCTAATGCCGCTTTCAACATTCAATTATCTCTACCACAGCGTTTGATTGTCTCATGGATTGGGTGATTCCTCCTTTAGTTTTCATCTGACTTCGCTAGCGACGTTGATTCCAAGTGTACACACATTCCTGCAAATACCATACTTGTATATTGCATATATATATATACTATTTAAAATTTAGAAAAAACCAAACAAAAACATGGGATGACAGAAACATAGATATATTGACTCGCATGAGCAAAATATGTCCTTAGTTTCCCCTTGGCATTTGCAGTATTCACACTGGCGCTCTTACCTCTTCCTCTCTACGTCCCTATTATTTATACTTGAATATGAAATTGTTCTTCTTAGAATATATTTCTTCTCGAGTTTTCCCAAAAAATCAATAGCTCCCTATTTTTAAGTGCTTATCCCTACTTTGGCTCTATTTCCACGTAGGGAAAGAAACCAATTCCTAATTTTATTCCTAATTAATTAAAAATAAAAAACAACTAACTACTCTCATAATAAATAAATAATAAAATATTAATATTAATGTTTATTCCTTTTCGATTAGCCACAGCATATGAACAAAAAAAATCACATTGCTGGCTAAGTCCAGATGCTCCTGCATCAAATAATATTCTTTTCTTTTGCACCATTTACCAAATTCTTCTTACCTTATTCATCTGTGGTTTATGTAAATCCATTTTTTAAAGTGTCCCATACTTCGTAACCTTGCGCCAAGATATATACCTCCATTCTTCCTTTCCAAAGTGCATAATTATTTTCATTGAACAGAGGTACACCATTCTTGGTATGCTCCATGACCTCCTTCCAGTTGTTAAACTGTTATTGAAGGAACAAAGCTCTGATACCAATTGTTGGAAATATTGAGAAGGGGGGGTGAATCAATATTCCTTTCAATTGGAGAATTAGTTAATCTTCAATTATTATCAGTGTTTGTACAATGATAGCAGTAAACAAAAGGAACACAAATGCACATATGTTTTAAGGTTGAAACCCACTCCAGGATAAAAACCACCTAATGCTTTTCTAATAATTCTTTAATATTAAACTCCAATTGAAAATAAATCTCCAACTTCCTAGAATCTAGAAAATCATTCTTCTCCAGCTCCCACTGGATGGAATTTCCAGCACCCGAGATTCTTTAGTATTCAATTGAATGGATGCCCCAACACCCAATGAGCTACAACTCACCCTAGCACCACCCTACCACCCTGTATAAGAATAAAAGAAGAATGGAATCCCGTACCAGGGAAAATGGTCCACTTTATAATGAGATATAATGATGTAGAAGAAGAAGACACACTAGACCATAACCCCAACTATGACACAACCACCTAATGATGATCCTAGACCTCTTGAAACTGCCTCTTCAACTCTTGGTAGATAGACACTAGTAAAATTTTTAACAATAATATATTTACAATGAATTAGTACGATGATACCTTTACAGTGACTGTATGCAGCACTGCCCACTTGAAGACTTCATGTGATGAAGTTATTTTTTTTGTTCTAAACCTTGGTTGCTAATCTTTTCATGCTACCCTCTGCTGTACCTTTCTTTGATTTTTTGCCCTAGAAATTCTGGTCCTTTGCAGCCCTTGACAACACATGATCTATATTTTTCTTGCCTTCTAGGAGCTTGATATTGAATCTGGTGTATCTATCTTATTTCATATTTGCAATATGTGATTTAGGCCTTGTAGTATTCCTCTGAGTCGTCTTTCCAATGCCATAGATCTGACCCAATTTGGACTCTTCAAGAGAGAGTTATGCCCAATCTCTCACAATGCCCTAATTGTGGACTTTTTTAGTAGAGAAAACTTGTACGGCATACCACATGTCAATTTTTTTTCATTCAGCTCTAGAATTAATAGAATGAAAACTAAAGTTTGTTCCCTATCTTCCACTTTTTACAGAATTCCAATTTTATACTCGGAGAGAGAGTTATGACGATTTTCCCAAGGTCATTTCTTTGAGATGAATTTCAGGAGCTTGCAAAAACATTGACTTCCACAGATCATATCTCTGAAAATATTGGGCACCTTGATCTAAAATATTTACAAGATCTTCCTCAGGATATCTTCTTCACCTCATAAAAATTTCAGCTTCTTACCCTTCGTAGAAAAAAATTTAGAGAAAAAATTTCACAATGAACTGTTTCAGATGCCGAAATCCCTTGCATAAGGAGGGTATGAGGATCAAAATTTATATAAATTCTTAGGTTGAGAGGGGCTTAAACAAGTGAACGTGGGAGGGATTTTAGTAGCTTAAAAAATATTAGTTATGAATTTTCAATGACCCATGCCACAACCCCATGGGGTTTTAGCCCACTAATTGGGGGTACAAACTTCAAACATGAATATCTCTCAAACCATGAAGAATTATGTGGCATACCATATATCAACGGAAACATATCAAAAAGTAGAAACCATCAAAAGAATTCTTGACCCATAATATATTATTTTGGTAGGTCAAAATTCCCATGAAATATTGGGGTAGGCCCTGTTGCTGCTTGGGTTGACATCAGTGACAAATGTTGATCAAAAAGATACCTGTGAAGATTTTAGTGATGGAAATTGTTGTAGCTGACATTCCCCCTAAATATGGAATGCTTTTATCTCACTCATGGGGAGCAAATTACAAGGTTACTTGCAAATGGACATGAGATATGCAACAATTCCAGTGTTTGGTCAATAAAGAAGAATATATAGGGAAACATTAATGAAGTACATGGTAAGTAGCCAAGAAAAACCACACAATTACCCTATGTACTCTGTTCACACTAACCTTCAATCTCTCATTTTGTATAATGATGGAGCCATTGAATCAATATTTTACCATATAGAAAATGTTTCCAGAGAAGATAATGAGAGTCAAATACAAATAGAACAACTAGATCCAGAAAATAAACCTCTTTGTAACATGAGTTTTGATGGCTCATGTGGAAGATCGGGCTTAGGAGCAGGATTTTGGGTGTATAATGCAAGAAACAATAGTGCACTAGGTCATTCATACAAGTTAAATTTTCAGTGCACAAATAACCTTGCAAAAAATGAAGCTTTTCTTTTGGGATTGCAAATGTTGAAAAAATTAGGATAAAAAAGGATGTTTGTACATGGTGAATCTGATTTGGTTATAAAAAAAATAAAAGGACTGTATGTAGCAAAACATCCTAGACTAAGAGCTTATAAAAATGTTGTACTTGATTTCTAGAGAAATTTTGATGAATATGATCTAGCAGTAATTCCCAGAAATCAAAATGTCATATAAAATGGCCTAACTTTTTCAACAAGTACCTGTAATCCGCCTCACCCAAATAAACAATATACAATCGAGGTCAATCATCGTCCTTCAGTGCCAAATAACATGAGGTACTGGTAGGTCTTTGGTAGTGACAAACAAATTGAAAGCTTCCTACAATCTAAATATGAATTTGAAGACAATAACATAGACATGGATTTTGAGGAAGATAGTCTTACTGATGAACAATGTACTAAGAAAAAACAAACTACTATTCTAGAAACTGTTGTTTTAGATGTAAAAACCGATGTAAATATTCCAACTAACGAAACTGTAAATAACATAGAAAATAAAAAAGACCTAGAAAAATAAGATTTCGAAATACTCCAACTCAAAGACAATAATCTTCCTAGAGGGTTGGTCCCTTTAGGGGAATTATTTGAATTTAATGACGCGGCAAAGAAACCCAAAATGAAACCAACTGGAATAAATATTGAAGAATTTAATATAGGCACTGAACAAAACCCCAAAATCATCAAACTCTCTAAATCTCTGCTTATATTCAAAGAATTCATTGATGTGTTTGCATGGAGCTATGAAGATTTATAGTCTTATGATACAAGCATAATACAACATAATATTCCAATCAAAGAACATAAAAAACTTTTCAAACATAAATTATGCAGAATAAACACTATATTGATGCCTTTGGTTGAGAAGGAAATTAAAAATATGTATGAATCAAAAATCGTAGTATCACTCAGATATTCCAAATGGGTGTCTAATATTTGCCAACTAGAAAGAAAACAGGTGAAATTAGACTCTGTATTGACTTTAGAAATATTAATAAATTATCTCTCAAGTATAATTACCCTTTACAAAAGATGGATCACATATTGCAAAGAGTAGTAGGTTCCAGTAGAATATCTTTATTAGATGGGTTTTCTGGTTACAATCAAGTGTTAGTACAACTTGATGATCAAGATAAGACAAATTTTATAAATCCTTGGGGGACTTTCATGTATGTGAATAATCCCTTTGGATTAATGAATGGTTGAGCTACCTTTCAAAGGGCTATGGACATTGCATTTTCTGATGAAATTGCTGATTTTATTGTAATTTATTTGGATGACATCATTATGTATTGTAAAACTGATGAAGAACATTTATCACACTTGATGAGAGTTTTTTAAAAATGTAGAAAATTTGGAATTTCCCTGAATCCTAGAAAGACATTATTTGGATTACAAGAAGGAAAACTATTAGGTCACATTATTTCTCTCAATGGAATCAGAATAGACCCTAGCAGAATTGAAGGAATATTAAAAATCAAACATCCCAGAAATCTAAAAGAACTCCAATCATTCATTGTTAAAATCAACATTCTAAGGAGATTTATACCAATCTTAGCAAAACTTTTGAGGAACATTACCAATATGCTCAAGAAAGGCTTAGAAATAAAATGGAACATAGAAGCAAAAAATTATTTTGATTTAGTCAAGCTAGCATTGAAAAAAGTCCCAATCCTAATCAACCTAGATTTCACTAAATATTTCATGGTTTTCTCTTTTTCTTTTGAACATACTATTTTTTTTGTTTTGTTACAGAAAAATAGTGAACGACATGAACAGCCAATAGCCTTTTTCAACAAGACATTAAGAGATGTATCATTGAAATATAATATTATTGAAAAACAAGATTTTTCCTTGGTTAAAGCATTGAAATATTTTAGAGTCCATATTATACATTCACATATCGTTTATTATGTTCCAAATGTAGTTGTCAAAGATAGGTTAACAAAAAATGGTCCTGATGGAAAAAGAGGAAAATGGATTGCAGTGATCTTATAATATGACCTACAAATCAAGCCTACCAGGTTGATTAAAAGTCAAGGACTAGATAAATTGATGGCATAATCCAAATTTCATGCAATGGATATCAACATGGTACATTCCTTAGATGATCAAGAGGAATTGGTGACTCCACCGATTGATGAAGCATTTCTGAACTCTCCCTGGTATTCTGATATTTTTTATGTACACCCATATTTGAATGCTCCCCTTGGTTGTCTAAAACAAAGGCTATATTTTTGAAACTTAAAGTTGTCAAATTCTGCATTTTGGACAATTTTTTGTATTGGAAATATATTGGAGGTATTTTTCTTAAATATTTATTGAAGGATGATTCAAATAGAATAATGCAGGAGTTCCATGGAGGTGACTGTGGTGGCCATCTCTCTTGGAAAACAACTGCTAACAAGATCATGAGAGTTGGTTTTTATTGGCCCACCCTTTCCCTAATGTACATAATATGGTTACTTCTTTTCATAAATGTCAAATCTTTGAAGGAAAGAGAAATATATTGCCCTTACCCCTGAAACCTATTTCTATAGAGATCCCTTTCCAGCAATGGAGGTTAGACTTCATTGGAGAAATTCATCTCACGTCCTCTGCCGAACATAAATGGATCCTCACTGTTACATATTATTTCACCAAATGGATAGAGGCCACTCCTTCTAGAAATTCCACTGACTCTGTCAGAATAAAATTCCTAGAAACCAACATCCTTTCTAGGTTTGGTTGTCCTAGAAAAATCATTACAGACAATGTTGTTTCCTTTAAGTCCAAAAACATGGTTGATTTTTGTCACAAGTATCATATAACATTAGGGCATTCGACAGACTATTACCCTAAAGGTAATGGACTGGCTGAATCTTCAAATAAAAGCCTGGCGAACATTATTAAAAATATTTTGGAGGAGAATAAGAAATCATGGCAAAATAAATTGATAAATGCTCTGTGGGCTGATAGGCTTACTACAAAAAAGTAAATTGGCATGTCTCCATACCAATTGGTTTATGGAATGAATGCAGTGTTCCCTTCTTCCTTGGGAGTTCCAGTAATGAAGATAATCCAACATACTCAAGTTGAACCAAATGACATTCAGAGGAGGATCAATGAAACCATACAATTGCAGGAGTCTAGAGAGGAGGTTTACAACATAACACAACTAATTCAAGAGAACATCAAAAAGATCTTTGACAAGAGAACAAAGGCCAATGATTTCAATTTAGGTGATAAAGTTATGAAATTGGATTCCAGAAGAGAGGATAAAGGCAAGCATGGAAAGCTTGATAATATTTGGCAAGGGTCGTACATCATTGATGCTTTTAGGGGAAAGAATGCTTATTTTCTCAAAGAGTTGGATAGTACAGAAATATATGGAGATCCTGTCAACGACAGGATGCTAAAACATTATTTTTTCTAAATACAGGTTGAATTTTCATCATTGTAAATACAAAAGTCTTACAATTTTAAATAATTCATTGGACAATGTTGAATCTCAAAGTGAAGGCCCTAAGCCTAGTTTGATGAGCATAGATAAAAACAGAAAAGAAATCAATTGAAGATGTTGCAAAAAATGGAGCATCCAAGGCTACTAGTCTCAGGTTCTTGACACTTCATTTGGAGAAGTTTCATCCCTAGCTGGAGCCACTATTTGTACCCTATAATTCATAGGATGTCAAGGTGACTGAATATCTCATCTTATTTGCAATTTCATATTGAAAATTTTTTCAATATTCAAAATGATTTCCAAAAAATATATGAAAAAGAAAGAAAAGTGTATAAAAATAAAAATAAAAACAAAAACAAAAAAAGGAGAAAAGAAAGAATAACCCCAAAAAGAAATAAAACTGAAAGTGCTGCAAGTTCAAATGAAATTACTCATTAGATAGTTTTGTCCAATCATACAATTTAATCATGATTCTACAATTTTCAAATTTTTTTGATAGGTTAGAAAATAAATATTTTCCAAATTGTTTAATCTTGGATTATCAGTAGATAGGTAGAAAATGAAATTGACTCAACATTTTAAATTGAGTCAATGGCTGAAATAAGCTTTGGCGTTAGGTTAGAAATTCAAAAGAAAAATGATTTAAGGGTTTGCTAGTCCAAATGCACCCTGAAAAAAGAAGAAAAAAATTTTAGATGATTAGTTTGGGTAGGTAGATATGTGGAAGAGGAAGAATGGAAGGAAAATGTGAATATTATTCCACAAGGCACAACATAAAAATTGCATTTTCTCATGGTAGAAGAAAAATACCTATTAGTCATCAGTATTTTTTCCTATTATGATGACTAGATCCCTTGTCTAGGTTTTCTAGAAACCAATCTCAGAAGTCCATTTGTTCTCTAGAAAACCACTCAAATTTTTTTTTGTCTTCCTACCCCTCTCCTTCAGCCTATAATGAGAAAAACCATTCAATTTCCCTACCTATCACAATTCAGCAAAGCCTCCCTGTCTATAGTTGTTATAAGTTTTCCCCTCTACCATCAAAATCCTTTGCTTTTCATGCAACTCACTATCCAACATTTAACAAAGTGTATACCTCTCTCTCACTGATCACTTTGTCATGTGATAACCTACTCATGCGAAAGAATCTATTCAAAATCCATGACAAAGTATGTAGGTCTAGGTGATGGTGTTTTAGGGAAAATTTCTTGGCGAGATTGTTTTAAGCCAAAAACTCTGTTTTCAATATCAGTCAGCCATAATGTATTGTTTTTTTCCAAATCCAAAACCCTTGTCTATCCCTAGGTCACGCACCATCAAAGAGGTCACTTTGTTTTGTTTCTAGCAAGGCTCAGGAATGTTCAAATTAGGAAATAAACGAGTTTCCCTGTCTGAAGAGATATGCTTAGATCAGGCATGATCCCCATGAAACATCAAAGAAGCCCTCCAGACTTCAAAAGCATATGTTTTTACATCTCTGTAGGGATGGAATGATGGATGACACTAAACAAAGTACAAGCAAAAGGAGCGCTTCAGGAGAAATTTTCATGCCGTGTCAATTTACTATGGAAGTCAGAAGAAGTGCAGATTATGGCCAGGCCTACAAATCGGCCTTATACACCAACAGTGGTAGTCTTCTGGAAAAATATTTTTAAAGCAAATTAGGCATCATGATGAAGGTATAATGAAGAACAGTTGCTCCTTATACTTTATCATGAACTAAGCTTTGAAAGACTATCACAGACAAGTACACCACACATTATGAATATAGAGTAAAGGTAAGAAAAATTTGTTTCAAGGATGCATCACAGTGAGTGCTCACCACCTAAAAAGAACTTTATTTACTCCTGAAGATTCCCAGTAATTTAATGCAAAAGGGATGTACTTTACTAATAGCTCCTCATGAAGTAAAGGGCATTATGATTCATATCATTCCATCAAGGATAAGTACCAAGGATTCGCTGTTGCCTTCTATTTTGTATTTTTCAAAGCAAACAGATAGGGGTCACTATTTTGAAATGAATGAAGTTTATAGTTTTCAGGACCTCCATCAGCAGATAAGTAGGAGGCCTCATGATAGGTCAGAAGGGTCACAAAGACTGTGTGTAGAAAACCTCCTTTAAAATATAAGCATAGGTTAAAGGCGGTCTCAAGGGGCCTATATTTGGAACAAGTAGCTTTCCTCAAACGTTAACATTGATAGATCAAATACCTCCTTCCAGAGAAGAAAGGATATCCCCCACAGTACTAAAGAAGCCTCTCTTAAATGACAAGCACATGATCTCTTTCCAATGATAAACATAGTTTTCTAAAGAACCACTAATAGTTTTTTCATGAAAATTTTTCATTTGGTTAACAGAGATCAAAAGGCGCCCATGCAGTTTTTCAAACAGATAACCTCCTCCAAAATAAGCAAAGGGTCAATTTATTTAAAAGATATTTAAGAATGTCTAGTGGTCTATTCAAAGAAAGGAGGGCAGAGACACATTTTTAGGTCTCCTTCACAAATAAGTAGAGGGCCAAGTCATCAAGTGTTAACTCTTTCTTTAAGAAAAACCATCAGGGAAAATACTGAGTTTAAAGGTCTTGTTTTGATTACACCTTTCAAAAAGGGATAAAGAAATTGGTAAAATTCAAGCCCTCCAACAAACAAAAAAACCATTTTTCTTTACAAACATAAAGGAAAGAAGTGATAAATCACCAAAAGGAGGGAAAAAGTGTTCAAAGGTTTTTAAAAGCAGCTATAAAATCCCTCAAGGTCAAATTTAATTTATATGGTGCGAAAGGGCAAAGAAAAAGCATTTTTTTCGAAGCCTTGGGTGAGTGTTTGCAGAAAATTGATGACGCGACACGCCTGGAATTTAGCGCGATGTGGTTGTAGGTGCTCGCAGAAGGTTTTTGCATTGAGTGCGACGTGCATGTAGAGTGGTGCGATGCGCCTGTTAACTCTGCCCGACCCGACACACACCGACATTCAATGGGCGCCCACTGCCTGACCCAACAGCATTCAACACAAAGTGCAGGCGCTACGTGCCTGTGAACAAGAGCTTAGTGCCTCTCAAATAGCCTCCATCTCTCCTCAAATCAAATTTTTTGCACGATGAAGATTTCTCCAAAAAGCACACATACATTTTAAGAGGTATTCTACTGCTTTCTTTGCTAACTTCTTGAGTTTGAGGGGTTTCAAGACTCAATTTGGTTAAGAGAAAACACAGTCTAAGAAAGGAAAAAAACACAATTTCTCTAGAAACCACCATGTTTGCTAGATACAACAAGAAGATGTTTGAGGAAGAAAGCACCCATTATCAGTTCACAAAATTTGTTTGGTATTAAAGGTTAAAAGACAGAAATCAGTGATTTCAAAGCAGAAAAGGCACAACTCTTAGGAAGGAAAACCCATTTTCATTAAAAAGGACCTAGTTGCTAGTTAAAAAGAGAAAAACAGTGCTCAAAGGAGAGTTATATTTTTAGTTCATTTTGAAGGCTTGTTTTGATAAAGAGTGAAAGAGAAGCCTAAACAAAACTATGCCTCCAAAGAAGGCCTGCAACAGTGGATTTCACAAAAGGTTTGAGCTTGTGACAACTCAAGAAGTAAATGAATCCCCTTCATTTCTTTTTAACTTCCATGAGGTGGGTTGCCTTGATTTTTTCCAAAAAGTTCAGGAGGTCACCAATTACCCTCCCTTAACATAACTGTTTGCTCTGAGTCTACAAGGAAAACATGTCCACCTAGCAGGTCTGGACTTTAAACTCACTCCTAGGGTTGTCTCCGAAGCAACTAAGATCCCCTATATAGGAGAAAAATGGTTCAAACAAGCATACCTAGATCTGAATCACTATAAACCCTTTCTAAAACCAGACCATCAGGATGCTTGCCAAGGTATATTCCCTTTTTCTCACTTATTGAGCATCTATGCCGCCCTCATGAGAGTCATCATGAAGTATTTCACATGTGAAGGGAGGTTTTCCCGGATTTATTCCTATCACATCAGGCTTCTCATGCATTTCACAAGAACTCAGTTGCTGAACCTACCTTTCTTCCTCTGCAAAATCATAGACAAGATGTCCTCCCTTGTTCAAAAGATACCTCTTGCTCAACAAAAAGCCAGTCTTTTCTATTATTCCCTCATCAAAATCATCATCCTTCACCAGCTTGAAAAGAAAGGAGTGTCTTGGGAGACTTTCATTTCTCATCCAGATTTTGCCATTACCTCTTCATCTCATGGCGCATCTCACATATCCTCCTCACCCTCCACTCACTATGTCTCTCCTCCATCAAGTCAAAATACTCCTCAAAGGCAAACATCACCCATGATTGACACTGAAAATGAGCAAGGAAATAGTGGTGATAGAGAGAAAAGTGAAGAGGTACAAAGCAGTGATGAAAGACAAAGTGACCATCAGTAGCACAGTAATCAGGAGGACAGTCCTCAAGGAAATAATGCAGATTCTAAACAGAGTAGTGATGTTGAACAACAAAGCAGTCCTCAAAAAAACAGTGAAGATAATTGCAGCATGCAAAGTCCCAATGAATATAGTCCTAATAAAGGCAGCCCTCAACAAACTCAAGATAGTAATGAGGGTAAACAAGGCAGTCTACAGGCAGATAGTAAAGATGGTCAAGCAGCAGAAAGGGATGATGAAGCTGACATCCCTAAAGAACATCTTCTAAAAAGAACTGAAGAGGTTGAAGGAGACATATGTCAAGAGGTTAAAAACAATGATAAAGGTGAATCTGGAATCCCCAAACAAACTCAAAATAGTAAGCAAGGCAGAAAAACAGATGATGATGTAGGCAGCGATGTAAAGGACCAAGTTGAGAAATTACAAGTAATGAAACCTCCTCTCTCTTCTCCTCAACACAACCAAGAGCATGTTCTAGCTGCCTCTCCTAGGCAAGGGGCCATGACTCTTCCTCCAAAAGTGGTGAAGCCTAAAAAAACCAAATCTACTAAGAAGAAAATCACTCCAACAGTGACTAGCAATGTCACTAGAGCATTAAGAAGTAGAGGCAAACTTCCTAAGAAGAGTATTTTTGAATTTCCAAAGAGGAAAAGGACCAAGAAGTCTACCCAAAGCAAGGGCAAAGAAAAAGTTGAGCAGCAGGAGAGTATTCATGAAAAAGAAAGGGATTTTGACATTATACAAATATACAGTGATGCTGGAGATGATGAAGCTAGAATTATCGAGGCTCTTTTGCAAAATAGAGAAGCCAAAATCCATGACTCGGAAACTGATCTAGAAAGGTCAAAGGACCTCGTACATGTTATACAAATGAAAAATAAACAAATGAGTGGTCAATGGCAGTTTATGAGGCCCGGGCTTTCAAATACCAAAGGGAAGCCTACAAAGCACAAATCAAGCTTGAGGAGTATATGGATGGATTTGATGATACTAAAGAAGAAGAGTAGCCAATGAGAAAGAGGCCTACGACTATGGGTCTTAGGAAATCTTTGGAGAAAAAGAAGGAAGAAGAAGCAGCCCTTGTTCAATCTTATCCTCTCACACAATTGCTCACCCAAGAAATAGAAAATGATAAAGAATCATGGCCTGAAAGGGCCAAAAATCATTTGGAGGATAAATTAGAGAAAGCAAGCAGAGACTTGAGTCTACAAAGGAAGATTTCCAGGCACTACAAGAAATTGAATCAATTTTCTCGAAGAAAGCTCAAACTTGCTCAAGAAAGACTCAAAACTGCCCGAAAGAGGCCTCCGGTAGAAAAAATGGAGAAAGGCATATGTAGGCTTGAAATCTTGGCCTCAGATTCCTTGCATGCTCTTAAGAACCCATAAGGGGCTTGCTCGCCAAAATTGAGCAAATTTTGACATGAATTTGTTTGTGTGTTTTTTGGCCCTAATTGCACATTTTTCAAGGCGCTTCCATGGGTGCTAGGAGCATCCAAAGCTCATGAAATTAATTTTTTTGGATGTATTAAATTTTGGGGCAGCTACTCACAAATTTTTAGATCCAAAGGAGGTGTTTTGGTCCCCCAAAGAGGAAACAATCAGTCAAAATTCACCTTTCTGCCTCACATATCAGCAGATGAAACCTCGTTGGGTTGTTTCACTCAATCCACCCTTTGACAGAGTTACAGGGATCAGTTTGGGAAAAATCAAGTAGTTCCATAAACTAGGCCTCCAGGGCTTTCCAACGAGCCATCATGGGCCTTTTTTTTACATTGTAAATTCCCTCAAAAGATGTCTGCAAAACAGGCTTCTTTCTGCTGCTACGTTCCTGTAGCATTTTGGCTAAAAAGGCAGTTTTCTGAATATGCTCCTCCAAATGTGCGTTTAGCTATTTTTATCTCCATTTCAGTGATGAAAAGTCAATTTTCTTTCTATTATTAGCTTAAATAGATATTTTGAAGATATTTTGTGCCTTGGGCTTTGCAAAGCCTCAAGGACAAAATCAGATATTTGTAATAGGCCAATGGCATTCTAGATGCTCTAGGATAGTTTCTTTCTATTTGGCCTATATATTCCAAGATAATTCATTGTAACAAGAGGGTGAACTTGATGTTATATAGCAATACATAGTATTACAAGCTTTGAAGAAATAATTTGTCTCATGAAGTGGATGATTTCTTGTTTGACTTGGATGGTGGAGGAGGACTGTTTGTAGGATTCCATGGCTTGGTGAATGGTATTATGTTCCTTATCTATTAAGTTTCCTTAGTTTATCATACATGTTTTCATGCTTCTTGCTTGTTGTAGGTTAGTAAAGAATATATTTGAGACATTCCCATGGAGGCACCTCAAGTTTTCTGATTCATTACAACTTCTATGTTTTTCTTCTTTCTTGTTTATGTCAAAGAATTCTTAACTGCTCTTTCATACCCTAAAAACTTGCTATCAATTTCATTAATATTTATTATGTATTCTATCTAGTATGATTCACGGTATTATGTGCTTACTCATAGCTAACCAAAACTCCATCTCTGAAATCTCTTTTTGAAGTATTGGTTGTCTAGTTAAGCCAAAGAAGTCTTGTTTCGACCTTGCCCTTTTCCCATGCTCTACAGTCTTATTTCAAAGTTCCCAATAGCTCAAAATATGATGTTTAGGAGCTCCCTCTTCATAAGTTGAGTTTTTTGTTTGTCTTATTTTTTTCCCAGAAGTTTGAAGGTGATTTTCCCAAAGCTAGAGAGTCTTATACTTCTATGTATCACTTGAATGTTTATTTTATGCATCTATCAATTTGAGTTCCATTTATAGTGATTAATGGTTAGCCCTACCACATGAATGTTTGCTGTAAAAAAATTTATGCTTAAAACCTCTTTGTCTTTCACAAACTTAGTGTCCATCTCATTTCACTTACGCCCAAAGAATCCATTCATCTCGACCAAATCATCCCTGCAATATACCTTGTCCACCATTTGAGTGTTTCAGGAATTAAATCCCTAGAGGTTTGTTGGGTCAAAACCTCCACAGTTCAGGGCAAGCTATTCAAGAAGGACTCACAAAACCACACTTGTATGCTAAAACCTAGATAACATTGATAGTAGAACTCACCCGTAATCCTACGTTTGATGTAGATCACGCGGGGTCCAAACCCCCAGCAACCCTTCTTCCTCTTCAACCTGAAAACCAAGAAGAAACATGCACGGAAATCTAGTTGTACAGCATATATTTATCCTGAATGTCAGTGAAATCCATGTGAAACATCATATAAACAATAATAAATGCTTAAATAATAATCTTTTCACATATGCAAGCAGATATTAACACGTGAATTTAGGAACAAGATGGTTCTTCTTCATTACGAATAGCATGTACGGTAATAAAAAGTGGAGAGATCACCTGAATCCTTCCACGATCTTCGAACAAACCGTCGTCCAGATCTGTCCTGCCCTTGCCTCGCTAGGATACTTTCAAGACTTGTGCACACGAGATGACATATAAACTGATGAACATCTCCAGGAAACAAGGCTTTCCTGTAAAAATCTGGGAAAGTGCAGGAGGCATGGGAAATCAGACTTGAATTGGGATTCCAACAGAGTATAAAATCTATAATTTCTCTCTCCCTTAGGTTATGCACATGAGGGGCTTTTATACTCCCTCAAAGTAGTTTCAATCAGTTGGAAACAGTTGGCCACGTGCTGGGGTGGTTGAACTACTGGAGTAACCATCAACCCAGCCCGAAAATAGGGAATTTTTATATATTTTTTAATGATTTTAATGGCATACGCGGAAAAGTGTGTATGGACTCGTGTATAAATGCGGAAAAGTCTGGGAATACCCACGTATGGGATTTTTAACACTGTTTTTTATGAATTTTGTTCAAGTATGTGGGAATGGGTGCCCAAGGCCAAAGAGACAATCATGAATTACATGAGGGTGAAAAATGATGCTATAACAGATGCCCCCTAATATATGAGGTCAGAAGGGGTACATGATGGCCGAAATGTATGATGCACATAGAAAGAACTTCGCAAGGACAAGAGAGGACTTCACCAGATTTCAGCCTGCCAAAAACCAATGAAAGAAAACAGAGAGTCAACTCATGCTGAGGCGGGCATAACCATGCTCAGTCAAAAATATATCATATAGAAATTACATGATAAACCTAGAATGTATACAAGTATAGCTGAACTGAAAGTACATAATGAATCATCTGAGCAGGGCCCGAAAGTAGAAGTCGGAATCAATGTCCAAATATCACATATAGAAAGCTGATCAATAATGCTGAAACTGGATGTCTGATCATAAAAGTGACTAAATCTCCAAATACCAAATCATAAGGGGTGGAACACATGGTACAATCACACAACTCGGGAGCTAACATATAAGATGTTGCTGTACTGACACTGCAACATATAAGGGTGGACGACATCACTGACAGAAACTGAATGGATTATCAAAATTGAACCGAAAAATGCTGATGCAACCCGAGGTCTTCACCGATCGCGACGGAACAATTCTACACAATGGGAATAAATGAGCTGAAGTCGACCATGTGAAAAATCGTTGGAGTACCGGTCAATAATGTAAATCGTTAACCAATGTGAGACAACCCACCAATAATGAAAATGAGTGTCAAGGTGCCCCAGTACAATCTAACAAGTGCGAATAAATGAGTTGAAGTCGAACACTTGAAAGAATCTACCAATCAGGAGGCAATGATGAATCCCCACTGTCGATAGCGAAGAGTCTGCCACTGATGACTGCAAACCCTAAGGTACTGACAAAAAGACTCTAGATCTTGTTCCCAGAGCAATGAGTCGAAGTCGATGGGAAAAGATCTGCTGGAAGGAAGGCATTAAGGCATCCCACATCAGTCCAGCGCGAGTGTAACCCGCAGGCCAAGATTTGGAAGGAATCGGATGAAGTAGAGTGACGGAACCAAAACCGAAGTACGTTTCCAACATGCACAAGATGAAGCTAGCGCACGGAAGAAACCCTCTAAACCAACCAATAATGAAAGCTGACACAGAGGCGAGAAATCCACCGATAGGGTCAAATGGAAATCAAGGTACTGCATGAATCCCAAGTGTGATAATGTATGTTGACGTCGAACACAGGGGAAACCACTCAGTCAAAGACCCATAATGATGATCAAATGCTGAGCACAAGGTCACCTATCAATGATGGAAATAGGGCCAGGTTGTGGCTCTAGGTTTACTCTTAGAGCAATGTGTCATAGTCGATGAGAAAAAAACCCGCCAGCAAGAAGTCAATGGGGACCTTCTCAAACCAGCACGAGCAGAAAACCAAAACATCTGATGTGATAGAACAAGATACTGACAAGACCGGGAAGGCCGAATGAATAACAGGTCAAGAGACACCACAGAATGGCTGACTCTGGTTAGACTTCCCTTGAACAAAAGCATGACTCGTGATGACCATGGCAATAGAAAATGACACTGTATATTTCTGTTATGCAGGAGGCAAAAACAAACTCTCCATATGATTGGAAGAGATAACCAACCGAGGGAGGACTGACTAGTGAAACAAGGCAAAGGCTGAACCTAGGTCAAAACTAAAACCATCCCAAATGAAGGAAATATATAAGTGTATGTGCTTTGTTCAAGGGTGACAAACTGACACTGTACTGCCATCAAATTACAAAGTTACATCCCATTCCCGCTCTTTTTGTTATATTTGATTTTTTTGTCTTTTTCATATAATAAGCCTGAAAAGGAATAAAAGAATGCTATAGTACAATGGATAGAACGAGTATCAAGAAACAGATGCACTAGTTCATGGGATAGGAACAATCCTATGCAAAATGCAAGGTGGCAGAAATTGGTAAGTGATACTCAAAGGAATGTTCCATCCATGGGTAAAAGGGTGTCAATTCGCGATAGCTCAATGCATACAATGGTTAACTTGTACAGACAGTCAAGGTTAAAAGTTGGCTTAAACATCGAGTCCAAAATGAAGCCGGCTAAAGGCCAGGATAAACAAGTAGCCAAGATGCAATGCAATAATACAACTTAACAACACCAGGGAGCCTCTAGGGTAATGGCCAGAAAAATGATAGTGAAGAAGAAAAAGAATGAAGCTTCAACACATAAGTCATGGCAGGACTAAAGAGGACTCCCGAGCCTACGTAAAACGCAGCATGGGAAACAAGTGATAGCGAGGAACTAACTAGAAAGCCCATGTACAGGAAGGCTCTACCACCAAGTCATGATTAAATAATCGGCAAGTGAAATGGGTTAAATACTCATGACCTGATGGGATCGACCCTATGGCAAGTGATTAGAATGGAGATTAGTATGCAAAATGCAACGGAAAGTGGATTCCCTAACCTATATTCTAGTGAAGATCATATACCTGCCATGACGGGTCAGTAGTCATGGATAAAAAACCAGAAAAAATCTCGAGTTCATCAAAACGTACCTGAAAATATACCAATCTAGGCACTTCCAAGCATCCGGGTTATGCAGCTTAAGATAGATTGAAAAAATAAGCATAACAAATTTTTGCAAAAATTTTCAATTTTTGGGCATAAATACACAAGTTACCTCACATTTGGTTCATTGTTACTTGCTGAATTGGGAAAAAGAGCTCTGGAGAAAAAGCCTCTTTCGTCAAAACAAGGAGCAATCGACCATCAAACTTCGCCGAATTTGTTAGGTAAGCTCTTAATCCATCCTTGTTATCAATTTTTTCCGTTCATAAGTTTAAAATTCGGAAATTTCACCGTAGAATTATTTGTTTAAAATTACGGTTATGCGCATACGCAGGTTTATATTGACCAAGCCGCGTATATAAGCGACTGTGTATAAAGAAAGTTGCGTATGCGCAACCAGAAATGAAAAAACATGATTCTAATGGATAAACTATTAAATTTTTGCAGGATGACTATATCATGGAGAGCACGTGAGCATAGTGCCATTGAAAATGAAGTAATGCAGGACCAATTATCGCTCAATATTCTCCGAAATTGTGGATTGCTCAAATTTTTCAAAATGCCAAATATGAAGAGTAATGTCCGGTTGCTCGAAATGCTTGTGAATTATTGGGAACCGGAAGAATATTTCTTCATAATAGATCAAATGCCCATACGTATCGAGGTGGAAGATATCTATTTTATTATTGGACTCTCTTGGAGGGGGGAGCCAGTAGATTTATATGGCAAACCTTTGGGAGGGCTCACCGTGGAAGATTACGTCCACGTCTACTACATAGAGGGTTCCAAGAAAGTTGGGACTCAAATTGCTATCAAAGATTTAAGAGACTTGCACATGAAAATTATCCTATTTACCATTGGCCAGGTAGCAGGATCTACTTCCCTACACCAAGCATCCAGGACTCAAATGAGTATAGCTGTGGAATGCTTAACTCATTTATATGATTGGTGCATAGCTCTACTAATAAACATGAAGCAACAATTGACTTCCATCCGAAAAGCAAAGACAAAACATTTCGGATATGGTACAATCTTGATGAAATTATTCTTCGAGAAGATTCCTGGACTGAGACCCAAAGTGATCTCTTCTGTCAGCAGTCCAAGGGACCCAAGAATTGCCCAATGGGTTGACTTGATGAAGAGACTGGGGGGAAGTGAGGTTCCCCAAACCACCTGAGATGATGAGTTCTTCCAATGGTGGGGAGAACAAATCATCATTGTGGAGGACTATCCCTATGCCGGGATGGACTTCCGTGGCGATCCAGACCTCGTCCTTCCACCTGGCGTGGCATGGGGTACAATCGGTAAGATTGCAATTTTTTAGCTTATATAATTTTTTGGATTTTTTCAATATGTGTGAAAAAATGAAACATGTTTTTGTTTGGATTCAAAGTGACTTAAGATATCGTAATGATCATGATATAGATATTGGACCAGTCTGACCTGAGGGTCACCCATGACATAAGTGCCGCCGAGGCAAGGCGGAGATAGTAGACCCAGACAGAACCCTCCATGCTGTACAGAGGAACTTGGAGGGTTTAACCCACCAAGTGCCTATGGCTACAGTGGAAGATCTACCCGAGGCCATCCAGAGACGGGTAGTAGGAGTACCTCGTGACTGGGTGCGGTTATTCCACTGAGTCACGACTGCGATCGTGTTCTATAGGAACACAACTTTTGGGCAGGGACCACAGGAGTAAATGGATATGATTTACCAGATGACTGTATATTTTTTGAGATTTGAACATGATCGGGCGTAAGCCCAAATTTTGTATGACTTATGGATCCAAATTTTGTATTGTTTTTGAACACTCTGATGATATATATACAGCGATTTTTGATGTGATGTGACAAATGTATAAAAATGTATGATGTTTTTGATGATTAAATTTTAATGTATTGAATGATTAATATGCCAATCAATTTCTTGATTAGCTAATGAGTCTGCCATCCAATTTTCAGCTCGAGGAATATGAATGAAAGCTAAAAATTGAAATGACCTTTGTAACAAACGTACCCTCAAGAACAACCGGAGTAAAAATGGATCTCGAACCCGATAGGTATTGTTCAACTGTGACACCACCAGCTGGGAGTCTAAGAAAACTACCAACGAATCAACACCCAAAGATATTGCCTCCGAGAGTAGATAAATGACTGCAGTGTATTCTGCTATATTATTGGAAGCAGGACCAATGCAGACTCCTCTTGATACTAACAGCTGACCGGATGGATGATGAAGCACCAAAGCCGCGGAAGCCAAGTTCCGGGTGTGTCTAATAGCACCATCGGCGAAACCAAAATGACTCATGACATCCGACACAACCTGCCAAAGCAGATAAAAAAACATCACCATCCCATCAAAGATAAAAAAACCAGATATTTTCAAAGAAAAACTACTATATACAAAAAGCAAAATGCCAGGCCAAAGCCTAGGCATATTACTTTTTCAAATAGAGCCCATTTCTGGGCTTCGGAAACTCATTCCCTTCGAAATCAACCAAGGTATATGCTCCTTTTTTAAGGACTTTTTTAATGATAAAGGGGCCATACCACTTAAACTTTCTTGCCCCCAAGGCATCTTTTTCTTGGGCATAGACCAAAACAAGGTCACCTTCCGAAAAAACCATAGGCTTGACTGCCTTATCGTACTGAACTTTAACTCAGTTTTTATGCGCTTCATTCATCGTGACGGCATCCCGACGCTGCTCATCAAGATGTGCCAGATGAAGGAGACGTTCTTTAAGACTAGAAGTGTCAGGAAGAAGTTCAACAGCCAACTTAAGAGAAGGAATCTCACATTCAATGGGAAATATAGATTCCAACCCATAAACTAGCTGAAACGAAGTAAAGCCAGTTGCAGTTATCACTGACATCCTATATGCCCAAAGTGCAGGATATAGCATGATATGCCAGTTGGATCGAGCTTTATTGATTGTCCTTTGAAGAATTGTCTTCAAGGATTTATTCACGGCTTCCACTTGCCCATTGGCTTGAGGATAATACGGAGATGAATGCTCTTGCCGGAAACCTAATTTTAGAGCCAACTCAGCCATCATGCTATTCTGAAAATGACTGCCATGATCAGTGAAAATATCTCTAGGAATACCAAAACGAGCAATAACCTCATTGAAAAGAAAAAGAGCTGCAATCTCACCATCATTCCCAAAAGTAGGCATAGCCTCGACCCACTTCGTGAAGTAGTCTACTGCTACAATAATATACTTGTGACCTTTAGCCGAAGGCGGGTTACAAGTAGTATAATCAATACCCCACTTTGTAAAGAGACCGACAGTGATGACTGGAAAAAGCGGAGCTGGATGAGCGCACATTTTTCGAGTATAGACTTGACACAGATGACACTTTTTGACTGAATCCACACAATATTTGAAAATCAAAGGCCAAAAGTACCCAGAACGCAAAATTTTTTGGGTTGTAGCAAGCCCAGATAAATGACCACCACAAGCTCCACTGTGGCAATCATTCAGCACAACCTCAGCTTCTTCGAGAGTTAAGCAATGTCTTAGGATTGAATCAACCCCTCGATGGTATAAAGCATCACCAATAATCAAGTAATTCTTAGCCAAGTGACGCAACTTACGACGCTCATCTTTCGAAAAAGTAGAGGGAAACTTCGCAGTCTGAAGATACACAATGATATCTCCATACCAAGGATCCTGTGGAGAGATAAGAAACAAATGCTCATCCGGGAAGGATTCATCATAGATCATTTCTTCCCCACAGGGCAACTCGGAGATCAATTCCGCGAAAACCAATGATTTCTTGGACTTGGCAGACATAAACTCAAGATCAAATTCCTGCAAAATCACAATCCATCTATTGTATTTGCCCCCAATCACTCGCCTACTGAGAACAAATTGAAATGGATTGGCTGCTGCCAAAACATAAGTTTTTCGTAGAAGAATGTAATGTCTGAGTCGCTGCACAGCATGAACAGCTGCTAAAGCCAGCTTTTCTATCGGAGTATACCGGAGTTCAGGTCCTACCAAGCCTCGACTAAGATAGTATATAACATGCTCTACAAGAGCATCATCTTCTTGAACCAGAACCATACCAATGGTAGATTCTGCTGCTGCAAGATACAAAAGGAAATCCCTGCTATAATCAGGTGGACTCAATAAAGGAGCAGAGGTCAATGCTTTTTTCAAAGCATCGAATGAGCGTTGAGTGAAGTCATCCCAAAAGAATGGAACTCCCTTCTTCAACAATCTCATAAATCCTTTGGTAACTTCAGCATAATTTACGATAAACCTCCGAAGAAAATTAGCTTTTCTTTGTAGACTTTGAAGTTGACGAATAGACGACGAGGGAGGAAACCGAAGTATTGCCTCAACCTTGAAGGGATCTACCCTAATCCCTTCCCTAGACACAATGAATCCCAATAACCGACCGGATGTAACCGCGAAAACACACTTGTTCAGATTCAACCTAATCTTGTAGAAATGACATCGTTCAAATACTTGACGGAGGTGAGCAGGATGATCCATTCTCTTTCGAGAATGAGCAGCTAAATCATCCAAATATGCCTCGATAATATGTTTGATGTCGTGGAAGGCATATGACATGGCCCGCTGAAACGTAACCCCAGCATTTTTAAGACCAAAAGGCATCTTCTTGTAAGCAAAAGTACCCCAGGGACAAATAAAGGCAGTCTTATGCTGATCTTTGGGATGGATAGTAATTTGATTATATCCAGAGAAACCGTCCATGAAGGAGAAAATTTCATTACCGGCACACTCATCAATGATCTGATCTATAAATGGTGTGGGGTAATTATCTTTCGGACATGCTTTATTAAGGTCTCTAAAATCAATGCAAACTCGAATTGTTCCTTGTTTTTTATCTACGGGAACAGGGTTTGAAACCCATTGAGTCAAAGGAACAGGGAAAATGAATCCCGCCTTAAGCAGCTTCTCTACCTCGGCTTTGATAGTTGCAGCCTTCCTAGGATTGACCAGATGAAGTTTTTGCCTCACAGGCTTAGCATTTTCATAAGTCTTGATCTCATGTTGTCATTTCCTCATAAGGCCAAGCGAATACATCCCTATACTCTTTAAAGAGATCAGTGTAAATCTGAATCTCTTTAGGGGAACATTCAGCTCCGATGAAAACATTCTCTATAACGTTGGGATCCTTGGAAATGTTCACTGGGATAGTTGGATAAATCACAGCTATGTTCCCTTCAGCATATACCTGTGTTGGTGCTAAAGGGTTCACGACTGGGCGAATAGGACCAGGAGACACAGGGATTGGAAAACTTGATTCAACTTCGCTCAAATCAGGTAAAAAGTAAGACCGATGATGCAAATCATCCCACGGTCTATCTATACCAGTCATAGCTTCCAGGACGGCCTCTTCAGATGGAAGAGTGGTATCAAGGCAATCATGGGCAGAAGGAGAACTAAGTGTCCAAGCCAGAGCCACATCACCATCCAATTCCTCCGGAGAAAGAGGAGCTGGAATGGACTCTGCAGAGTCAACAATAGATTGATAAGAAATCTCAGCTGCAGACATCGGAAATGCCATTCCACCCACTTCACCTTCCGCTAATGTGGCTGTAGGGGAAGGTAAGGTCCAAGGGTCTGAAAAATAATGAGTTCTGAAGAACTCTCTTCGAAGAGGAGCCCTGGAGGATGAAATTGCATTTATATGAACAGTAGGAGGTGGAATATCAAAAGTACCCAGCAAAGAAGAATACCTTCCAACCCCTAAATTCTCAACAGGAAACTTGGCCTTATCTAACTTTGGAATAGTTGAGTCAGTAGATGCATTCGGGTCTACAGGAGAACAGTCCAGTTGATCCACCATAACAATCCTCCCTTCATGAGGGAAACAAATAATCCGAAATAATGAATATGCAATGGCATCCATCTCATAAATCCAGTTTCTCCCCAACAGAAGGTTGTACTCCAAGCTTGCATCAACTATCTCAACCTCTATATTTACAGTTTTTCCCCCAACACAAATGGGAAAATTTGGGACAATACCATGCGGTCTGTGAGAATGACCATCAAACGCAGTCAAAAGAGTAGCAAATGGAACAGCTGCGGGAGATCCAATTCCCTTCCAACATGTGAGAGACATCACACATGTGGAAGCGCCCTCATCAACGACCGTCCGGAAAATATTGAATTTCTGGTACGATGATTTAATATGAAAATCCATATGATGGGGGAGTCTCTTTTTAAAATTAGTCATATCGAATGTAATCATAAGATATTTCTTTGGATCAATAGCCCCAATAGCAGTGAGCAGAGCATTGGGCTGAGCCGGACAAGAATGGAGCACCTCAAGAGCTAACATGGCACAAGGACTCTGCGCCAGATATTCCACAATAGAGTAGTTCTTGGCAGCCCTGGCATTTGGATTATTCGTCGTATGCTTAGTAGATGCTTTGGGCATCCGAGGTATAAGCTTGACAGTAGGCTTCGTGATATGAAGCGGCTTAGTAGCATCGAGAGCACCTTTGGCTTTCAAAGACTCATCTTCGCCATAATCACGGGATCTCGTGGTGATATCCACGTGAGCACTCATCATGTATATGTTTGATGGAGTTTCCCCTTCTTGGGTGCCCCCGGAGGAAGCCCCAGTATTTTGATTCGCGCCAACAACTAGCTGTTTCCCTTGGGGAAAAGGGTTTGTCAACACAGCCTAGGAACTAGAAGAACCCTGCTGAGCTAACAAGCGCTGCGCATCCTGAATTTTAGGGCAAAGGTGAGTAAGATGGTCTCCAGCACATAACTTGCACAGAAACTTCACTTTCTTTTTATCCTTTGGACCCTCACCAACATGCTCGTTGTTTTTATTTGCATTACCCTTCCCATTCTTGCCCTTTTTCTTATTATGTCCCTTCTTCTTCCCTTCGGATTGTTGATTTTCTTTAGGGTTAGAAGTCTGAACGGCATTCACTGACACAGATTGAGAAGGCGATGATTCAGTAGGCACAACCTGACCAGAAGGAGCAGATTGTAAAGACAACTGTTGTAATTGACTAAGCAGGTTAGCTGCACCACTATTCATCGACCCAATAAGTCCATCACCATGAGGACTGGGTTTTGTCTTGGATAAATCTAATTTGGAGCGAGGAGCATTAAGCAAATATTTATGAAGGACCCTAGACTGATAATATATCAATTCAAGCTGCTAGGCCCTAAAAATGGCCTGCTCCTCGGAAAATACCCCGGACAGGGATACATCCTTAGAAATATCTGACTGCAGAGATTTCAAAAACCATTCCAAAAGGAATTCTCCTGGAATATGAGCTTCAATAAGCCTCTTCCTTCTCCGCCATTCCTGAATATGATCAGAAATGTGGGTTGCACCGTCCTGCTTAAAATTAGCTAGGAGTTCAGTCCCGGCATCATAACGGACAGGAAACTGGAAATGATTTAGAAATGTTGTAGCCAGATCTCGAAACGTAGCAAAACTGCCCCCAGTTAACTCAATATACCACTTGGCAGTGTTTCCAGTTAAGGTGCATTGAAACAATCTCAACCTAATCGAATCGTCAATCAGGGAGTTAGAAGAACACCATAAATGGAAGGTGGTGATATGGTCAGCCGGGTCCTCTCCATTCTTTCCTTCAAACTTTGGAATGTCTGAGGGTATTTTGGTGGGAACCGGAGGCCACCGCGGACTATATCGGATCGGATCATTCGTCAATTTCGACAGATCTGGCAAGTTCAACGTTGCCAAAAAAGGTAAACGAGGCCGAGCCTAAGGATTCCATCCTTGATGGGATGAATTCCCAACATTCTGAAAAGAGTACCCTAGATTTGATGAGGCACCAGGTTGCCAAAAAGGACTCGTAGAAAATTTTGGGCCAAAAGACCCAACATTTGGAGAAGGATGCCCTCCCAACATAGAGTTACCAAAGACCGGACCAGTTCCCCCTCTCAAAGTATTGAATGAAGAAGAAAGCCCCTGATAGGGGTTCCAAGCATTAGAAAGAGGGGAAAAAGTCTGATAAGCACTCGACGAAGGGAAAAAAGCATTCCCTTGGTGACCAGCGTAAAACTGATTCCCTGCCCCCACTGTTGTAAATACAGGGTTCCAACCTGTAAAAGTAGCCGAACTCTGACCTCCAGTCCAAGGGTTAAAATTCTGAGTCTGAGAAGTAAAAGGAAAAGACCCTAAAGAAGGATTTGAACTAGGAATATGCCCAGTTCCAAAGGGGAACCCTTGAAAAGAAGCTGACCCACTAGCCATGGAAGACATGGGTGTAGATGCAGTTGCAGCAGCGGAAAGGGAAAAAGGAGGAATCCCACTAGTGGGCATTCCAAAACAAAAGGGACCAGATTGAGAAGCATGTGCTTGGGTGAAACCAGAGACAAACACAACAGTACTAGAAGCAATCGTAGATATAGCAATAGTGCCTCCTCCTTCAACTGAAGCAGGAGTCTGAATGCCTACAGCACTCACAACAGAATCTGCGTTCCCAGTCATGGCCATCGAAAGTTATGAATAAAAATGAGGATCTTCTGGTCTTACAGACTCAGGTTCGATGTACTCAACAACAAACGGATAATCAGGAGGAAGAGGAGATGGAAGTGACTAAGGAGACTCAGGTACTTCCTCTACTTCTATTCCTAACTCTCCCGGAAACAAGACTCTCGAGGTGAGCGGAACGCTCCTCTCGGAACCAACACCAGAACCAACTACAGGACCTTCAAGCCCTTATGGAGGATCACTCTCCACCGCGTCAGATGCCACAGGGTGATATTCACCTGCTATGTTACTCCTATGCCTTCTTGAAGAAGGCTCTACACTCTCGGGAGATAACCCCCGGATTCTCCTCGATCGACGAGGCGCTTGATCAGCCACTTTAACAAATTTTAATTAGACTCAAAAAAGTATAAAGCTAAGCAAGCTAGGAGCAAAGAGCACTCACTACAAAAAATCCCTAAGATACAACCAAGCAAGCAGCCTTCAGGTATTTCCTCTTCGGGTGATTAGGACCGGACACCAAAATACGAGAAAGAAAAAAATAGGACCTCCCGAAAGTAGTCTGGGATAATTACGGCCCAGGCCTACTAGCGAAGGTAACAGAAACAGTTACGCCGACCTCCTAACAACAGCCTTTGCCGACACAAGTACCCAAGCTTCGCAAGGGCACCCCCCAGAAGTACTGCTAGAAGTGATACGACGTCTGCCTCAGGTACCACGGGTATTCCCCCCCGCAGTCACCTATGTGGAACCTAGGAATGGCAACTATGGGCACCAATCCGTGTCAGAAGCCGGGCGGAACGGTCTTGAGGTCAGATCCAGCAAATCAGAGAGGGGGTATCTCTCTTCTTGGCCTTCACTTCCCCTCGCGCTTGACTCTCTGGAGGAGAGCTTTCCCGGTCCACCTAACGGAGTTGGATTTCGCTCAATTAATAAACTTCTATGTTTTTGTTTGAGCAGCCTTGGAGAGTTAACTCTCCACTCACCTAATCCAAGGCCCTACAACCTAGCTAGTTGGTGTATGACACTTAATAAAAAACTTGCTAGTTGTTTTTAAATTATAGCACTTATTTTAATTGGCTGTTATATTAGGTCAATGGGATATGGAAATGAAACTTGTGGTGTTTTATGATGCAGAAAAGAAATTAATGAAAACCAAACTACATGCAAATGCAGTAATTTCCTTTCGATGAAAAGAAATTTCTACATGGGTTCTACGAGACTATATATTTTTTTATTTTCAAATATCAAACTCACACTCGCAAAATCTATGCAAAAAGACTACAAATGCTTAAGTGCACCTAATGAAAATAACTAAGAGCATGCAAATTCTAAGATGAAAAATCTAACAAAGCAAAGAGAAATTTCCCAAGAATCCTTCAGTTTTATCAGCTTTCGGTTGTCCACAAAACTAGTTCCCAAAATCAGAAACTCTCAGTATAAAGACACCAAAATATGCTTGAAACAAGAGGAAGAAACCAATGACAATTCCCTTCCCAAATCAAGTCAAAAACCAAAGGCAAGAAATCTCAACAAAGCTTCAAAAGATGTAACAAAACGAAAACAAAAATGCAAAACAAAAGCAAATGACAAAACAAAATGTTTTTTGAGCTTTTGAATTTTATAAAAAGAAGAGCTCGAAGAGACCAAGAAAACTATCCAATTACCAAGCCAAACAACTCTAAATTTCAAGCAAAACTTCAAAAACGCTCCAAATCTTATAGTGCCACTTAGTAGCAAGATTTATATGAGAAAAAGAAGACAAAAAACTCAGTAACTTAGCCCAGAAGAATAGTACAACCTTGCAGCAAACAAAAACTTCAAAGAACCAAGAAAGACTCTTCAAAAATTGCAACAAGACCTAGTCAAATGTACTCAAGAAAACCAACCAGAAAATGGGAAAAAATTGAAGCGCAAGGCAAAAAATAAAATGAGGAAAGATTATCTGAGCAGAAGCTCTCTGTTCTGATTAAGCAGAATAGCCAAGAATCCCCAGAAAGAGATCTTGGTACTCGATCCAGAAATGCAAGCACTAAAAAACAAGATTTTCCTAATAAGCCAGTCTTCCACCAAAAAAGAGAGAAAAAGATCGATAACCACTATCAACATAATCCAGAGACTATAAAGACACTGTAGGAACAAGTCTCCATAGGCAGACAAGACTAAAAAGTCAAGAAATCAAAATTTTCAAAATTTGCCCAGGCATACGCTACTTGGTAGTTTTGCAACAGGCGTGCATAAGCGGTTGCGTCAAAGGAAACCCACGTATACGTGACTTCCTTTAACAAAAAATGTGTGTATACGCTACTGTGTATAGAAAAACTCGCGTATGGAAAGGTAAATAATGAAAAACAAAAATGATCAAGCCTGGATAAAGAACCAGGTCTTTAGTCTGACTGAGAAAAAGTTAACTGGACTAGAAATAATGATTAAAACTGTTGGAAACCTTTCAAACAGCTGAAACCACCCAACTGGGGAATCACAAGAATGTGATCCCCAGCGGAGTCGCTAGTTCTGTTTTGGTAATTAACTCCCTAGAGGTTTGTTGGGTGAAAACCTCCACAGATCAGGTCATGCTATTCAAGAAGGACTCACACAACCACACTTGTATGCTAAAACCTAGATAACATCGATAGTAGAACTCACCCGTAATCCTACGTTTGATGTAGATCCCGCGGGGTCCAAACCCCCAACAACCCTTCTTCCTCTTCAACCTAAAAACCAAGAAGAAACGTGCATGGAAATCTAGTTGTACAACACATATTTATCCTAAATGTTAGTGAAATCCATGTGAAACATCATATAAACAATAACAAATGCTTAAATAATAATATTTTCACATATGCAAGAAGATATTAACATGTGAATTCAGGAACAAGATGGTTCTTCTTCATTATGAACAGCATGTACAGTAATAAAAAGTGGAGAGATCACCTGAATCCTTCCACGATCTTCGAACAGACCATCATCCAGATCCGTCTCGCCCTTGCCTCGCTAGGATACTTTCAAGACTTGTGCACATGATATGACATATAAATTGATGAACATCTCCAGGAAACAAGGGTTTCCTGTAAAAATTTGGGAAAGTGCAGGAGGCATGGGAAATCAGACTTGAATTGGGATTCCAACAGAGTATAAAATCTATAATTTCTCTCTCCCTTAGGCCATGCACATGAGGGGCTTTTATACTCCCTCAAAGTAGTTTCAATCAGTTGGAAACAGTTGGCCACATGCTGGGGTGGTTGAACTACTGGAGTAACCATCAACCCAGCCCGAAAATAGGGAATTTTTATATATTTTTAATGATTTTAATGGCATACGCGGAAAAATGTGTATGGACTCGCGTATACATGCGGAAAAGTCTGGGCATACCCGCATATGGGATTTTTAACACTGTTTTTTATGAATTTTGTTCAAGTCTATGGGAATGGGTGCCCAAGGCCAAAGAGACAATCATGAATCACATGAGGGTGAAAAATGATGCTATAACATTGAGACAGTCTCGACTTTTTCGACCCCATAGCCCAGTTGATCTGACAATCTTTTTATCTATTTATCCTTTGATCAGTTCCCCCTCAGAAAACCTAAACATACTTAACAAGTAGCCTAAAATAAAATACATAGAAAGAAAATAAGTTTACATCCTTTGCATAATAGAGAGAGCCCTCTTTGAGTCCAGGAAGGCTAGGTCCTAGGGCTCCAAAGTTGGTTTGGTGTTACCCTGTCACTTGGCTTGCCAATCTGCCAAATCACGGGACCCTAACATAATGGTGATCATGGCGGGACTCTGAGTAAATAAAGAAACTTAGACTTCCCTAAACATTTCAGCATCCCTTAAGAATACTATCTTGTTGACGTATCCCACTGCTCACTAACATAATGGCGATCACAGTGGGACACACTGAGTACATAACAGTCTAGAAAACTCTTGTAGACTCATTAATATTTCAAATTTAAAATCGGACAGACATCCTATAAAGTCATTTAGAGTAAACTCTTTTTGCTTCACCACCTAAGCTAAGTGATGAATCAGGTTTAGGACACTCTTAGAAACTAGGTTACATATAAAAAAATCTGTAAAAAACCTCACAAAAAATCCCTAGATTGACTTTTTATCAGTTATTGGTGGTGGACCATAAATACATATCCCTTCAAAACAAACTAAAATATCCACCTGGTGACTCCACAACTCTCAATAGACCTAAAGACTCCATTGGAGGAAGAACCTGCAACATGACTAGTCATCCTAGAAAAAAAAAACACTCAGGCCTTAGTTGGATTCAAGAAATTATTGTTTTTATCTATAACTATGTTCTATCCTACTTTGAGCCTTATTAAGAATACACTGATGAGATCTACATTGATAATTGGAAATATCTCAAACCTCGAAAAGCTAAGCCTCAAATTTCAGACCATGAGCAGACTTATACACCTGTGCTTACCCCAGACTCACATATGGAAAACTTAGTGAACATGAGCCTCATGCTGCCTTTCCCACTCTGGCTGAAACCTCAAACAATCATAAATCTCTTTTTACACTACCTATATCCATAAAGGTCCCAAAAAGATACAAGCCTTTGGTTTTACCTCCCATTTTCCAAGCTCTCCCTACAAATCTTTAAAATAAATTACCCAGATTTCATAGAGAAAGCTCAAAAGTCACCGCTGAAGAAGACATCCAAAATCTTGAGAATTTACTTGAACTTTTTGAAATAGAAGAAGATGATGTGCATATTAGAATTTTTTCCTTATCATTACAAGGAAAAATTAATATTTGGTTTAAGGACCTTCCAGCTGCAAGCATTACCGATTTTAATCAATTCACCCAAATCTTCCTAGATAGGTCGGTGGTCATGGGTAATAAAGTTCTCATCATAGAGGAATATAATCATTTAAAAGGGCAACCAAGGGAGACAATACAAGACTTTTCAGCCAGGTTCAATAAATTATACCATGCAATGCCTGCTAACATAAAGCCACCCCTCGGATGGGCTGTCTTGCACTACCCAAGTTTTTTTGACCCAAAGATGGTTTTCTAGATAAGAGAAAGAGATCATTTGACCCTGGACGAAATGCAAAGGATATCAGTTGATGTGGAAGTCAACATACTAAATAGGGAGGCACAACTAAGAATAATAGAGAAAGACAAAGAAAATCAAGAGAGACCAATCTCTTCAGAGGAAAAGTTGGAAATATTAATAGATACATTCAACAAACTGATGCATCTACTTGACAGGAAAAGAGAAAGTCACAAGGTTAAGGTTAATGCTGCTTATTCAAACTAACCTACACTTTTTCCTCAGGAAAAACATACTCAACCATTACAAGACAAGAGTTACAAACAAAATGTGCCTAATGAGCAAGTTGCAAATAAAAACATAGAGGAGTGCTCTAAAGAATCAATCAGCCATCTTGAAATAAAATCTGAAATGGAAGAAAAAGTAAAACCTTTAGGATCTCTACCTTTGTGCTTTGAGTCATTTCAGATTATACAAGCAAATTGGCCTCCTAAGAATCTATCAGAGGAAACTCATGAATTCCATGCTACTATCCCGAACATCATGAAGAGTTGGTTGAAGATGAAAAAAAATCAAGAAATGAACGAGAACCCACAAGATTTATCTAAAGGCACAAGAGATGATTCATCATCTCTCGTAGGTGGGGTCCAAAAATACATTCATCCTCTTTATTATAATTATATCTAAAGAGAGATAAAAATGCCTCTCTTTTTAATTGAAGAAGAGATAGATCAACTCATAAACATACAGTCAGTCTCTCTTGATTTTCCTCCTGATCTTAACTATCACATAGTAGAAAATAGATTTGTAAATCAATTTGAAGAGAAACAATCTAATACTCCAATATGTATGGTTGGTGACATTAATTATATTGACAATTCTCCAAAATTTGATCAATATGTTGATAATGATGATGCTTTCCAAATAGAAGCTAATTTTGCAAAGTATTCAGCACTTGGTTTTTGGGAGGAAACTCAGTTTCCTCAACTTAAGAAAGGTAACCAACCAATGCGTAGAAGCTATGATAGTGATGAGGAAAGCTTAGAAAATTTGGAAGTGAATGAAGGCTTGAAAATTAATGATCACAAGAAAGTTATTGCTCTTCTTTCTCAAGAATATTTGTTGCCAAAGAGTACCCCTACTCATCAACATGATGACCTTCACACAGTTTTTAGTCCACTTAATCAGAACACATCAGCTTGGGAAGAGGACTACACTGCAATATATGATGAGTCTGACAGTTCAAGTGATCATGAAGAAGATGACAAGTCTCTTCCCCAAAAGGGCCTCAATCATAGGCAAGTCGAAGAAAGAGTAGTCTTAGATGAAGCTTATGTCTCAAGTCCTCAAGATCAGGTATCATTCCAAGATCCATTTGTTGTTTTCCTTGAGAAATGTAAAGGAGGAGTGTGTTCTACCATGAATAGTTTGTTGAAAAGTGTGAGAAAAAACTTAACCACTATTGTTCGAAAAAAAGTGAGGTGGAAGTGGCCTTTTGATTTCTCCAACATCATCAAAGAGCTAAACCAATATCAACCATGCAATCATCTACTTGAATGGTTATATTGGAAAGAAGAGTTCACCAAATAAATTTCTATCATATATAGGTTAGAGTAGAATAGATAGGCATGCAAAATAAGCTCAACCCCATGAACATATTTCTTTCAGCTTGTTTTGAGAAAAACATAAAAATCAAAAACAACAAGAAAAGTAAAAGAGGGCAGTTTGTAAAGAAATGATACAGCTCCATACCCAAAAAATAGTCACGCTGAAAGTGCGCAAGTCTAAATGCCACTACTAGTGCTCAAAAGATATCTTGATCAGTTATCTAGCCTAATCATACATGGACATGTTTTAAATTGATTGTTGATAAGTTAGTGGAAGAGGTGATATTCAAATTGTGTAAGCTTGACTTGTCGATAAAAGTAGATTAGGAAAAGATACTGGTTCCACATGCTCAAAATAGAACCAAAAAGGAAAATAAGGATGAAAAACAAACTATGTATCCTAGCCCTGACTTTTCTAAATCTCATTTTGTACAAAAATAACATTTGTGTGCAGCTTCTCTTTATGCCACAAACACATGAAAAATTAGACTGTCTAATCCTGATTTGATTATTTTTCAATTTCATGTTTTAGTCTAGCGAATGAAATCCTGTCAAACAACTTAATCTTGACAGTTGATCTAGTATAGGTAGAGAAATAAAGGAGTTCATCGATTTAATATGAACTCCCGGAAGATATAAGTGTAGAAGTAGATAGTGTTTTCTCTTTCAAAAATATCATGTCAAGGGTTTTCTAGTCTAAGTGCACCTAAAGAAGCAAAAATGTTAGGAAATATAGCTGGGTAAGTAGAGATAAGGCTGATGCTAATCATGTTGTAAACTTCTCAGAAAGCATCATTTTTAGGAATAACATAAAGAAAAAGAGAAATCTGCGCCAATGGATGAGGCACTGGTCTTCACAAGCCTGAGATCTATAGTTTTGGATACCTCCTGAAAAGGAGCTGCACTCCCCAAATGGAGCCACTATTAGTCATCAGTATTTCTTCCTGTTATGATGACTAGATCCCTTCTCTAGGTCTTCTAGAAACCAATCTCAGAAGTCCATTTTTTCTCTAGAAAACTACTCAAACAAATTTTTGTCTTCCTACACCTCTCCTTCAACCTATAATGAGAAAAACCCTTCAGTTTACCTAAGTATCACAATTCAGCAAAGCCTCCCTGTCTATAGCTGTTATAAGTTTCCCTCTCTACCATTAAAATCATTTGTTTTTCATGCAACTCACTGTCCAACATTTAACAAAGTGTCTACCTCTCTCTCACTGATCACTTTGTCATGTGATAACCTACTCATGCCCAAGAAGCTATTCAAAATCCATGATAAAGTATGTAGGTCTATGTGATGGTGTTTTAGGGAAAATTCCTTGGCGAGACTGTTTTAAGCCAAAAACTCAGTTTTCAATATCAGTCAGCCATCGTGTCTTGTTTTTTGCGAAAGCCAAAACCCTTGTCTATCCTGAGGTCACGCACCATCAAAGAGGTCACTTTGTTTTTTTTCTAGCAAGGCTCAGGAATGTTCAAATAAGCAAATGAAGGAGTTTCCCTGTCTGAAGAAATATGCTTGAATCAGGCATGATCCCCATGAAACATCAAAGAAGCCCTCTAGACTTCAGAAGCATATGTTTTTACATCTTTGCAATGATGTACTGATGGATGACACTAAACAAAGTATAATCAAAAGAAGTGCCTCAAGAGAAAGTTTCATGTTGTGTTAATTTACTATGGAAGTTAGAAGAAGTGTAGATTATGGCCAGCCCTACAAATCAACCTTATACACCAACAGTGGTAGTCTTCTGGCAAAAGAGTTTTAAAGAAAATTAGGCATCATGATGAAGTTATAATGAAGAACAACTGCTCCTTATAATTTATCATGAACTAAGCTCTGAAAGACTGTCACAGACAAATTCACCACACATTATGAATATACAGTCAAGGGATGAAACATTTGTTTCAAGGATGCATCATAGTGAGTGCTCACCACCTACAAAGCACTTTATTTACTCCCGAAGATTCCTAATTTTATGCAAAAGGGATGTACTTTACTAATAGCTCCTCATGAAGCAAAGGGCATTATGATTCATATCATTTCATCAAGGATAAGTACCAAGGATTCACAGTTGCCTTCTATTTTGTATTTTTCAAAGAAAACAAACAAGGGTCACTGTTTTGAAATGAATGAAGCTTATAGTTTTCAGGACCTCCATCAGCAGATAAGTAGGAGGCCTCATGATAGGTCTGAACGGTCACAAAGACTATGTGTAGAAAAACTCCTTCAAAAGATAAGCAGAGGGTAAAGGCAGTCTCAAAGGGCCTAGATTTGGAACAAGTAGCTCTCCTCAAAGGTTAACATTGACAGATCAAAGACCTCCTTCCAGATAAGAAAGGATATCCCCCACAGTACTAAAGAAGCCTCCCTTAAATGACAAGCACAGGATCTCTTTCCAATGATAAACATAGTTTTCTAAAGAACCACTAATAGTTTGTTCATGAACATTTTTCATTTGGTTAACAGAGATCAAAAGGTGCCCATGCTGTTTGTCAAACAGATGGCCTTCTCCAAAATGATCAGAGGGTCAGTTTATTTAAAAGATATTCAAGAATGTCTAGCGGTCTATTCAAAGCAAGGAGGGCATAGACACATTTTTAGGCTTCCTTCACAAATAAGCAGAGGGCCAAGTCATCAAGTGTTAACTCTGTCTTTAATAAAAACCATCAGGGAAAATACTAAGTTTAAAGGTCTTGTTATGATTACACCTTTCAAAAAGGGATAAAGAAATTGTTAAAAGGCAAGCCCTCCAACAAATATAAAAACCATTTTTATTTACAAACATAAAGGCAAGAGGTGATAAATCACCAAAAGGAGGTAAAAAGAATTCAAACATTTTTAAAAGGAGCTATAAAAGCCCTCAAGGTCAAATTTCATTTCTATTGTGTGAAAGGGCAAAGAAAAAATGTTTTGTTCGAAGCCTTGGGTGAGCGTTTGCAAAAAATTGAGGATGCCACGCATCTGGAATTTAGCGTGACGCACCTGTAGGTGCTCGCAGAAGGTTTTTTCATTGGGCGTGATGCACCTGTAGAGTGGCACGATGCACCTATTAACTCCGCCCGACACGACAACATTCAAAACAGAGTGCAGGCGCTACGTGCCTATGCACATGAGTGTAGCGCCTCTCAAATAGCCTCCATCTCTCCTCAAATCAATTTTTTTGCACGATGAAGATTTCTCCAAAATGCACACATACATTTTAAGAGGTATTCTAATGCTTTCTTTGCTAAGTTCTTGAGTTTGAGGGGTTTTAAGAGTCAATTTTCTTAAGAGAAAACACAGTCTAAGAAAGGAAAAAAACATAGTTTCTCTAGAAACCACCATGTTTGCTAGATACAACAAGACAATGTTTGAGGAAAAAAGCGCCCATTATTAGTTCACAATTTTTTTTTTTATTAATGGTTAAAAGACAGAAATTAGTGATTTCAAAGCATAAAAGGCACAGCTCTTAGGAAGGAAAACCCATTTTCGTTAAAAGGACCTAGTTGCTAGTTAAAAAGAGAAAAATAGTGCTCAAAGGAGAGTTATATTTTTAGTTCATTTGAAGGCCTGTTTTGATAAAGTGTGAAAGAAAAGCCTAAAAAAAATTATGCATCCAAAGAAGGCCATCAAGGGTGTATTTCACAAAAGGTTTGAACCTGTGACAACTCAAGAAGTAAATGAATCCCCTTCAATTATTTTTAACTTCCATGAGGTGGGCTGCCTTGATTTTTGACAAAAATTCCAAGAGGTCACCAATTACCCTCGCTTAACACAACTGTTCACCCTGACGCTGCAAGGAGAACATGTCCACCTAGTAGGTCTGGACTTTAAACTCACTCCTAGGGCTGTCTCCAAAGCAACTAAGATCCCCTATATAGGAGACAAATGGTTCAAACAAGCATACCTAGATCTGAATCACTATAAACCCTTTCTAAAACCAGGCCATCAAGATGCTTACCAAGCTATATTCCCTTTTTCTCACTTATTAAGCAGTTATGCCCCCCTCATGAGAGTCATCATGAAGTATTTCACATGTGAAGGGAGGTTTTCCTAGATTTATTCCTATAACACCAGGCTTCTCATGCATTTCACAAGAGCTCAGTTGCTGAACCTACCTTTCTTCCTTTGCAAAATCATAGACAAGATGTCCTCCCTTGTTCAAAAGAGACCTCCTGCTCAGCAAAAAGCCAGTATTTTCCATCATTCCCTCATCAAAATCATCATCCTTCACCAACTTGAAAAGAAAAAAGTGTCTTGGGATACTTTCATTTCTCATCGATATTTTTCCATTACCTCTTCATTTTATGGCCCATCTCACATATCCTCCTCACCCTCCACTCACTATGTCTCTCCTCCATCAAGTCAAAATACTCCTCAGAGGCAAAGATTACGCATTGATTGACAGTGAAAATGAGCAAGGAAATAGTGGTGATAGAGAGAAAAGTGAAGAGGTACAAAGCAGTGATGAAAGACAAAGTGACCATCAGCAACACAGTAATTAGGAGGATAGTCCTCAAGGAAATAATGAAGATTCTAAGCAGATTAGTGATGATGAAAAACAAAACAGTCCTCAAACAAACAGTGAAGATAATTGCAGCATGCAAAGTCCCAATGAAGAAAGTCCTAATAAAGGTAGCCCTCAACAAACTCAAGATAGTAATGAGGGTAAACAAGGAAATCTACAGGCAGATAGTAAAGATGGTCAAGTAGCAGAAAGGGATGATAAATCTGATAGCCATAAAGAACATCTTCTAAAAAGCACTGATGAGGTTGAAGGCAGAATATGTCAAGAGGTTCAAAACAGTGATAAAGGTGAATCTGGCAACCCCAAAGAAACTCAAAATAGTAAGCAGGGTAGAAAAGCAGATGATGATGAAGGCAATGATGTAAAGGACCAAGTTGAGCAAGTACAAGTAATGAAACCTCCTCTCTCTTCTCCTCAACACAGCCAAGAGCATGTGCTAGCTTCCTCTCCTAGGGAAGGGGCCGTGACTCTTCCTCCAAAAGTGGTGAAGCCTAAAAACACCAAATCTACTATGAAGAAAATCACTCCAGTAGTGACTAGAAATTTCACTAGAGTGCTAAGAAGTAGAGGAAAATTGCCTAAGAAGAGTTTGTTGAATTTCCAAAGAGGAAAAGGACCAAGAAGTCTACCCAAAGCAAGGGCAAAGAAAAAGTTGAGCAGCAGGAGAGTAGTCATAAAAAAGAAACGGAATTTGACATCATACAAATAGACAGTGATGCTGGAGATGATGAAGCTAGAATTCTCAAGGCTCTTTTGCAAAATAAAGAAGCCCAAATCCATGACTTGGAAATTGATCTAGAAAGGTCAAAGGACCTCATACATGTTCTACAAATGCAAAATAAACAAATGAGTGGTCAAATGGAAATTTATGAGGCCCTGGCTTTCAAATACCAAAGGGAAGCCTACAAAGCACAAATCAAGCTTGAGGAGTATATGGGTGATTTGATGATACTGAAGAAGAAGAGTAGCCAATGAGAAAGAGGCCTAGGACTATGGGTCTTAGGAAATCTTTGGAGAAAAAGAAGGAAGAAGAAGCAGCCCTTGTTTGATCTTATCCTCTCACACAATTGATCATCCAAGAAATAGAAAATGATAAAGAATCATGGCTTGAAAGAGCCATCAAGAATTTGGAGGATAAATTAGAGAAATAAAATAAAGACATGAGTCTACAAAGGAAGATGTCTGGCCACTACAAGAAATTGAACCAATTTTCCCGAAGAAAGCTCATACTTGCTCAAGAAAGGCTCAAAACTGCCCGAAAGAGGTGTCCGGTAGAAAAAGTGTAGAAAGGCATATCTAGGCTTTAAATATTGACCTCAGATTCCTTGCATGCTTCTAAGAACCCATAAGGGGCTTGCTCACCAAAATTGAGCAAATTTTGACATGATTTTGTTTTTTGTGTTTTTTGGCCCTAATTGCACATTTTTAAAGGCGCTACCATGAGTGCTAGGAGCATCCTCAGCTCATGAAATTAATTATTTTGGAGGTATTAAATTTTGGGGCAGCTACTCACAAATTTTCAGATCCAAATGAGGTCTTTTGGTCCCCCAAAGAGGCAAAAATCATTCAAAATCCAGCTTTCTGCCTCACATATCAACAGATGATAACCCCCTGGGTTTTTTCACTTATTCCACCTTCTGACAGACTTCCAGGGATCCGTTTTGCAAAAATCAAGTAGTTACAGAAACTAGACATCTCGGGCTTTCCAACGAGCCATCACGGGTCTCGTTTCAACATCAGTAAGACCCTAAAAAGTTGTCTACAAAATAGGCTTCTTTCTGCTGCTACGTTCCTGTAGCATTTTGGCTAAAAAGGGAGTTTTCTGAATATGCTCCTCCAAATGTGCGTTTAGCTATTTTTATCTCCATGTCAGTGATGAAAAGTCAATTTTATTTCTACTATTAGCTTAAATATATATTTTTAAGATATTTTGTGCCTTGGGCTTTGCAAAGCCTCAAGGACAAAATCAAATATTTGTATTAGGCCAATGGCCTTCTAGACGCTCTAGGATAGTTTCTTTCTCTTTGGCCTATATATTCCAAGAGAATTCATTGTAAAAAGAGGGTGAACTTGATATTATAGAGCAATACATAGTATTACAAGCTTTGAAGAAATACTTTGTCTCATGAAGTGGATGATTTCTTGTTTGACTTGGATGGTAGAGGAGGACTATTTGTAGGATTCCATGGCTTGGTGAATGGTATTGTGTTCCTTATCTGCTATGTTTCCTTAGTTTATCATACATTTTTCATTCTTCTTTCTTGTTGTAGGTTAGTAAATAATACATTTGAGACATGCCCATGGAGGCACCTCAAGTTTCCTGATTCATTACAGCTTCTATTTTTTTCTTCTTTCTTGGTTATGTCAAAGAATTCTTAACTACTCTTTGATACCCTAAGAACTTGTTATCAATTTCATTAATGTTTATTATGTATGATATCTAGTATGATTCACGGTATGCCATGCTTACTCATAGCTAACCAAAACTCCATCTCTGAAATCTCTCTTTTAAGTATTGGTTGTCTAGTTAAGCCAAAGAGGTCTTGTTTCAATCTTTCCCTTTTCCCATGCTCTGCAGTCTTATTTCAAAGTTCCCAATAGCTCAAAATATGATGTTTAGGAGTTCCCTCTTTATAGGTTGAGTTTTTTGTTTGTCTTATTTGTTTTCCCAAAATTCTGAAGGCGATTTTCCCAAAGTTAGAGGTTCTTATACTTATATGTATCACCTGAATGTTTATTTTATGCATCTATCAGTTTGAGTTTCATTTATAGTGATTAATGGTTAGCCCTACCACATGAATGTTTGTTGTAAAACTATTTATTCTTAAAATCTCTTTGTCTTTCACAAAATTATTGTCCATCTCATTTCACTTACGCCCAAAAAATCCATTCATCTCGACCAAATCGGTCCTGCAATATACCTTGTCCACCATTTGAGACAGTCTCGACTTTTTTGACCCCATAGCCTAGTTGATATAAAAATATTTTTATTTATTTATCCTTTGATAATTTGTCCCTCAAAAAACCTAAAACAAACCAAAACATACTTAACAACTAGCCTAAAATCAAATACATAGAAAGCAAACAAGTTTACATCCTTTGCATAATAGAGAGAGCCCTCTCTGAGTCCAGGAAGGCTAGGTCCCAGGGCTCCAAAGTTGGTTTGATGTTACCTTGTCACTTGGCTTGCCAATTTTCCAAATCATGGGACCCTAACAAGACTAAAGGGACAAAAGGTATTTTATTTATAAATATTGGAGAATGAAATCTATCTCCAAGTTTGGAGATTGTGGTTTATAAGAAATCATCATATTATTATGATTATTTTTTAAACTCCCAGCGATTATATGATCCCTTTATGACATCCCCATGAACCTTATATTTCCCCTTTTCCTAATTCCTACGCTATCTTCCATCATTCATTTCTCCCCAACCCCATCATCACGTCGCACATCACACCAAGCACTAAAATCCCCACACTTTCCCGAAATCTCCACTCATCAATCCACATCTAACAACCCACATCGCCTTTCGGACCCCCCACAACCTCTAAAATTTAATAACGGGGGGGGGGGGGGTCTGAAATGATTGGTATCCATTACCATTGATCTCACTATGTGGCGCATCCATACTATTTCTCAACCACACCCCCCCCCCCCCCCCCCACCCCCCGATACTGCTCAGTGTTCTTCCCCCCCTCTAGAAAGTGGTTTTCACCACTAACAAAACCATTGTGCTTATTCAAATTTTTAACTGACTGTCAGTGCCACGTCTGCTCCAACCTATCCCCTCCATCCAATCACATCACCTCCCACCACCAAGGTTGTTGTGCCATTAATGGCCAGTCCATCATCCAACAGGACCATGCCTAATCAATGACCACTATATCTCAGTATTAAAGCTCAAATTTAGCATAACACCAAAGTTTACTCTGCTTGTTATTGTTAAAATCTTGCAGGTATTTCTTTACAAAGAAATCACAGAGAACATTATTGCCAAAAATCCATTGTTCATTAAAGGAGATTTATCAGCACTCTGCGAATTGGATTGTTCAAATTCTTCGCGATCCCCCTTCTATTATATACCTTCCCCAGTGTTGATGCATAGAAATTCCCCTTATCTTCTCCCTTGTTCTGTCATCCCATTCTTCATTGTAGATTGAGAACTGATTTACAGAAGACATAAAATTCCTACAAAGGAAAACCAATAACCTTTCAATCCCATGTTCTATCCTCAGGTAGAATTAGATCACATACCCCTGGCTGAAAGAGATTACAAGATCCATGAGACAGTGTTTGACTTCGACTTGTTCGATGTCTACTGTTGGCTCGAGGACAAATTCCTTCAAGAAGTCGATGATATAGGCATGTGGGAGACCAAATTTCCTTTCTACATCTTTCCTAAAGCCCATAGTTTCCAAAAGTTCATCAAAAAATGTCAGTCTTGTTATGACATTAACCAGAGAGCCATAGTTAATCGAACAGGAGAAATATTATTTTCTATTGATGCCTAATACATTCAAAAAATGATGCAAACCCCCATTGTTGAGAACACCATTCCTTTTTCCCATGAAGCCCTTAGACAGTTATACCAGAAGTTGGATTTCACCATCACGGCTAAAACCTTATAGTTTTTCATGGCCACCAATGCTCCAATGCCTGCTAAGAGCCCACCCTATCCTTCATCTATCTTTCTTGATAGAACCCAACAAAGATTTAAAATTTTATCTTACTTATTGGGGTATCACACTGATTAGTGGGTAGATGAAGTCATGATTGGTTTCTTATATATTCTTTCCTCCGATGCCAAACCTACAGTCATGTTTAAATATGCTCTATTTCTTACAGATGCCATTCATGAATAGTTCCTCAAATTTCAGACAGAAGGAGTTTTCAAATACACCTCAGTGTTGGTGTACATGTTTCTCTATTTTCAATCTACTAGGTTTCAGTTTGATATGATGAAGTTTAATGATGATTCTCAGCCCCAAGCGGTGATTTTCTAGACCAATTTATTGTTGAAGGAGAAGAAGAATTACACCTGCAAAATATTTGTAGACCTATTTATACACCCAAAAATCGGTGCACTCAGCAGTTCCATAAAGCCAAGGATCAGTCAGGAGATCAAGAAGGTGATGGAGTTGACAGACCAGATCAGAACAACTGATTAGTACCTATACCAAAACTACAGAGAGATCAGAGTCTATGGTAGTGAATTGGCTCCATACAAATTTCCCAAATACCTCTCCATGATAATATTTTCACTTGAGTATATCAGGAAAATTATTAATGCATATGAGGTTCATTTCTTCTCTACGAAGAAGAAGTCCCAATTTAGGTTCAAATAATAGATTGGTCCATTCATTTGCAACAATAAGGCTACAGGGAAGGAGGAATATATGATATTAAAAGAGATGAAGTTCACTCATAGCTTCACTTGGTCATATTATCCCATGGGAATCATTTCTAAGAAGAGGGTGGAGAATAAATCCACACCAATATACATACCCACAGATTGGAGATATAAAAGTACATGAACCAAGAGGAATGAGAAGAAAATACACTCCAGGAGGAAGAAGAGTAGGTCATCTCCACTTCAGGGATACAAACACCAACTCCATAAGAAAGGAAAGTTGCGGGAGTAAAAGATGACAGAGGAAAGGAAGCAGAAAAGGAAACAGGAAGCAAAAGGACAAGGGATGGCCATACTGATATTGACATTGATACATCTAGCAAGGAATTCATGATGAAGTATAGGAAAAGAGCCAAGGTCCACATGGAAATTGACTAGGGTAGTGAGAAAGATCAACAAACAATAATTACAATAAGAGATTCACCTAGCTCCTCTCTAGGAGGTGGTCAAATAGTTTTCTCAACATCTTCTGCCATATGTCTTTCCAACAGTAGAATGTGCACACTACAACATCTACTACCACTGTAGGCCAAAAGGAGGATGATATATATGATGCATTTAAAGAAATTAAAAGAAGGAATGAGGTTCTTAAGACCAACACATATAATCAGTTTTCGAAACAAGCAAGTAGCTCCCAAAGGAGGCTTCTTTCAGCTTTTGACTCTGAAATGGTGAGAATGAAGATGGCCTTCTTAGAAGCACAAATCCCTCAGTCCAAAACTACAGAATATTACAAGAATACCTCTTTTGAGTTTGATATAAAGAGCATTCATCCAATAGACCAAATGGAAATGCACAAGCAGACAAGAGAAATGATCTCCTCCACACTAACTAGTACAACCATGAGTCTCTCGAAGTTGCAGGTGACATTATATAACAATAGTCATAGTTGAATATGGAAAAGATATCCTCCATGAATAATCAAGGATTAAATCCGCGGAGGATTTAGTGGTGGGAATTGGGTACAATCCATCAAACCTAGTAGTGGAAAAATCACTTGCAAAGAAGAATAATGTAGACATAGACGCTTTCAAGAGGCAGCTCAAGATGCCAATAACAGAAGATCCTATGGCAAAGGAGATAGAAGCAAATGAAACACAGAAGGCAGAAATGTTGCAATTGATCATTGAATATGCTGAGCAACTGAAGAAAATGGAGAATGAGATGGAGAAAATGATAAAATAAAGACAAAAAACAATAAGAGATGTAGTGAAGGAAGTAGCCAAGGCCATTATTCCACTGCAAGAAGTCCCTCTTGCTTTTATTAATTCAGAAAATTCTATAGCTACAGGTACACTAGGAGAAGCTACTGAGAAATTAACTAAGGAAATGGAGAACATGTCCTTATAGACAAAAAAAACAAAAAATTGCAAGATCAACTCAGTGACCTACAAGAGCAGGTAAAAAGGAAATATTCAACACATGCCACAAAGTTGCAAATTAGAAAAAGGTTAAATGAAGGTTTACAAAAGTCCCTTCAGGAGTCCTTAATTGGGAGCATGGTAGGAAGGGTAAAAGAAATCATCTGGAAAAGCATAATTGACTCAAAATGGGATATAGCCATCAATACATATAACATTTAAGCAGAGGGATATGATTCATCAAGTATGTATTGCAATAGAAAAGGAAAATGAGGAATTAGGGGTGAAACCTACAACTGCTAATAATATTATCAGATTTCCAAAATCCAAAAGAAGTTATGAATTGGAACCGCTGCGGGTAGAAGATAGGACAACAACTATTCTGGAAGTTAAAAAAGTGTTGAACAAGAAGAATTTAGTTGCTCAGGTTGAAGAAAAGTGCCATCAGTTGAAAATTGGAGTAAGCAGGTCCTTCAGCAGGATGGAACCACTAAACAATTTCCTTCATTATTTGTGATTAATGATAAACTTATGGAAAAGCCAGATTATGTAAAAAAGCTTAATGGCATCTCCAAAGATACATCCAAGCATGAAAATATGAAGAACATAATGACGAGGGATTTTTATGAAGTTCTGAGTAATGATGTATTCATACAGAATGAAATTAAGCACATTTTTCAGGTGAAGCCAACATTCGTGAAATACACAGAAACTGATGAGATATACATAAGGTTTATCAGGATAAAAATTCAAAGTCCAGAAGATTGGGAGAAGTTATGTGACTTACATGAATGATGACAGCTCATCATGATGACAAGGACAGCTAGCTCAGTCAATCATCCACATCATTAGGTCCAGTGTATCAGTACAACATAGCAGCATCGAATTTTCCATCAAATAAAATCACTACAATGCTTAATAATGGTTTCCTTAAAACATGAAGACATATGTCAAAAAAAATTTACAACGTGTCCATGCATGGGACGCAAATGTCAAAATTCAGTTATTTTGTAATAAACGGATAGATTTCCTTTTTTGATAATGCAATCAATTTCTTGTAGTTTAAATATAGCATTTAATTCAGTAGAAGGGGTTGGACCCTAATTTGTAAGTGTTTTTCATTGGAATTATTTGTAATTAGGACAAACTTTCAAGATTCATGTGTTGTATTATCCTAGTGATGTTTTTCCTTATTCATGTTTAATGTTTTCCCACTGTAATATTTTCATGTGCATCATTTAAAATTATAATTGTAAAACATGAAAGTTAGATTAAGATTTTTTGTCCAAAGTACCTTAATTCTAACTGTCTTTACAATTTAAATGTGTTCTTTTGATTTATGATTTAAGAATTCTTAATTTCTCTTAAGTCATTACTAAAAAAAAATTCTCGATTTCATATTTTCACTCAGTTATAACACCAGTATTCATAGCTATCTTACCTTACATTTGTTCTGGAAATTGATGCATACACCCAGCCTATTTTGACTCCATAGCCCATTGGAAACTGTTTGAAGAAATCCCTTAAATCCAACCAAAAAAAGTCAATAAAAAACAACTCCCTCATTTAATTTAACTAGCCTAACATCATAAAGCTTTAAAAATCTAAATATTATAGAGAGATCTCTCTCTGAGTCTAGGAGGGCTCGATCCTTGGCTTCAAGTGGTTTTGATGTTGTTCTTTATAATTTAGTCTTGTCAATGTTATAAATTATAGAGCGATAACAGGGAGACCAATGCAGTATTGTATCAGATCTTTGAGGCCAATTCTATTTCAGTTATCTCAACTATTTCTCATTCAGCATGTAAACCCAGTTATATTATAATAAAGCTGAGTTATTTCCTGCATTATGGTGTTATGGATTTTCATGTACTTGTATGTTTTATTTTACATGGAAATCTTCTATTAAATGTTGTAATATTCCCAAATGGAAAAGCAACAATATCTGAACACAATAGTGGAAAGAACAGTGAATTAATCAACACATCATGATATGAGAAAAATGTACATCCATATTATTAAAGATATCAGCAAATAATTGGCACAAGATATTTAGGATCTAATCACTCAAGCAATAGAAAATAAAGCTCCTCTAAGCAAATATGTCAATACATGTAAAAACACTGCCATACAAGTGCCATGAGCCATGATAGCGTAGTTTTAGGGCATAAACTGCTGCATAAATATACATCAATGTAGATATGCTATTGTATAGCTCAAATAATTCTAGGAGTGAAGATATAGCCTCTTAAACACCTTTCCAAGAGAACCCGGGAAGGATTTCCAGAAATACACAAAGTATGAATGGTAGATCCAAAGCCCTAGGGCTGAAGATTCACTACAACTGAAGAACATAGAAGGAGGTGGCTAAATCTGATGTAGATCTGAAAGAACTCCTCCAAAAATACTCTCTCAATGAAGGGATGATCCCTTCAACAGAAATAAAACCAATGTTGACGAGGAAAATACTACTTCTAAGGAAAATAACCATGTGTGGAAGGCTTTTAGCGTGCTCAGAATGATTCAGAATTTTAACCACAGATTCTACTAAAAAAAACCAAAAAACCCCAGAAATTTTTTAGCCAGATTTTAACTTTGGATTTTTGGTCATTTATGGGTTGCCCACTGCAACAGCTCATTAAAATAATGTGATTCCCAGCTGAAATTGTATTGTAAATGATGGGGATATGTTTTCCTAATGCCAAAGTTTTGAAATATTCCCAATAACCCTCCTTATTGATCTCTCAAGAGAAGAAATCCTTCCTCCTATGGGAAACTAGCTCAGAAAGTGGGTTTCTCAACCCTCCACTCCAACACCCTGCAACACAACATAAATCTGAATAGAAACTGCACTGATGAAGAAAGTTGTAGCTTGGCCTAAAAACCTGAATGTGGAAATGAATGGAATGATCTTCCAAGAGGCCTCTCAAGGAAAGAGGTGGGATTCCTGCTCAGGAACACCTGGTGCTAAACAACACAACAATTTCAACTAAACAGCTGAAGAATGCAAGTAGTCTAAATAGACCATATACAAAATAATAATCGAAAACATAAGCTCCTATTACTTCCATCCGGCTCTTCCTTATAAAAAATTTGAGCCTTCCACCCTAGGTCCCACTCATTAGGGTTTCCACCATCATGCAATCAATGTCCCTCCAAAACCACGATGTTGACTTGGTCAAACTTGACCTTGTCCACATGCATTAGCCCCTGTTCACACATGAGGGTGCTTTATACAACTATGAATATGATCTCTTTTCACATTTAAGAGGGATTTTATTCCTACAAACTAGGTTTACGGGTCTCCCTACCTATTTATTTATCTAACTAAATGATAAGAGAAAAATTAATATTCCAATTAGCTGCATGCTAATTTAGGAATATTACATTCCTCCCCTCCCAAATGTTGCTTTTCCTCAAGCAACTGCAAGGATAGAACTGAAGAGCCTCGTATCCTCCTCCTATAGCATCCTCATATGATAATCTCCTCCAAGAAACAAGATGTTGTCTCATCAATAAATCTCCAAATTTCTCCTCCCAAGTATGCAGGTTAGCTTTTGGTGACAATCCCAAATAGCTATCATCATGAAAAAGTGAAATACCCATGGAGGCAACAATATGTTTTCTAGAGGCCTTCTTGAGGCACAGAATCTGAAATATATTTGGAACCATCATTCCCATGTGAAGCTCGCATCCCCAGGCTATCATCCATACAAAATGAGTCACCCTCCAAAATGGTAACTCATATAAATACTCCTCCACCTTTGGCTCCTGCAATGTAGGTGGGCTTCATAACTGAACATGGTAGAAAAAATGGCCTACCCCATGCTGTCTCTCTCTCCACTTATGGAAAGTGTAGAGCTTCTGATGATATTGGGTTGCAATAATGTTTCCCTCAAGATACAAAAGGGTAACTGGATCTCCAGAGACCCCTCCTCTAGTTTCACGAGCCCAATCCATCCCATACAAAGTGAATGGTACATCATCACCATGTGGTATCAGAAAAATGCTAAAGGTTATCTGCAATTTTGGATGTTACCAATGGTTTATCTAGTGGATACATCACAATTTTACCAACTGTTGTTTTAGAACATCATGTGGCAAGTTGTCTCCCAACAAGTTGCTAGATATGCATGTTTTCTCATCTACTAGGAGGTATTAAATGGCATTATAAATTAGCTTAGCATAACAAAAATAAAACCACATTTTCCTAAATTCATGCAAATAAGGGCTATCTCCATCATACATGTTGGTCCTAGAATGACCATGAAAGCCAAATAAAATCTTGCCCCCTTATGGAACAATGCACTGTAAATAGTTGGTGAGAAGATGAAAATACTTTATGAAATGATAAATAAGTACAAAAATACATTTCTTATCATGAATTGTGAGTAGGCTGAAAATGAGGTCCATAGATGAGCCCTCCCATGATAATTTCCTCATAAAGGTCTGCAAAATGAAGGGATGCATACTCCCCTTGGAACACTCCTTCAATAGATGCATACTCCCAAGTGACAACACTGTTCACCTTAGTGATAAGGCTCTTGCCACTCCATGACCCCATTATTTGACATGCCATGTGCCAAAGTCATCCACCATCATGCTACTATGTGTGGGAGTCTCCTTCCTATGTGGAAGTACCTCCTGATCCTCCAATGCTGAAGGGTAGCCTCTTTGCATTTTGATTGTGCTATCCCTTTCTCCTAAAATATCATTCCAAGTATGGAAAAAATCCTACCCATACTCTCCCAATAGTAGCCAAAGCAACAATAGCTCTTGCTGCCCATTCACACCTCCATTATACAAGTCATGAGGTGAAAATATGATGATTGACATGAAGAATTTCATATCAACACAATGCACCGAAACTCCTTGTTGTCATATGTTGTAAGTGCCCTGCCAAGTTCCCTCCACCAAAATACCCTTTGAAGAAGGATATGTCACATGATGGCCAAACTCTTTCAATAGTATCCAACGTAGCCATGCCTCATGCGGCCATGTGTCACAGTTATGTAGGTGACTCACCACCCTCTTGCTTACCATCCATACCCTCTAATCCAACTATGGGTATCTCCTATCATGCTCCACCTTGGTATTCCTCCAATGGAGATTACCACCCTCCCATATTAGATTTATACTCTTTCATTTCATGGGATGTTGAAATGAAACCTCTTGGAGATATCCCAACGAAGACTCCTCACCAATGGCCATATTGAATCCATAAGGATCCAAATATGCTGAAGGTAAAACCTCCTCATAGGGCTATAAAATGCTCATCTTATCCTCCAAAAATTCACACCCCAACTCCCAAAGTTGTGTGCATCTCAATAATGAATAGTTAGGAGGATTTTTTATCCCTTCGTTGAACAACCCAAGGCTACATAGTGCAGTGAAATTTTTCTACTCCAAATCAGCAATATCTTTTGACCCTTGGTCATGCAATGGAATTTTTCCACCACCCTCCATAAAATGTGCGGAAATAATAGAAAGTGGAAACTTATGCATACCTTGGTGTAGCTTGGGAACATCTTGTATGGCTACAAGAGTTCCTTCCTCCAATGTGATGGCTCCCCCAACTGTTGAAGATGATGGCTGCTCTTCCATAGTTGTATTAGTACTGGTACAAGTCTCCTCAAATGGTGGTGAAGGCTTCTCCTTGTATGATTTCTTCTTGTCAAATTTTTTGATCAAACTTTGAGTAAAATATACAAATGCACTCACTCTTGCATGACTCAAATGGCTAAACCACCAAATGTTTGCTTCACCCTCAAGGTGTAGCACTGCAAACTCAATAGCCTCTCTTTCTACCACTAGATGTAGTAGGAAGAATGCATCTAGCTTCATTACCCAAGCCCTTGTTGTACTTGTGGATAGCCCATCAAAATTAGACAATAGAAATCTATTGCGCCTCATTTTCCTATTGCTGCAAGGCCTCCTTTATTCTCCAAGTTGAATAAATTGTGGAAGAGTTAGATTCTTCTTGAAAGCTCTAGGTTGAGACTTATATTCTGCCAGGTATCTACTTAGGATCTCATGTTCCAAGTGCCCTCCCTCTACATGCTTCTTGTCTTGTTCCTCAAAAGGAAAGGGCATAGTGTATTGCTTTCAAGTTCTTTACAACACTAGTTATTTCTTCTAAGAATAGGAAGTACATGGACTTCCCTCTTCTCCAAACCCTCTAGTGGTCTCATTGTATCTTTCCTCTTGCATTTTCTTAACCTCCTTCAAGAGGTTCTTCAAGGATCTGAAAAGTGATGAGACAAAGATCATTCTCTCCATCATTCTAATCTCTTTTCATATCATATTGGTTGAAACTCACAGGCTGAGCCAAGATTATGCTCTGATACCATTGTAATATTCCCAAATGGAAAGGCAGCAATATATGAACACAATAGTGGAAAGAACAGTGAACGAATAAAAATACCATGATATGAGAAAAATGGATAGCCATCTTATTAAACATATCAGCAAATAATAGGCACAAGATCTTTAGGATCTAATCACTCAAGCAATATAAAACAGACCTCTTCTAACCAAATATGTCAATACATGTAAAAAAATTTCCATACAAGTGCCATGAGCCATGACAACATAGTTTTAGGGCATAAAATACTTCATAAAGATACATCAATTTAGATTTGTTGTTGTATAGCTCAAATAATGCTAGGAGTGAAGATCTAGCCTCCTAAACACCTTTCCAAGAGAACCCGAGAAGGATTTTCGGAAATACATAAAGTATGAATGGTGGATCTACAGCCCTAGGGCTGAAGATTCATTGCAACTGAAGCACATGGAAGGATGTGGCTGAATTTTATGTAGATATAAAATAACTCCTCCAAAAAGACTCTCTCAATGAAGGGATGATCCCTTCAACAGAAAGCAAACCACTGCTGCTGAGGAAACTGGTGTTGTTGGAAACTACTACTTCTCAGAAAAAGAACCATGTGTGGAAGGATCTTAGCATGCTCAGAATGATCCAGGATTTGGACCATTTATTCTACTCAAAAAACCCAGAAAAACTTAGAAATGGTTTAGCCCGATTTTGAACTTTGGATATTCGGTCATTTTTGGGTTGCCCACTGCAACAACTCACTAAAATAACGCAATTACCAGCTAAAAGTTTGTTGTAAATGATGGGGATAGGTTTTCCTGATGCAAAAAATCTGAGATATGCCTAGGAACCCTCCTTTTTAGTCTCCCAAGAGAAGGAATCCTTCCTCCTATGGGAAACTAGCTCAGAAAGTGGGTTTCTCAACCCTCCACTAGAACAGCCTGCGACACAACACAAATCTGAACAGAAATTGCGCTAATGAAGAAATTTATAGCTTGGCCTAAAAACCTAAATGTGGAAATGAATGAAATTCCCTTCCAAGAGGCCTCTCAAGGAAAGAGGTGGGATTCATGCTCGAGAACACCCGGTGCTAAACAACACAACAATATCAACTAAACAACTCAAGAATGCAAGTAGTCTAAATAGACCATATACAAAATAATAATCCAAAACATAAGCTCCTATTACTTCCATCCTCTTCCTTATAAACAACATGAGCCTTCTCTCCCTAGGTCCCATTCATTAGGGTTTCCACCATCATGCAATCAATCTCCCTCCAAAACTGCGTTGTTAACTTGGTCAAACTTGACCTTCTCCACATCCATTAGCCCCTATTCACACATGAAGGTGCTTTATCCAGCTATGAAGATGATCCCTTTTCACATTTATGAGGGATTTTTTTCCTAAAAAATAGGTTTATGGGTCTCCCTACCCATTTATTCATCTAACTAAATGATACGAGAAAAAATAATATTCCAATTAGTTGCATGCTAATTTAGGATTATTACAAATGCATGATAATTTAATGGAGAAATTGTGGTTGAGTTAAATTCTGGAAAAATTCATAAAATCTCCCATTTGGGATACTAAATTTCCACATTCCGAAATTCTGGCCAAGCTTCAGTATTTAGCTACAGTGCAGTGTCTTTTTAGATTTGTGTTGTGTTGTAGGGTGTTGTAGTGGAGGGTTGAGAAACCCACTTTCTGAGCTAGTTTTCCAGGGGAGGAAGCATTATTTTCATTGGGATATCAGAAAGGGAGGTTGTTATTCTCTATTTGAAATCTTGGCACTAGGCCAACCTATTCCCATCATCTACAGCGCAGATTCCCTCTTTGACTGCGTTATTTCAAAGAGCATTTGCAGTGGAGGTTTCAGTGCACCTTTTTGGAGGGTGAGATATTTAGTGTAATGATCAGCCTTGCACTTTTAGAATTTGTTGGAGGAGTTCTATTAATTTCTTTATCATTTCAGCCACCTCCTTCTAGTATTTAGTTTTGCATGTGCAATTCATACCTATGGCTGCATTACAACAATTTGGTATCTTGGGTATTTGCAGAAACCCTTCCTGGGTTGTCTTGGAAATGTGTTTGGGAGCATAGATCTCTAGCCCCAACACCTTTTGAGATATATAACAATTGATCTACATTGTTATATCATTTCTGTAGTATTTTATGCCCTAAAACTGTGCTTTCATGGCTCATGGCACTTGTATGGTATTATTTCTCATGTATTAGTATATTTTCCTAACGGAGGCTTGTTTTCCATTGCTTGAGTGACTTGATCCTCAAGATCTTGTGCCTATTATTTTCTTATATGTTTAATAAGATGGTTGTACATTTGTCTCATGCAATGATGTATTTATTTTTTCACTAGTATTTCCATTATTGTGTTCAAATATTGTTTCTTCTCCATTTGGGAATATTACAGTGGTATTAGAGCATAATCTTGGCTCAGCCTATGGATCTCAGCCATTATTCTATCAGGAGAATAAGAATAAGGAGAAAGAGATCATAATGATGGAAAGAATGAGTTTTATCTCATCTCTTTTCAGATCTAAGAGGGGCCTCACCAAGGAGGTCAAGTAAAGAAAAGTGGAGAAAAGCAATGAAACCACACTAGGGTTTCAAGATGAGGAAGTTCCATGTACTTCCTATCAGCATAAGAAAGATTTGGTATTGCATAGAGCTTCAAAGAAACATACTATACCCTTTTATTTTGAAGAAGAAGACAAGAGGCATGGAGATGGAGGACACTTAGATCATGAGATTCTAAGTGAGTATCTTGCAGAATACAAGTCTCAACCTCGAGCTTTCAAGGAGAATCTAAATCTCCCACAGTTCATTCAGCTCAAAGAAGAAAGAAGACCTTGCAGAAATAGATTTATATTGCCTACATTTGATGGGTCATCCACATGTACGATAAGAGCTTGTGGAATGAAGTTGGATGCATTATTCCTACTACATCCAGTGGTAGAAAGAGAAGTTTTTGAGATTGTAGCACTGCACCTTGAGGTTGAAGAAAACACTTGGTGGTTCAGCCATTTGAGTCATGCAAGAGTGACTGCATATGCAAATTTTACTCAAAGTTTGATCAATAATTTTGATAGGAATAAAGCATAGGAGAAGAGGCCTTCACCACCACTTGCTGCAAGAGCACTTGCATTAAGAGAAAGAACACTTGCACCTTTGCAAAGTGGACTTGATCTCTTGACATTTCGAGTCCCATGCATTATTATAGAGATGCATGAGGAGGAGGAGACTTGTACCAGTGCTGATGCAGCCATAGAAGAGTAGCCATCGTCATTAGTAGTTGGGGAAGCCATCACACTAGAAGAAGGAACCCTTGTAGTAGTACGAGATGTTCCCAATCTTTACCAAGGTATGCACATATTTCCATTTCATGTTATTTCAGCACATCATATGGAGGATTATGGAAACATGTTGTCAGGAAAAATACATGACCTAGGGTCAAAGAACATTGCTAATTTGGAGCAGTAGACTATCACTGCACTAAGGACACTTTATTTTTTCAAGGAGGAGATATATAGTCATCCTGGTTATTAATTGTTGAGCTACACACAACTCTTGGGATTGGCATGTAGATTTTTGGAGGATAGGACGAGTATTGTCCTAAAAAATGAAATGCATAACTATGTGTTTATCGTTGAGCATGATCTTAAGACAGTAGATGCACCATCATGGAGATTAGTAGCGTTGTAATTGAGAAACAGTGATGAGTTGGGGGTCCAACCATTATTGGAGCATTCCAATGACTATTCTACATGTGTAGCAGAGGATAGGCAGATGGTTGATGAGATACATCTTATCTCCCATTACTATGATGGATCCTTCTTATTGAGCACTATCCAGCTTAATGACATGACTTTGCCTACATCTTATTTGGATCTTTATGGGGTCAACTTGGTCGTTGATGAGTGGTCTTCATGTGGAGATCTCCAAGAGATTTCATTTCAACATCCCATGAAATGCAAAGACAAAAATCTGATTTGAGAGGATGGTATTCTTCATGGGAGGGATGCCAATTTTGATCATGATGATAGACACTCACCATTGTTTTGATGGGTGGTGTTGATGAGCAAGAGGGTGGAGAGCCACTTGCAGATCTATGACATAGGGCAGTAGGAGGCAAGGCCATGTTGGCTACTCTTGAAAGAGTTTGGTCATCACAGACCCCATTCTATTTCAAAGAGTATGTTGGTGGCTGGGACTTGGCATGGAACTTGCATCATATGGCAGCAAGGAGATTGTGTGTATTGGGGTGATGTGATATCTTTCATGTCAACCATCATATTGTTGCTCCATAGTTTATATGGTGATGGTGTGGGGAGGAAACAAGAGTTGTTGTTTCTTTGGAAGCTCTTGGGAGAGTATGGGATGATTTTCTCCCATGCTTTTCATGATGTCACAGGAGTAGGTTATAGCACTATCATGGTGAAAAGGGGCTACTCCTTAGCCTTAGAGGATCAGGAGGTACTTCCACCTTGGAAGGAATCTCCCATATATAGCAGCATTATGGTAGATGACTTTAACATTTGGCATGTCAAATAATGGAGCTATGAGTTGATAGGAGCCTTATTACAAAGGCCAACAACGTTTTCACTTGGGAGCTTGGGTTTGCTGATGGAGCGTTCCCAGGATCACTTCACATATGATGCACTTGATGGAAAAGTAGAAGATGAGAGTGATGGAGTAGTGGATGGAGACATCTATTACCATGATATGATCTTCTTGACTTGGATCTCCAAGCTTAAGAATAATGCTTTGCATGCAACACATGGTTCATTCCTTTTCATGGAGATATGTCATACCACTATGGAGGGATCATTCATGGATTTTATTTTCAACCTACTCTCAGTGCATGGTAAGAATTGTGTTTTTGCACTTATTGATTATCTAAAACAACATTTTCATTCTCTTACCATCTTTATATTGTGCATTGCTCCACAAGAGGGCAAGCCTCTATTTAGGCTTCGTGGTCATTTTGGGACCAACATCTATGATGGAGATAGCCATTTCTTGTATGGGTTTGGGCAATAGTTGTACTATTTCTTGTATGCTCAATTGATATGTAATTCAATTTACTATTTACTAGTAGATGAGATGACATGCACAACTAGCAAATTTTTTAGAGACAACTTGCAATATTATGTTCTGAAACAACAGTTATCAAAACTACGTTGTGACCACTTGGGAAATTGTTGGTACCTTCCACCATTGCATGAAACCTTCAATACATCTCTCATTTGGATTCCATATGATGATAATGTCATACTCACTTTATATGGGATGATCTGGGAAAGAACCAAACAGTGGGTCTTTGAGGATCCAATTTCCTTTTTTCTCAATGAAGGCGACATTATTGCAACCCAAATTTAGCAGCAACTCTACACCTATCATAAGTGGAGAGAGACAGTGTGGCGTAGGCCATTTGGTCTATCAAGTTCAAAAATGTAGCCCACCTTCTTTGTAGGAGCCTAAGGTGGAGGAGTATTTCTATGAGTTACCATTTGGGAGGGTGAATCATTTTGTATGGATGATAGCTTGGGGATCAGAGATTCACATGGGAATGAAGGTTCCCAATATTTTTCAAATTCCATGCCTCAAGAAGGCCTCGAGACAACATATTTTTTCCTCCATGGGTATTTCACTTTTTCATGATGATAACTATTTGGGATTGCCACCAAAAGCTAACTTGCATACATGGGAGAAGCAACTTGGAGATTTATTGATGAGACAACATCTTGTTCCTTGGGGGATTTTATCATATGAGGATGCTACAGGAGGAGGAGAAGAGGCTCTTGAGTTCTATCCTTGTAGTTGCTTGAGGACAAGAAATATTTGGGAGAGGAGGATTGTAATATTCCTAAATTTGCATGGAGTTGATTAGAAGATTAATTTTTCTCTTTTCATTTAGTTAGATGAATAAATGGGTAAGGATGCCCATAAATATATTTAGTAGGAATAAAATCCCTCTTAATGTGAAAAGGGATCATCTTCATAGCTACATAAATCACCCTCATGTGTGAACAATTGCTAATTCATGTGGACAAGGTCAAGTTTGACCAAGCCAACAATGTTAGTATGGAGGGAGTGGATCATCAATAAGAGACAACATCGTGTGAATTGGAGGAAGTATTTATGATAGTGGAAACCCTAATGAGTGGGACCCAAGGTGAGAAGGCTCAATTTTTTTATAAGGAGGGCAATGCAACCATAGAGCATTATGTTATTGATTATTGATTTTGTGGTCTGCATGACTTATTACATTCTTCAGCTGTTTAGTTGAGCTTGTAGTGATTTTTGGCACAGGGTGTTCTTGAGAGGGAATCCCACCTCTTCCCTTGAGGTAGCCTCTAGGAATATTATTGTACCATTATTTTCACATTCCAAAATTCTGGCCAAGCTTTAGTCTTCAGCTACAGCGCAGTGTCTATTCATATTTGTATTGTGTTGCAGGGTGTTGCAGTGGAGGGTTGAGAAACCGACTTTCTGAGCTATTTTTTCATGGGAGGAAGCATTCTTCTCATTAGGATATCAGAAAGGGAAGTTATTATGCTCTATTTTACATCTTGTCACTAATCATATACAATGCAAATTCCCTCTTTAACTATGATATTTCAGTGAGCATTTGCAATGGAGGTTTCAGTGCACCTTTTTGGAGGGCGATATCTTCAGTGTTAGGATCAGCCTTGCACTTGGAGACTTTTTTGGAGGATTTATATTCATTTATTTAGCAGTTCAACCACCTCCTTCCAGTATTCAATTTTTTAGGTGCAATTCAGCCATATGTTTGTATTCCAACATTTTGGTATCTTGGGTATTTCCGAAAACCCTTCCTGGGTTGTCTTGGAAATGTGTTTGGGAGCATAGATCTCTATCCCCAACATATTTTGAGCTATATAATAGTATATCTACATTTTTATATCATTTCTATATTATTTTATTCCCTAAAACTATGCTTTCATGGCTCATGGCACTTGTATGGAAATATTTCTCATGAATTAGTATATTTTCCTAATAGAGACTTGTTTTCTATTGCTTGAGTGACTTGATACTCAAGATATTGTGCCTATTATTTATTGACATGTTTAATAATATGGTTCTACATTTGTCTCATGTAATGGTTTATTGATTTTTTCTCTGTTATTTCCATTATTGTGTTCAAATATTGATGCTTCCTCATTTGGGAATATTATAATAAATGTGTAATGTCCAGCAGAAGATTGGTTAATATTCATATTGTAGGTTCTATACGCCGGTTTGTATAGGCCAAGTCATGTATACACGCAGATAAGAATGATCCAAGTTGCGTACTCCTTTTGAGCTCTAGAAAATATGATACCATGAGGCTTTACCATGATATTAGCCCACAGTATTGAGCATTGTGTTGTCTATTTGATTCAGTCGAAGAATACCATCATCAGTTGTGTGGTTTTGACTCATGGTATTGGTAAAGGCTAAATATATATAAGGAGAAGAATATCATAGTGCAAAGGTGTGTATGTGTAAGGGTTGTCACTGAATGCTTCTCTCTGAAGTATATTTGCATGGGATGAACATTGTTTTATTGTTAGATCTAATTCTATGATGCACCCTTGGATATAATGATGGATCAAGATCTCTAGACCTGAAATGACTATGTTCCTACATGATCTATTGAAGAGATGATTAGATATGTGATCTGGCACATTTTTTCTAAAGTGAAGTGAAGAAATCTAGGGTTCTGCAATAACGAAAAGATATCTGACTGAAAGCCTCAGATCTGGATCTAAGACTGACCATATTCTAGAATATCAATATTCACAGATATATATGCAGGTACAATGATCTCACTATTCTGATTGAAGTATTGGGTGAAGTTTATTATTGTTGTTCTTTAAGAAGAGTTGTGTTGAAGCTGTGTGATCCAGTATGAAAATTAATGAAACATGGTCTGCAATGGTTCTGAGGGTTGAAGCCTTCAGTGTGGAAGTAGAAGCTTCCTGCCAGTAGAAGCTGGTTTTCTGATCAGGGGGTTGAAGCTCCCTTCCAGTAGTAGCTAGTAAATGAGATCAGGGGGTTATAGCTCCCTTCCAGTTGTAGTTGGAAAATGATAGAAGGTTGCATCCTTCTGTAGGTATATGCAGACGTACTGATATGAGTCTGCATCGGTACAAAATTTTAAATCGTTTTCCATATAATAAATATTGAAGACAGAGACGACAACAACAGTGGTTTTCTCCCAAATTGGGCTTCCACCTTAAATATTGGTGTTCATGTGTGATGATCTTATGTGATGATCTATTCTACTATTAATGCACATATTTACTTCTTAACTAACTAATGCATAACTGATAAGTTGAGTTAAATTTTGTTTCTGAAAGTTTATCTAACATTAAATATATCTTAGTATATGCAAGTTTCTGTTGGTATATCTGCGTGCATACGCATGTTGGGTTAATTAAAGTTGCATATGGAATTCAGTAAATAAAAAGTTAAAATTATCAGTATGCTCTAAATACTGATTCACCCCCCCGCCCTCTCAGTATTTTTCCAAAAAATTGGTATCAGAGCGGGTTCTTCTGAAGAAGCCTAATCACTAGAAGGAATATCAGCTAAGATGAGCAATCAAGATGGCACAACATCTATCATGCCTCCTCTCTTCAATGGAAACAAATTAATCTTTTGCAAGACAAGGACAAGATCCTATCTTCAGTCTCTTGGAGAAGATGTATGGGCTATAGTTGAAGGAGATTATCAATATCCAACTTTAGTTCTAAAAATGCAGTAGCAAGGAAGAACTATGAAACCAATGCAAAGGTGGTCAATTCATTATTGGGAGGTTTGACTGAATCAAAATTTTTCAAAGTCATGCAGTTGAATACAACAAAGGAGACATGGGAAAAATAATTCTAAGCTATGAAAGTGATGCCAAGGTAAAAAGTGCTAAACTCCAAACTCTTAGAATTCAATATGAAAAACTCAGAATGCATAATGAGGAAAGCATTGCCAGTTTCTTTTTATTTCTAGATCAAACTGTAAATCGTATGAGAAATCTGGGTGAAACCATAACTGACACTACTCTGGTAGAAAATGTTTTAAGATCTCTAACTCCCAAATTCGAGTCAAATGTGTTTGCTATTGAAGAGAAGCAAGATCTACAAACTCTAAATATTGTTCAAATTCATGGGATTCTGAGTGCTTGTGAAATGAGAAAAGGAGGTCCACCTCAAGTCAAAGAAGTTGTCTTTAGAGCTGCTGCAAAAGGAAAGGAGGTATAAGAACAATAAGGATCAAGGTATGTTTCAGAAGAAGATGAGATAAATTTTGTAAAGAATCTACAACTTGGCACTAGAAGGTTCAGAGGTAAGATTCCTTTTAAATGTTTTTCTTGTGGAAGAATTGGTCATTATGCTGCTAAATGTACCCATAAAGATAGACATGAAAAGAGAAAGGAAGTAAAAAAAAAAATGGTTTATGAATAGAAAAAGATATTATACTCATGAAGATAGTGATGATCTATCAAATAGTGAAGAAGGAGAATCTGATCAAGATATTAGACTACTCATGGCTTTTGAAAAAGTCTCTAGTGAGGCTAAAGATACTCTTATGGATGCATTTGAAGAAAATGATTTTCTTGAAGAAATAAATCATCTCAAAATATGTTTGGAAGAAAACAAAATTGCCATAGATACTATAAAGAATCAGCTTATAGAAAAGGAGAAGCAAAATGAGAAATTGTAATGTGAAATAGTAAGTCTAAGAAAGGAAATTGAGAAAGTGAAAAATTTAAATCTTAGATTTGCTAAAGGATCTAAAACATTATATGAAATTATCAAGGTACAATTCTCTCCTCTTATAAAAACAGGTCTTGGATATATCAGAGAATCCTCTCGGTCTTCAACACCAAGCTATCTAAATGCAGCTAAAGCCAACCTACAACATTCTGTCACTCAACAAAAGAACAAAGAAACTTCACAGGTAAAGCATGACCACTTTAATACAAGGAAGAACAATACGAGAAATATCAATCGACAGGTAAACATAAATATAAGGTTTCATGATCACGTAAATTTCTTCTTTAATGGAAAATTGTTTCTCATGTCATAATTTTGGTCATAAAGCTACTAAATGTGTTGCATACAAAACCATGATGACCAGAGAAGAAAGAAAGCAAATAAATGAGACTGGATTAAAGAAGAACTTTTATCCACTTCAAAATGAAATTGAATGTTCTTATTTCAATAACTTTGGTCATGAAGAATCTGAATGCAGGAGAAAAATTCAGCCAAAAGAGCATATACCTTCAAATTTCAAGGAATGGAGAAAGAAAGACTTACATGTTTAAAGTTGTGGCATAGATTTATTTGCAGAAGGGGAAGAAAATCAATGGTACATTGATAGAGGATGTCAAAACACATGACAGGTGCTAAAAATAAACTCATTTCATACAATCCTCTAGAGAAAGAGAAGAAGGTTACCTTTGGAAATGACTTTCTTGCTTTCATTAAAAGAAAAGGTTCTATTTTTCTAAAATAAAAGGTGAAAGATAATAATGTTATGTATGTGGATGGATTAAAGCACAACCTGTTAAGTGTGAGTCAAATGTGTGATCAATGAAATGAAGTTGTCTTTAGTTCAAAAGAATGTGTAGTATGTGAACTTGACACAAGAAAAACACTAATAAAAGGAACTAGAACACCAAGCAATCTGTATGTATTGAAAGGTGGCCAAGAAAAATGCTACTTGGGTAAATATTTAGAAAATTGGTTATGGCACAGAAGTTTGGGACATTTGAGGTTCTCTCAAATAAGGAAATCCAACAGAATCAAAGTTGTTCATGATCTTCCGAGCATCACTCAACTTGAAAGTACCATATGCAAATAATGCCAATTTGGTAAGAAAACCAAGGTGGAATTCAATTCTAAAGAAGGATCAGAAATTAATCCTCTTGAACTCATACATACAGATCTATGTGGTCATGTAAGGAAAAAGTCACCTCGTGGAGAACTACACTATATTTTATTTATTGATGACTTCTCTAGAATGTGTTGGATCAATTTACTGAATCATAAAGATAAAGCATTTTAAAATTTTAAAATCTTCAAAGCTTTGGTTGAAAATGAATTAGATCTCAAAATAAAATGTCTTAGATCTGACCGAGGAGGAGAATATATATCAAATTAATTCTTTGATTTATGTGAACATCATGGCATAAAAAGACAGTTTCCTATAGCTGGAACCCCACAAAAAAATGGCGTGGTAGAAAGGATCAATAGAACAGTTCAACAAATGGCTCGGGCTCTGCTTTATGAATCTGGAACTTCTGATACCTTTTGGGGAGAAGAAACACATACTGTAGTAAATATACTGAAAAAGGCTCATGTTCAGGTGAATAGTGATAAAACTGCTTATGAACTCTCGTATGGAAATCTTCCCACCATAAAGCATTTTAGAGTTTTTGGAAGAAATTTTTTTATCAATAACAATGATGAAAAACTTGGTAAGTTTGAACCTAGAGTAGATGAAGGAATATTTCTTCGTTACTCTTCTAGAAGTAAAGCATATAAATGTTACAATACAACACTTCGGAAGATTGTTGAATTTATTGATGTTGTAATTGATGATTCTCTCTTAGCTCCTAAAAAGGAAATAACAACAACAAATGAAGATTATGATGATGTATATTTTCCCGCATCAAATGACAAAAATATAGAAGGTGAACCCAATGAAGCACCAAAAGAAGATCTATCTGAAAAGTCTCCATCTAGGTATGTTCAAAAAAATCATCCAGAATCTCAAATTTTGGTAGAAAAGGCATCAGGTGTTCAAACAAGAATAAATCTTGTAGGATCCCCTAGCTATCTAGCATTCTTATCCACTATTGAACCACAGAATTTAAATCAAGCCAGTAAAGATGAATGTTGTATTCAAGCCATGAATGAAGAACTTGACTAGATTGAAAATAATCATACTTGGGAATTTCTTCGAAGACCTCATAATAAAAATGTTATTAGAACAAAGTGGATATACAAAAACAAGTTAAATGAAAATGGAGATGTTATTAGAAACAAAGCTATACTTGTTTGTAAAGGGTATGCTCAACAAGAAGGTATATACTTTGAAGAAACATTTGCTCTTGTAGCTAGACTTGAAGGCATAAGAATGTTTCTTTATTTTTCAAGCTTTCAACAATTCAAAGTTTATCAAATGGATGTTAAATCTTCTTTCCTCAATGGTGATCTAGAAGTAGAAGTTTATATATAACAACCAGAAGGATTCATTCTGGGAAATGATGAAAAACTTGTTTGCAAACTTAAAAAGGATTTATATGGTCTCAAACAAGCTCCTAGGGCATGGTACTATCATCTTGACAAATATCTTCATCAACAAGGTTTTTCAAAGGGATCTGCTGACAGTAAATTATACAAAAAAATTGAGAATGATAAACTATTGATTGTAGTTGTATATGTTGATGACATAATTTTTGGAAGTAATGAAGAGTGCATGTGTCAGAAATTCGCTTGTGTTATGCAACAAGAATTTAAAATGCCTTTACTTGGGGAACTGATATTTTTTCTTGGCTTACAAGTGCAACAAGCAATAGATGGCATATTTTTATCACAAGCAAAATATCTTAAGAAAATTTTGAAGAAGTATGGGATGGAAGACTGCAAACTTATGAGTATGCCAATGGTAACTGGATGTAACCTTAGTTCTCATGATGATTCTCCCACGGTGAATCAACCATAATATAGATCCATGATTGGAAGTCCGCTTTATCTAACTGGGACAAGAACAGACATTATGCATGCAGTTGGGATTGTTGGATGATTCCAAGCTAATCCAAAAGAGTCTCACCTTCAGGCTATGAAAAGAATATTCAAATATCTATAAGGGACTCAAGAATTTGGTCTGTGGTATCCAAAGAATGTTGATCTCACTCTTCATGCTTACACAGATGTGGATTGGGATGGAAATGTTGATCATCGAAGAAGCACTAGTGGTGGTGGATTCTATATGGGGCCCCGATTAGTATCTTGGTTTAGCAAGAAACAAATTTCTATTGCCTTATCTACAACAGAAGTAGAATATGTGGTTGCCACATCATGTTGCACACAAATCCTTTGGATGATGCAGACTCCATAGGACATTCAAATCAAATTTTCACCTCCCATCTCCATTTTATGTGATAATACAAGTTCCATTAGTATCTCAAAGAATCTTGTTATGCATTCCAAGACCAAGCACATTCATATCAAGTATCACTTCCTACGTGAACAAGTGCTTGAAAAAAAGGTTAAATTGGAGTATGTTCCCTCCAAAGAACAAGTTGCTGATATATTTACTAAACCTCTTCCCAAGGAAGCATTTGAATATCTCAGACAAAGGTTGGGAGTTGTCTCTACCTCTCTGATCAAATCTGCTTAATTTTAGAAGTTTAAATTCAATACACTGGTTTCATAAAGACGAATCACGTATATGCACAGGTTTTTGTGCATAAAACTGTGTATGGTTTTTCCTGACAGAAATTCTCTGGGTCAGCTGTGGTGTTGTTGGGTAATCTCTGTTGTTGTTCCAGTATTCATATTTCTGTATCATTCTCTAATATTTTTCTCCTTGATGAAGATGCTTTTATGAATTGGTGATTGAAGGTGTTCAGGATGCATAAGCTTAGGAGGAGCACCTGCCTTGTTGAAAAGGATGCATTATTGGAATTATGATTGGTTTCTGATATATGATCTCTCTCTATTGAGATATTTTGGTCCTATTTATGAAAATTCATTTCTGTAATTTGATGAAAAGGGAATGTTGACACTCATGATGTAAATTTTTATATTCAGTCGTGTAAGGAATTTTTCTAATTTATAAACCCACTTAGTTGGGTAGTTGAGTCAATTATATAATTCCGCTTGGCTAGATCATTGATGTAAGTATGAGTCCTTAGTGATAGGAAAGGTCATACTCTGTTGAGTTATAGAGTCTGAAAAATTTATCTGGAGATTCAACATGACCTTAGGGGGAGCATGGTCAAAATAGTGCCCTTTGCCCTTAATGTCAAAGGGAGAGATTATTTTGGGTGTTTGAATAATGGTTATGTTTAATATACCTATCTGTTGTGGTGATCAAACATCATCATGGTTGCCATTAACTCCAAAGGGGGAGATTGTTGGAAATATGATTCTTATGTCTTAATATGTTGTCCTTGATTGAAAATCTCTGGTAAAAGATGGATTATATTTCTTCTAGAGAACCTTAGTAGTGTATCAGAAGAAATGTGTAATGTTCAGCAGAAGATTGGTTAATATTCATATTGCAGGTTCTATACGCGGGTTTGTATAGGCCAAGTCGCGTATACATGGAGATAAGAACAATCCAAGTCATCTATGCCTTTTTCACTCTAAAAAATATGATACCAGGAGGCTTTACCATGGTATTAGCCCACAATATTGAGTGCAGTGTCATCTATTTGATTCTGTCCAAGCATACCATTGTTAGTTGGGTGGTTTTGACTCATGGTATTGGTAAAGGCTGAACCTATATAAGGAGAAGAAGATCATAGTGAAAAGGTGTGCATGTGTAAGGGTTGTCACTCCATACTTCTCTCTTAATTATATCTACATGGGATGAACTTTTTTTTATTGGTAGATCTGAATCTATGATGCACCCTTGGATACAATGATGGATCAAGATCTCTAGGCCTGAAATGACTATGTTCCTGCATGATCTATTGAAGATATTATTAGAGCTGTGATCTGGCGAATGTTTGTTGAAGTGAGGTGAATAAATCTAGGGTTTTGCAATACTGAAAATATATCTGATGAAAGCCTTAGATTTGGATCTGAGACTAACCATATTCTGGAACATCAGTATTCACAAATTTATGCACGTATAGTGATCCCACTATTCTGATTGAAGTATTGGGTGAAGTTAATTATTTTTTCTCTTTAAGAAGAGTTGTGTTGAAGCTGTGTGATCTAGTATGAAAATTAATGAAACGTGGTCTATAGTGGTTCTAAGGGTTGAAGCCTTCAGTGTGGAAGTAGAAGCTCGTGTTCTAATCAGGGGGTTGAAGCTCCCTTCCAATAGTGGCTGGTAAACGAAATCGGGGGTTGTAGCTCCCTTCTAGCTGCAGTTAGAAATTGAAAGAAGGTTGTACCCTTCTGTAGGTAGATGCCTGTGTACTCATATGAGTTTGCATCAGTAAAAAATTGTAAACAGTTTTCCATATAATAAATATTGAAGGTAGAGATGACAACAATAGTGGTTTTCTCCCGAATTTGGTTTCCACCATAATTCTTGGTGTTCATGTGTGATGCTCTTATGTGATGATTTATTCTGCTGTTAATGCACATATTTACTTCTTAACTAACCAATGCATAATTGATAAGTTGAGTTAAATTTTTTTTCTGAAATTTTATCTAACAATAAAGTTATCTAAGTATACACAAGTTTCTGTTGGTATATCCACGTGCATACACATGTTGGGTTCATTAAAGTTGCGTATGGAATTCAATAAATAAAAATTTTAAATTATCAATAAGCTCTAAATACTAATTCACCCCCCCCCCCTCAGTATTTTTCCCAACATGTTTATTATTTTGAGACATTATTGGAGGACACAATTGGTTCTTGTGTTTGTTGTGTTAGGGTATTATAATAATAGGGATCATAATTTTGAATTGGCTATGTTTAGTCTTGTAATATTGTACATACCTTTTCTTTCTACAATTTTTTTTCTATATTAAAAAATGAAAAGCGCGTATGTCCTAAAATAAAAATCAAAGGACCAAAATAAAAGAAGATAAAAGAAGATATAAAATGTGAACCCCACAAAAAGAAAAAAATAAATAAATTATGAAAGTGTTGCACATTCAAATGCCACTATTCTTAGTATACTTTACTTTTGCCAATAAAATTGTGTGGATCTTATCCAAAATGCCACCATTCATGATGATCATATAGTTTAATCTTGATTAAATGATGCCTTTAAATTTAATGTCATGATAGTTAGTGAATAAATATTTGATCAAACCATTTAATCTTGGTAGATCAATAGTTAGTTAGAGAATAAAAATGTGCTCATAAGTTTAATCTGAGCCATTGGAATATATAAGGTTAGAAATAGGTTAGTTTTCTTATCAAAATAAAATAAAAGGGTCAGAAGCTCAAAAGCACCCAATAAAGGAAACAAAAAATGTTAGGGTAAATAAAGGGTAGGTAGAATACTTTCACAAGTTATGGAAGACATCATATGGTTTATATTTTATCACTAATATCCTTCCAAACACATTACCTTTGCTAAAATCCATATTTCCACTCTCGGATGTCATTTACCCTTGTAAAAAATCCCTTTCCTTTTCCTAAAACCCATTTTCCCTTTGAAAAAATCCCTTGCCCTAATCAAAACCCTTTTCCATTTGAAAAAATCCTTTTTTCTTAGCTAACTCTGCCTTTCCCAATAAAACATGCAAAACCTGCTTTTTGAATAGTTTAAATGCTTAAAATATATCGGGCCCCACGTCATTTAGCCCCTCCCCGATATCATTTTAAAACCTATTCGTAGTGTATTTCTAACATCCCGCCATCATATATTTCCAAACTCCATTTTATATAATCTTGGGTCCCATTTTATTTTTACCCCCCATTACATTTTAACCTTTTCGCTTTAATATAATACTGGGTCCCACTTTATATTATTTATCCCATCGCATAACCTTATTTTCCCGATCGCACTACTTGAGCAACTCCCACATATCTATCTACCACTCGATCTCCTTAAATCATATCCAATGGCCCCCAATCAGTTTCGCACTCCCTGAAAATCAAATGTTTAAAGATGAGGGGGGGTGCGAAATGGGTGGTTTCGAACCCCCACTCCCCTGCCATGTGACACTCCCATGTTCTATCGCACCCCCCCATCCTCAAACCACCAAACTACTTTTGGCTGTGAAATAAACTACTTACCCACATGTCATAAACCACCTTTACACTTTGAAATGTGTCATAAATAGAGTTTTCAAAAATGAAACCTCTCTATTCTGTCCAATTTTCCTACCTCTGTTGATTTGAGGAAAATACCCATTCTCAAATGGAAAATAATGAAACCATCGCTCGCCTCCCTGAAAACCTGTATTTTCATTAACAATTGTTTATTTTGCAGTTGATTAGAAGAACCAGGAGATGGATAAATAGTTTGATACTAGTTCCAAACCTGTTTACTCCAGACTCATAGGAAAATAATACGAAGCTTCTTTACTCATCAGAAGATTATATACAACAATATAACAGGAAAAGACAATTGAAACAAAGATAGTGATTGTGACACTAGCAACAACAAATTTCATACAAGGCATTCTCCAGGACGCATTTTTGTTCTGTATAAAGTTAAACATGTATTTTTAGTAAAAATCCACTTTCATTAAATACACAGAAACAGAGGAAATTTAAACACGGGATAATGAAAGTCAAATCCCAGATGAAGGAACCAGAGAGGATTAATGTGATTTACTAAGACAGGCGAAAGAAAGCACACAGGTAAAAGAAATCACAGGTTAAAGAGTAAATATAAAAGATAAAACAAAGACACCGTGAAAGAGAAGACAAGTGAAACATAGCCAGCGTGAAAGACATCTAGCATGAAAGAAATAGATAGATAACATCAATCAAATAAAAAAGGGACAACTTTTAGTTAGTTAAATAAGTGTCTCTCTCTTCTTTCATGAAGATATTTTATTTTCCTTACATAAATCCTAAATTAGTTGATAGGATATTTTGTAAAGTGTTATATAAATACTTTTCCATTCGAAGTATCAAGGGTCGATTAGTGTGGATTTATGAACATTTCTATAGTTGATTGATCTATTTTCCTGAGGTTTATTGTACCATTTCCAGTTGACAGAAAGGACAAGTAATAATGGCATTTATTTACAAGATTCATGTGTTGAGCTATCTCAATGAAGTATATTTCAATTGTTAATGTTTACTTTTTTAAGTATTCCATAAACTTGCATGTTTTCTAAATTTTAATGCTATAACAAGAATTTTATTTCAGAATTTGTTTAAATACACTCTGTTTTGAACTGCTAATAATTTTTATGTTTTCTTCTGATATCTGGTTTAGATAATCCTTAATTTTTCTCTAATCCCGATTGACCTCCTTCACCTTCCTTCATTATCTAGTTTAATGAATCCTTAACTGCTCCTTGATCCCGATTGAAAACCACTTCACCATTTAGCCTTGAGATCTGATATTTCTCAGCTATCCTACCATGTCAAACTTATTTTATAATTTGTTCCTGTTATGTTTTAAAACAATATTGACTACATAGCCCAATGGAAAAGGGAGAGGAATCTATCCATCTAAGTCATTAATTCCACCTATCTACCAAAACCAATCAATCAATAAAAAATAAAAAAACCAATCAAGCATACATAACTAGCCTAAAATTTATTAGATCAACAAAGTTAAATCATTAAGAGAGAGCCCTCTCTGAGCATTAGGAAGGCTAGATCCTAATCTCCAAAAGTGGATGATAGTTACCTCTGATATTTATTTTTAACGCACATAACAACCCTTAGAAATTTCGGAGTGATAAAATACTGGCGACTCTGTTGGGGAGATCAGTCCCTAGTTTAAACAGATCTTAAAAGAAACAATTCTTCTCATTTTTTGCATTAATATTTGAAAGGGTTGTTAAAAATTATCATTAAAAGTTAAAATTCTCGCTTCTAAAATAACATATTATACCAAGGCTCATCCTGATCCACAATCTGCTATAGTTGTTGATGATCCTGACATAATTTTAAGAAAACCTAAAAAAAAAAAAAGTCTAGGAAGTAGTAGTCAGTTAATCAGAGAAAATTCACTTCCTAAAGAGCTATCAATCATACAATATATTCAATTTGATTTATCATTTTAGAATTCTTTGTTTAGAACCAAATATGAAATCACAATATTTGATAGTGTAATAGACCCTAATTTTCTTTAATTTATTGAAACAAAGAAGGAAACTATACCACTTGATTTATATCAACAGGTTCTAGACACTTTTGATAAACTTTATATTTTGACCTCAAATTTGATTAAAGATATAGATGAAGCCTGCTTTCAACAGTCAATGGAATTAGCTGCCCTAATTGCTGCTACCCCTAAGCGTTCTACAAAACCTTATGAAACTGTAAATACAACTTTATTTAGTACCACCTCATCTATAGTATCCACCACTATTCATTCCATAGAACCATTCATACCTAAGCTTCCTCTTCAATCTAAAGTTTCATTCTCATCTTCAAGTGTTTCAAGTTCATCTTCAAGAATTCCAAGTTCATCTTCTAGCACTTCAAGTTCATCTCCAAGCACTTCAATTTCATCTACAAGCACCACTAATTTACCTCCCAGTCAAGCTAGAATCTTAGCCATGGCAGCCAGATATGCCCCTTTGGTCTTGCAGACCCCTTTACATGCCATGCCACAGGATTACTAGAATAATTTTTTTTAGTTTGATGGTATTGGTCAATATAATGCTCAACAACATGTAAATAAAATGAATGATTACTTTGAATTACATAAAATTGATGAAGTTGTTGTACAAATGGGATTATTTTCACAAACATTAGTTGGATATGTTAAGAAATTGTTTAAATCTTTACCTGCTAACCATATAGCTGATTTAGCTACTTTCCCCCAATTTTATATTAAAATATGGGAAAGAAAGAAAAACCCTTTACAGATATTATCTGAATATGATAACATTAGAAGTTGTTCTAATGAATTTGTTCAAGATTACTATACTAGGTTTAACAAAATTTACAATTCAATTCCAACGAATATCAAACCTCCACCAGATTTAGCCCTGATTAAATTTCCATATGGTTTTGACACTGATATGTCCTACCAATTAAGAGAAAGAAACCCTGAAACTTTAGAATAGATGCAAAGTATTGTAGTTAGTGTAGAAGCTAACTTATTAGCTAAAAGAGCTAGGATGAGGAATGAAAGGAGAGTGACCATTAAGGAAGAACCATCCACATCATATATTAAGATAGATATTTTAGCTAAAATTATGGAAAGAGTAATGGATAGATTAGAAATCATGGAAAGGAAACCTCAGTGGAAAATCAACAAGGTCCCCAAATTATAAACCCCAACTTTAGGAAAAATCCTAATACTCATAAATCTATAGAAGTTGCACCCGATCAACTGATTAGACCACCTTTCCAAGAAAACTATGATGAAATTTCACATCAAAATGAAGAAGACCGGGACACCCAAATAAACTTGATGGGAATAAATGATGAAAATACTATTTTTCTTACCCAAGGAGAACATGAATTATACATGTTACAACAATTACAGTTAGAATCTGGAGATTCCTTTAACTATAAACAAGTCTATGAATCCACTATATATGAAGTTCATAAATAGAATAGCCTTAAAAGTAAAAAGAACACAAAAGAACCTACTAAGAAAATAATCCAAACCCAAACTAAGAAAACAGTAGAAGCTCCTGTGACCAAAACCCTATAGATTAACCCTAGAGAAACCCACAATACTTCAAGCCCAAAGATTGTAGATATCACATCTATTGCTACTCAAACATCAACTGCTACTCAAACTTCAAAAGCTACTCAAAATATTCTAGACAAGAAAATTGAAAATAAAACAATGGAAACACAAACTGAAATACCAACTGTTGATAAAAAAGACAAAAACACACAAACCACAATTAGTAAAGATGAAATCATTCAGTTAGGAAAAGCTCAAATACCATTAAATATTCAAATGGAGATAGCTGAATTGAAAATACCAGTTCCTTTAATAGAGCTCGTGAAAAATGATTCATATGAATCCCAAATCATTGAAACACTAAACATAGGAGAAGGCGAAGATGTTGTTAACCTCAATGATGATCAACCTGAGTTATTATTTGGTCCTAAAGTTAATGGTAAAAATCAACAAGGAGGTGGCCCTCCATTCTACATTTTCTTAAACGTTCATGATAAAATATTACACAATGCTATGTTAGATTCAGGAGCATCTCATAACCTAATGCCTAAAGCATTCATGGAAAAATAGACTTAGATATCACGAGACCATACAAAGACCTGTTTTTCATTTATTATGTTAGAATCCTGTGTTTTTACTGTATCACAAGGTGATTGCCTATTCCTTATATTTTTCATGCTGCAAATAATATTCCATGAATATCATTTATTTTCAGCAAAAGAAAAGGAGATCCTAGTTATTAGAAGGGTCAAAATAATCTATCTTCCATTTAAATTTAGTTAAAGAGGAAAATATATCGAATTAATAGTGATGATGAGCTAAATCTAAATGCCTTCATTATTTCTCATCTTCCCTCTGCTTACCTTTTATTTTACCTATTTTTGACTCTCCCATGCTCTAAAAATACCTTTTTCCCTCAAAACCCACATACATTACCTTTTTCAGACTTACAGCTGCTTATAACCCACTTGTGATTGAAACCTTCGAAAACTTCTAAGCTTTACCCACATTCCGCAACCCGGAAGTTTCCAGCTTCTCTTTGCAAATCTTTTCTGAAGACTCAAAATGTGCTGATGTGATATGGTAGGACCTGCCTAAAACCTTTATACATTACCAAAATCCACATATAAGCCTTTGAATTTCATAAATTCCTTACCTTCCGCATTTTCACACTCACCAACATTTATCACGGCACATGGCGCACTTCGCAACACTTAGGACTTACTGGTAAATGCCCGCAAGTTAAAAGATTTAACTTGAGATGCGACCCGCCTGCATATCGTGCATCACAAGTTTTACAAGTTACCGCGGGGGGGAGGGGGGGTAAATGTTAAAAATACAGATATGCGATGTGCGATGCCCAGTAGGGACTGAGCACAAATCGTAGATCACAAGTTTTACAAGTTACCGTAGGAGGTAAATGTTAAATTTTCTAAAGTGCAATGTGTGAGGCAGTGGGGCCCGATCGCGATTCATAGATCGAAAATAATAAAGGATAAGTCCCCGCAAGTTAAAAGATTTAACTTTTGATGCGACCCAAGCGCAAATCACAAATCACAGATTTTATAAAACAAGTGCAAAGGAAAATTTTACCGGCTTGCGATGTGTGATGGGTGGGACCTAATTGTAGATCACACATCGCAAGTTTTAAAGTATAACGTGCTAAGAAAAAGTTAATTTTTGCACCATGCAAAGTGCAATGGAGGCTAGAATGCGATGTGGTTTCGGAGGCACATTTCGAAGAATTTCAAATCTATGTGTGGGGCCATTTCTGTGGTAAAAAGAAACAAAGGAGGAGAAGGAATTATTAATGTAAAAACCATGAAATTGCATGCATATGGGTTTTACTATAAAGTTGCTAAACAAAAAGGCAGGTCAAATAAAAAAAAAGTGGTTGTAGACTTCAATGATAGATCTCGAGCTTCCCTCAGATCTATGGCACAGGTAACTTCGCATCCCCTCCCCCTGTTTCTTATTTATGCGACGGGGGAAGGTCCGAACTCTAGTTTTAATGGCTGCCCATTTCCGCGACGTGGCAGCACTAGGTAACTTCACACCCCCTCCTCCTTAAATCGAAAACCAGGGGGTACACCCGCCCGAAATCCACCTCCAGTTTTATCCCACTCTCAATACTATTTCACCCACACTATAGTCGTTAACCCATCCACCACTCATCCTCCTCAACTCCATTATATCCATTAAATCCTCTCGTTAGCCCATAAATTCATTTTCACCATACCAATAATCATACCGTTGCACAGTTAAAACTCATTTTTGACTGTTGGCTAGCCATAACCGTTAAACCTAAACCGCAATCTAGAAAATCACCAGCGGCCTCCCATTCATTACTTTACTTCCACCTTCAATTCGCTTTCATCCTCCCATTCATTCCACCATGAGTTGTTATTCCTACGACCACCCTTCATTCACGAAACCCTGTCATTTCTCTGGTAACCCAAGTTTTAACATCCGATACCCGTTTATATCCATGGAAAATTTTAGGGTCTAATATTCGCAGATGGGCTAATTTTCCATTATTTTTCCAAAAAATAGGTTCACCAATTTCATTTTTTTATAAAAATGATTCACCCAAATTTTACAATATAAAATTATTTTATCCTAAAAATTGCAAATGTTATATATAGAGTATATATAAAATCATTATAAATTTGAATTCTTTTACAAATACATCAATAAACATTTTATAGTTTGCATATTAGAGACCAGTGAGATTCGCCAATTTTTTAAACTTCAAGATAATTTTCCATCCTTAAAATTTTCCCTGTAAATTACATCAGTCACCCTAGGCCAAGGCAAAGAAGCAAGTGACTCCAAAAGATAAAGGTAGGAAATGAATGACTGGTGAAATCCAGAGTGTTGACAATATTGTAGAGGTCATGGCTGGGGTCGTTCAACCAGTTGCAAAGGTCACTCTTGAAGCTACTGAAGCTGTTGCAACAGATCTTCCTGCAAATCCGCAGAGAAATCTCAACCTCACACCCCTTGTTTATACTTACTTTAAAGTTGCAGACTTCATTATGAGTTTGATTTCTATGAGATACATCAGTGGCTAAAATAAAAGCACTTAGATAACCAAGACCCCCTCAGGTTTTTGGAATCTATGTTGCCTATGTTTTCTTTCCCTCAAACTCACCCATTCCCAGATCTAATTTCTTGGTGTAGGAAGAAATATGTCCCTTTAACTAGGTTAATTGTGGCTCAAAATGGAAACGTTCTAATCACCATATCCCTTGAAACCATTAATCAGATGCTTCTCATCCCTCCCTCTGACTCCTTATCATATTTTTCTCCTACTTCCCTCATGGATCTTTACCACAAGTTCTCTTTCCCTGGGAGAGCTCATATTTTCGACATATTCCTACCCAAGGATGTAGACTTACTAAAGAAAAATCCCCCATATGCATCATCTATCTTTCCTATAGCTTCGAAGCACTGTATCTCTCTCCTTTCCTATCTACTAGGGTACCTCAATGATGAAACCATTAATGAAAGCATCCTAGGTTTCATGTTTATCTTTAGTCTCGACAAATCACCATTGTTTATGCACAATTATAGTAATTTCTTGGCTGATATTATACATGAGAAGTTCATGAAATTCACTAGTGAATGAGAATTTTACTATTCATCTGTGATCACTCACATGATTTTGTTTCAATAGGCAGATATGTTTCCCATCCATCTCAACAAGCATCATGCTCAGGGAGTGAACCAATCAGTGATTCACTGGAGAAGTGATTATTTCTCAAAGTTCATGGACTCATTCATTCATCCACTCAGGAAATTCCTTACCAGCCAATCAAAGCTTAGGATTGGAGAAGACATCAAAAGAACCATGCCCCTCAGTGGACAAGAAAAAACTCAGGATTGGTATTTGTAAAAGAATTACTCAGAGATCAGGGTGTATGGGGGTGAGCTCCCACCATACAAACTCCCAAATTATGTGCCTATGAGGATATTCTCTTTAGAGTACATCAGGAAAATGATAAGCATGGACGAAGTGCACTTCATTTCAGGAAAGAGGAAAGCCTATTTTAAACTCAAGGCCAATATTGGATCTTTCATTTGTAATAACAGAGCAGATGGTATTGAGGCGGATATACTTTTGAAGAATATGAGTTTTCTATCAAGTTTTACTTGGTCATATGACCCCCATGGAATTATTTCTGCTTTGAGGGTTTAACTCAAGACAACCCCTTACACCCATACCTAAAGAGAAGAAATAGAGAAGTACATGAATCAAAATGAATGGGTATAAGGTACCTTACAAGAAGAAGATTATAAAGCCCTCTCCACTTCGAATGTGAAAACACTAGCACCTAAAAATAAACAACAAAAAAGGGTCATAGAAGAGACACCCCATTCCAAGGGACTTGTGGAATAATTCATCTCATAGCGTAAGAGACCAAATCTCACTCTTTCCTTGTTTCCAGAGGAGAGACAGTCAGAGATCATAGTTTTGGGAGAGACTGAAGTCTCCACATCTCCTAGTATTCCTTGGGCTCCTCCATCAGCATCACCTACAAGAGAGCCACTAGATATCATCCAGCATTTAAAGGCCAGCTCTTCAATAGAACATAATATTTTCTCCAAGTTCCTAGAAATCAAAAAAAAGAATGAAGCACTAAAATCTGATGTCTACAGCCAATTTTGGAAGCAGACATCTACATATCAACATAGACTCATCACTATCTTTGAAAGTGAGAAAATAAGTATGCAGATGGCCTTTCTACAAGAAAAAAATCCATTTCCAAAAACATAGGTTGAATACAAGAAGATTTTCTTCTCATTTGATGCAAGACACATATATCCCATTGATCAGATGGATATGCACAGGAAGTCAGGAGAGATGCTATTTTCAACCATGAATACAACAACTATGTCTCTCTCAATGTCAAAAGTAGCACTATCAAATATGCATTCCCAGCTGAAAATTGAGAAGAACTAGTAGTGAAAGTAGGGTATGATCCTCATAACTGCAAAAGAAATGAAGAAATCATCAAGAAGAAGAATGCAGAAATTTTTTCTTTAAGAAAGAAACTTAAGCTACCCTCGACTGAAGACCCACAGACAAAAAAAATGGCTCAAAATGAATATGACAAGGAAGAGATTCTCAAGTTTATTATTGATTAAAATCTGCAAATCTGAGAAATGGAAGAACGGATTGAAGAACTGTTGAAAGAAAAAAACAACACTCCAGGTAAATGTTGATCTCATTCTAACAACTCAAGCATCTTCTGTAGATGGAAAAACCTCAACAACCTTGGACATAACTGATCCATCACAACTGGCTCAAGATCTGGCCACACAAAAGCAATCATATGAAGTTGAATTATAAGTTTCAACTTATGGAGTCACAAATTATTAAGAATGATACTTTGTATCTAGGGGAAATGCAGAAGACTCATCGGCTGGAACTCAGAATGAAAGAATTGGAGAGTGAAACTCTGATGGCATCAAATTTAGGAGAAGCTAAGGAGAATATTTGCGAGAACATTAATGAGTCCATTACTGATATATGGCCATCAATTCAGATCATATTCGAACAACAAGAACTCATCCGCAAGTGCAAAACAACAATACAAGAAGAGAAGGATCAACTCCAATATTAGCAAAGAGAAGCTACCAATATGATCAAAGTTATTAATTATAAGAACCCGGGGGAGTTGGAAGAGATCAGTATCTTAGATAGGACTTCAACCATTTTGGAAATTAAGAAGTTATTGCAGAAAGAGAATTTGATCGACCAATTGCAGACCAAGTGTCAAGCCTTGAATGTTATTGTTTGAAGGTTTCATAATAAATTAAAAGTCTTAAATCTGAAAGGAATACCCAATCTGGTTGGATTAGATGATAAGTTGGTTAGGTTGGAAGATTATTGCAAAGATCTATATACAATTGTTATAGAAAAATCTAAGTTTGCAAATATCAAGGGTCACATTACAGGCAGAGATTTTCTTGAAGCTCTATAGTTTGATTTGATGACTCATCGTCAAATTAAAGACTTATTTATTCAAAAGCTAACTGTAATGTTCCTAAATTAGCTTCAGCTAATTGGAACATTAATTTTTACTTGTTCATTTTTGTATTTCATGATTGATGAATAAAATGTAAAGGAGGACAAGAAAAACTCCTTAAGTCAAAGAATAAATACATGCCCAATGTGAAAAGGGATAAATTTGGGCCTTTTGTAACAAAATCCACTTGTGTGTGAACAAAAATTGGACCACCTTGGAGAACCAGCGCAGTTTTAGAAGAGGGATCCAATGTGAAAAGGGTTAATTCCATTGAAGTGGTTTAGGGTTTTTGCACCCCTTCAGGTTATAAAAAGGAGGAAAGGGGTCAGGAAATGGTTGCTGAAGAATTTCAATTTATTGCAGCAACTCTAGTCTCTTGGTTGTTTAGCCTAAGGGAAGAGGATTTCTTGTTTAGGAATCCTCCCTCCTCCCATGGAGTACCTCTTTAGAGGGGATTGTGATGCATCTCTCCACTATCCTGCATTATGGCCAAGCTTCATCTCTATAGCAGCGCTGGTCTTGTTGATGGTTTTGCAGCTGCTTGTGAGTTGCAGCAAGTGGAGGAACTAGATCTGCAAGATCTAGTTGTTTAGAGGAGATTTATTTCAGGGAGGGTGTGTAGTGACCACCCGGAAGAGGATCTTACTCTCATTTCACTTTTAGATCTGTAATTCTTATCTACTGTATCAGTTCATTCCAGCTACTGCACAATCTCTTCCATAAACTGCATTATTTTCATGTACATGTTTCACTACTATTTGTTTCTCTTATTGTACTTTATCTCTGGTGATTGAGGCTTGCCTCTCCCTTTGAGATTTGTAAAGTATCTTGCTGATCTATTCATTTTCAGATCTGATATGTAATGTAATGAAAGCCATCTTCAGAAATCTCTGATGTTTTCTGCAATTCAGTGTCTTAAAAGCTAGATCTGGACTTTGCTATGCATTATTTTTATAAAAACCCAAGGGGATCTAGTTTCTAGATCTGGTATGGATATGATTTTTCATCCATTTATCATTTTTAACCTACAAAAACTGAAGCTCCTCATATAAAATGCTGTCAAGTCTTTCTGCAGTTTTTCCATGTGTTATTGCTACAATTTCTGAAGGATTCTTGCTCTTGCTTCATGAAAATTCAATGCTTCTACAAAGGCGCTTCATTATGGATCTGATTTCTTTCTGCCAAAATGTAATATGAGTTTAGTGATTTATTTCCAGTGACACTCAGTAGAAACTGCGCAGTTACTGAAGGAGGGTTTCTCTATTAATTTAGCTCTCTCCTTTAGCCGATTTTCAACTAGTGTTGATTGTGGGAGATCTGTTTAAGCCCTATAACCCATTTTGTTTTGTTGAAACTCTGCATGAAGGTCCCACATAGCCTAAAATAAGGGAACATAGCCCTGTTCTGTGTTATTTTTACACTGGCTTGCTTATATAGCATCCTCCTTAAGCCTATTGCATATTTTCCTGAGAGTGGAATTTCTCGCTTCTCCCTTGTTTGGTTTTTTCTTCTCTTTTGGATCCATTATTTATATCTGTAGATCTAAGGTTCCTAAGGGCATAAAAATCTAAGAGGAGTGTGTCATTCCCACACTTGCTATGTTTCACGAATCTTCTATAGATAGAGTCTAGAATGGGCCAGGAAGCCTATGGTTTTCATCCTCTCTTTAGAGGTAATATAACCAGTAAATTACCTACCAGTCTATATATGGTTTATATCTATTGGTGTGATTACATACTGCTGTGATTCCATAGTGGAATATCTTAAGATATTCCCTACTGAGCCTATTTTTCCCCATTTGGAATATTACGCTAACTTTTGACAGATTCACTGAGGTGGATGAAATCTTTAGAGAGATGGTAAATATAGAGATTCCGAGTGAAGATCAGTGGGATAAGTTTTGTGAGATTATTGAGTAAAGGATAAGTTTTGTAGCATGCCAACAGTGCATCCTCTCTTATGACCTATGCAATGGAGACCCAAAGAAAGGCTAGATGTCAAGACTACTCAACGATGCTTCCTTGCAACCATAATAGCCTTCTCCAGCCTACTTTTTGATCTACTGAAAAGTTCCACAATTAATGTTATAGTCAGAGATATTTCAAATATTAGCTCAGAAGTTATTATATAGAAGTTAATTTTGTAGGCGATTTTCTAGACATATTTTAATATTGGCTCATAAGTTATTGTAGAATTTAATATTGTAGGCAATCTTCCAGATGATATTTTATTTCGGGCATTGTGTGGCAGCAATTGTGAAAACTGCATTTAATTTGCAATTAAAGAGGATTTCCGACCTAGATTAGGGCAACCACCTCAGTTGCAGATAAATATTGCATGTATTTTCAGTATCATGGGTTGGACTTTGTTTAGACTCTGCGTAGCTATATTATTGTATTGGAGCTTTGTAACAATTTTGAGCTAGGTATCAATAATAAAGAACATTCACAGGATCCTTGAGCTATGTTAATGGTGATGTTATTTCTTTTGTATTAATGTTTCTTTGTTTTTCCATATTGTACTCCAGTTTTTCTGATTACAGAGAAGAAATTTTAGATTAAGATATGCTGAGAAAGCACCTTAAGTTTTTCTGTCTTTGTCATATTAATGTTTTCCTCTGAAGTATAACTAAAGAATTATTAACTGCTATTTATCTCTATTGAAATTATTTTATTAAAGGTTTTCCTTTGAAGTATAGTTAAAGAATTCTTCACCTCTCTTTAGCCTTACCAAAACTGACATCTTTAAAGTTTTCCCTTGTGAAGTTTAGTTAAATAATTCTTAATTGCTCCTTATCTCTACTGAAATTGTTGTATTTAAAGGTTTTCCTCTGAAGTATAGTTAAATAATTCTTGACTACTCTTTAGCATTACCAAAGCTGACATCTTTAAAGTTCCCCTTGTGAAGTTTAGTTAAAGAATTCTTAACTGCTCTTTAGCTTCACAGAACTAGTATTTTAAATGTTTTTTCTTTGAAATTATAGTTAAAGAATTATTAAATGCTATTTAGCCTATACTACCTCCTGTCATACCATATTCACACTGCCAGTAAGATCCATTTTATATAGTTAGCTTGCCCTGTGAATGACCTGGAAAAGTTGATGTACAACTCAGCCCTTTTATTGAATCCATAGCCCAATGGATTAAACTTCCCATATTCTATCTGTCCAACCAACAAAAAAAACCAAATGAGCAAAACAATCTCTATAACTAGCCTTACATCTGCAACTATAACCCTCAAGCTAAATGATAAATTATAAATCAAGAGAGAGCCCTCTCTGAGCCCAACAAGGCTAGGTCCTGGACTCCAAAGTGGTTTTATGTTGTCCTATGCTACTTGTTCTTGCCAATGTTATGAATTACAAAGGGCTAACATAATGGAGACCTTAGTGTGGATCTATTGGGAAATCCTAATACTATCAAAACTCAATCGAACCCAGTCAAAATACTGTGGGTTTTAAGTATTTCTGTCACAGATTGGTTTTCAAAAACTTTATAAAGCATTTGACTTATTTGCGCCTTGGGTCTAAATTTTGGCTTCTAGGAGAGATTTCACCAGATCTTATCTTGACCCAAATCCCCCTAAAAAATTTGACAATCCAGAAAAAATTCTAAAGAAAACTCCCATATCTGAAAGTCCGACTATTAGCAAGCTTCTACATAATGCAAAATCCTTCCTTGAAAACCTTGCTACCCTGCAAGAGATCCATTTTGGCTTAAACTTTGAGAAATGTGTGTTCAAGACGAAATCTAAGAGTTGGATAGAGCAGACAGTGTTTAAATCATCATTCTTATAGTATATCGGGGAAGCCTCTACCTCCAACCAAACTGAATCCCAATTCCCCCTGAAAATTTCTCACCAGAGTTCCCAAACCCCCACTCATACTCCCACTGTCCACCTTCCTCTTTTCAACCCTCCACCTCCCTTCGTTAACCCTACTCTTATTAACCCTCCTTGGGTTCCCCTACCACCAGTCATGGCAGCCTAGTATGTTCCACTAGTACTACCACTGCCTTTGGTGTCTTTACAACAGGATTATCAGTCCAAGATCCCCCTATTTGATGAAAATATCCATTCAACTGCTCAACAACATATGGATAAAATGAATGATTATTTTGACCGACAAGAGATAGATGATGAAACGATTAAATTAAGAATGTTTGCTCAAAGTTTAGGGGGAGAAGCCATAAAATGGTTTAAAGGCCTAAATATCAATAGTATCTAGGACCTCCCTACCCTTCATGAGCTATTTATAAACAAATGGGAAGTTAAGAAAAACCCTCTCGAAATTTGGTCAGAATACGAGAACATCAGGATAAATGTTGGAGAAAGTGTCCAAGATTACTATACTAGGTTCAACGTTGTATACAATGCCCTCCCTCCTCACATGAAACCCCCACAAGGTTTGGCCCTAGTGAAATTCCCTGATAGATTCGACCCAAAGATGGATAATTAGTTGAGAGAGAGAGATCCCCCCACATTAGAAGACATGTAGAGGGGCGTAGTAAATCTAGAAGCAAATATGATTTCCAAAACGGCTAGAATGAGAAGCGAGAAAAAGGTCACCATTCGGGAAGAGATAGAAGCCTCCTCATATGATGCCAAGATTGATAACCTTGTCAAAACCATGGAGAGGATTATGGAGAGGATTAACTTGAATGACAGAGCTACCCACAGAGAAAATCATCCAGCTCCTCAAAATAGAAACCAAAAACAAAAATTTAGGGGAAATCCCCTTCAAATAAGGCAGAGAGATCTGAGGGGACCTGACCAGCAGATCAGGCCTCCTTTCTAATAAGATTATGCGGATGAATAGGAGGGGATGGTGGAAGAACCTGAAGAGATTCAAGTAAATTTTGTAGGGGTATACAATGAGGATATTGTTTTCCTCACCAAAGAAGAGCAAGGTCTATTTTCCCTAGCTAAAAACGAACTAGAATGGGAAGAGTCGGAGGATTATAAAAAATGATTCGAAAATGTTGTCATGGAGGTGCATATAAAATATAACCTTAAAAGAAATAAAAAATTTGATACCCCCAAGAAATAAAATCCTAGAAACTTTGCTAAAAAATCCCCCGAAACTGATCCCAGAAAAACTGCAGAAAGCTCAAAGAAAATCACTAAAAACCCTGAGGAAAGTGATCCAGATATCCCTACTATAAAATCACATATCAACCCTAGAAAAAATGTCACGGCTGATATCCCTAAAACAAATCAACTAGCTAAAGTTGCTGCTAAAATAATACCCGAGAAAATAGATTTGAGTTTACCAAAAATACAGATGCCATTCAACATTAAGAATGAAATTGCAAAAAATAAAATATCCATACCTCTCACTGAATTGGTAATCTAAGAGGTATATAGGTCCCAAGTCCTAAAATCACTAAACATGGGAGACAATACTAACACTCTAAATCTGAATGATGAAAAACTTGATCTTTTGTTTGGGCCAAAAGTAGAGGGTAAGTTCTAGGAATAAGGTGTTACCCCATTTTATGTCATCTTGAATGTTCATGATAAGATCCTTCATAATGAAATGTTAGATTCGGGTGCATATCATCATCTCATGCCAAAGATAGTTATGGAGAGTCTTGGCCTTGAGATAAATAGGCCATACAAAGACCTATATTCTTTCGACACTAGCAGAGTGAGATGTGTAGGCCTTATCAAATATATATGTGTTACTTTAGCACAAATACCAGCTAAAAGTATAGTGATGGACATAGTGGTGGCAGACATTCCCTATAAATATGGCATGCTATTATCCTGGTCATGGGGAGCCAAGCTTGAAGACACCCTTAAAATGGATATGACCTATGCTACCATACTAGTTTTTGGCGAACAAAGAATTTTGTATAAGGAAACTCACATGAAATACAGGGTGAGCAGTCAAGAAAATCCTGATAAGTCCCCCATTTACTCTATCCACTCGGATCTTGATTAATTTATTCTTTACGATGATGAGAACATTAGAAAACAAGTAGCATATAATGAACAAGTAAGTGAAAAAGAAGAAGACCAGGAAAGGGGACAGTCAGACCAAATAGAGATGGAGCAACACAAGTCTGAACCTGAACCTCTTTGGAACATGAGATTTGATGGCTCCTATGGAAAAGTTGGTTCAAGAGTGGGGGTTTGGTTATGCAACACAGAGAATAACCACATAGAGGGTCATTCTTACAGACTACACTTTCAGTGTACAAAAAACATAGCATAATATGAGGAACTCCTTTTGGGTCTACAATTACTAAGAAAGTTAGGGGCCAAAACAATATTTACTTGTGCAGATTATGACTTGGCCATGAGGAAAATTAAGAGAGAATATTTAGCTAAACATTCGAGATTGAGGGCATACAGGAATGATACCCTTGAGCTCCTAAAACCATTCAAAGAATACGACCTTGCCTCCATCCCTAGGAACCTTTTGAAGCCTCTAAAATCGCTGCTTCAAACATTGGTGGATAACCACCTGGTCGGGACCTTAGGACAACTCCTTTTCCATTTGGTGTGGTGGCTCCGACTGGATTGATAGGACCAGTTTCCTAGTAACTTAAAATGGGTTGGTAATGGAAAGATTGGATGAATGGAAAATGGGACTAAATGATTGAAATAAATTATCTAATCTAATCTATAACTAATAAATAATTCTAAAACCAACCCGGGCATCAAATATGAATACAACTTTAAAATTGTTTCAACTAAACCAATAACCATGAAAATTTATTATAGTTTAATTGAAATATGAAATAACAAATAAAGATAACTCTGTTTAAGAAATTAAATAGAGTTATAATAGCACATTGTACTCATCCTTTTATATATCATTTGCATATACTATAAAAGATGAATATTTCTACACACTCATAATTGATATGTATAAAGAAATATTGTAAAACAAGTACATATAAATGATAAAAAAAATTAAAGAGAATATCTCACAACTTAAGAAATTAACAGTGAATAGATAGAAATACCATATCCATCTTGATATTTTCCAATACAATTTGATATCCAAATCCAACAACTTCAATGTAAAACAGACTCCAAGATACAGAAATGCAATTCTTAAAGGAAATTTTGCATAGAACCACCAGATGTGATCCTTTACAAAAATATAAGAGTAATTGGAGTACATAAATTTAATCTCCAAGTCAAAATATTACAAATTCAGGACCCATTTCTAAATTCATGAAAGGGTTTTAAATAGACACTTAATAAAACAAAATAACTAAAACTATTCCTACAATCTATCTAATCAGAAATCTAGAAACAGAATTGTGATCTTAAAGTGAACCTGATTCATTGATTGTCTCCTGTGTTTAATGTGCCCAGATGGCAGAGCTTGAGCATATCTTGGACTTCTGTTGGACGTCTCATTTTTGAATGTCACTGCCCAAGATACATAGCATAAGAGAATTCAGGAATGATACAATGAATAACATTCGAAAAGAATTTGATGGCCATCTGTTGGCTATGTGGCTTGATCAGATAAGTCCACATAATATCCCATGAAATTCCTTGAAGTTTGCTAATTTGTTTATTTTTATTGATTATCTCTTCCTTCCACCTAGAATCAGCTTCTTTTACTTTTGGTAATTTTCCTGTGGTACAATCTGAGATCAAATTAGTGGTGTACAAGTTGTCATTAACCAATTGTGTTGTATTATTCATCAAACTTTTAGCTCTTGATATGGCTCTTTTATGATTTCATCAACTGCTGTTCCCATTCCAAAAATAAAATTTCCTTGTGTCTTTCTTCAATTCTGGGAAGACTAGCTTTTCTTCCCTACTCTATATCCTGCCATGAAAGGAACTAAAAAATTTTATCATCAACATCATCAATTTCTTGCCTGAGAGTGTCTGATTCATCTACCAAAGATGTGTTATTTCGCACAAAGGGTCAACTTGTGCCAACTTATGACAAAATTCGTTTAACTGCTGAGATTGCAGTTTGTTTATTTCAAGAGCTTCAATTTCTAATTGAGCTAACTTAGGATAATCCTTGAACTTGTCCAATGCTGATTGGAACGATTTCTCTTGTTCAACCTTTGAATTTTTCTCACTTTCCTGAAGGTTTTGTAGCTTTTCTACCTCTTGACTCAACTGTTTCTGTTTGTTCAAGGCTTGTTCATCAAATTTCTTCCTTTCAATGCTAAGATGCTCTTCTAGGTGTTTAGATATAAGCTCTTGATCTTGAAATTGTTTCTCCAGCTGAACAATCTTTTCCTGATTCCCTGTGGCCTATTCTTCCAGCATAGCTATCTGTAAGTATTTTTGTTTCATCAACTGAGAGACTTCAGAAGCTTTATCTATAGTTTCAACACTATAGGCACCTATGTATTGAGATAATTTAGTGAGATCCTCAGATGGATTCACCTTAGCATATTTATAAACAATATTCATAAACTACACCTGTGATGTTGAAAGTAAATCCTGATCAGTTCTCCTCCTCTTTCTCTGTTTTCTCACAACAGCCCTATGCTTGGGACTGTAAAATACATCTAGAGGAGGGATTTGTTCTATTTTCAACATAATTTCACCTGTGGGATGTTCATGAATAACTTCCATATCGTGGTCTTCCAGAACATTAACTTGGGGATTATTCTGTTGTCCTATTTGTTGGGCAAATTGCTCATATTGGCTCAGAAAATGAGGAGAAACTATAAGTTCAGCAGATTCCACTACTTTTTCAGCAGCTTCCTCTCTTCCAAGTTGAGAATCTGGATTATTGCTTATATTTCCTTTTGCTACTTGTTCATTAGCCTTACTATTTGTGCCTCCTTTCTCAGTATGCACATCGGTCTCAGTACCTGTGCTTTATTTTCCTGTCTGAGATGTAGATTGCTGATCAGTATGTACATCAAGTTTAGCAACTTTTTATTTCTTCTTAGTATCAACTTTGCTGCTAATGTCTTCTTTCTACATAAAAGGATTAGTTCCTATTACTTCTTTCTGTGTCTGTAAAATTACCTTACTGGCAAATGTTTTTGTTACTGCTTTGCCAAATGTATCGTCTTTTTCCTTCTGTTGTGACTCATCCTCCTGCATAGAAACTCTTAACTGATCCAGAGGAGCTTTGAGTAATCTCTAGCTTCTAAATAACATAAACTTATTCATCTCTTCAATCTAGAATTTTGACTTGGCCAAATCATAAACTTGGGACAAATTATCTACAGAAACAAATAAATCATTGAACTCATCTTGTTCGTGTTCAAATCGAGAAATTTAAACTAAAGTGGTAAAATTAAATGCCACCTTCATTGGGTCATATTTCTTGCCTTGGACTGTTGAAAGCTTGAGATTGGTTATCTTGCCAACTTCTTTCTCAGCATGAACAAAATTATTGAGAGTGTAATCTCCACATTTAAAAGGAAAAGTAGGCCACATTAGCTTCTTGCTATTCTTCATTGTCTTGGACATGCTCTCTACTGTTAGCTGATATGAAATTTCCTGTGCTAGCAGTTTATCTGGAACATACAAGGGAAGAATGTGTGGTTCTACAATACTCCCGAAAACTCTGATATATGTGAATATTTCTTCTCCCAACCAATCCCCAATCGAGGATAAATCCACTTTAGCCTCCTCAAAAAGTCTAGGAGGGAATCGGCCAAAAATAGTTTGATAAACCTGGATGAGGAAACCTTGACAAACTCTGTAAACATGGCCTTTAAAATGTCCCTTCCACAAGAACTTGTGATATATATGAATAATATTAGGATCTTTAGGGGTCCATTTCCACCCTAACATGGGAAATTCAGAATTGAATCATCGAGCGTCTAGAATATAAGCACAAAAATAAAAAGAAGTAGTATTTCCTTTGTTTTTGAATTTCTTATACTCAAGAATCCTATTGGCTATCTTATCAGAAAGAATGACAGCCCAGTCCATTATTTCGGAATTTACAACAGAGTGTATTAAAGGTACCATTTGTATAGAGAACCTAGCTGAATTATCGTTCCCAAACAATTGGCACATCATTGCTGCAGCGTAATAGTATGGAGGCGAAAGAGATTCTACTGAGTACATACCTCATCCCTCATTTTTGTACTTTTCGGGAGCCCTTATTCATTCTCTAATCGGCTCTGATTGATTTTCATTGTTTGCAGCAAATTCTTTGATAAAGGATTTGTTGTAGACTTTCTGCGGGTCTGAAAGGTGGTACATTGCTTTAATTTCCTCTGCTTTAAATGACCCGAATGTTTCTCCAGAAGCTGAAACAAATGTCCTATTTTGGATGGCCACATTGTCAATCTCCCACCAAATCACATCGTAATATGGAAAAATGTTCGCCCGAGCTGTAATTCAGTGCAGGAATGAATTTGCAAGTGCTTGAAGGGAAGTTTCTGAATCAAACTCTGATTCATCCTCATCAGGAACTGATTCCTTCACCACAGTGACCTTAGGCTTTTCCATTTCAATGAGGTTATATAACTCTTCCCAGGACAATTTACCAAGACCTTGGCACAACATGTCTGTAACCAGCTTAATTTTAGATGGTTTCTCTTTAGGTGCCATGGTAAAAATAGGGGCTTTTGCAGTGACAACAACTTTTTCTTTCCTGGATCTCTTCAAAATTTCAGTATCTGGTAATGTTTCCCTCGCTCTGCGAATAAAAGGTTTGGGTGTTGTTTGGTTCTGCAAAGGAGAAAAAGCTCAGTCGTAGTGAAAACACAAATGAGGAGAAAAACTGAATAAACAATCTATTCATTGATTTCCATTTATTATCTCTGTGTTTAAAACTTAAATGCCCTCTAAAAAGTCACACTCACGCATTCATAATAGAATAAATAGTCATTATTCATTTGATTTTCTATTTAATAGTAAAAGTACAATATGAGATCGACGGTTTTAAAATGAGACATAAAGCATTCCCTTTCAATTATGCAATTGAAATTAATACATAATATATGCACAATGTAAAATATAAAGATTAAACATTAATCGCATCGGGCATTTTCAAGAGGGACAACAAACAAGATTTTGCGATCTCCGCCGATTTCCGATTGCGACAATGGTGTATCGCATCGGGATTTTAGTATCATGACTGAATGTAATATTTTTTCCTCTGAAATGCGATTGCGATTGATCCATCGCATCAGAGTTGTGCCATTGATCAAATAAAGAGATTGCATTCACGATTTGCGATTTGTGATGGTGGTGGGGCCCATCGCATTGGAGATTTTATAAAACAAGTGTATTCTATAATGCTTTTCCGAAATGCGATTGTGATCAATCACATCGCATCGAAACATATATGAAAGTTTAAGACCTTGGTGATTTGCGATTGCGTTTGGTTCAATCACATCAGAATTTTTGAAAAACAAATATACAACTTATGATATTTCTGATTGTGATTGTGATTACTATACATCGGACTTTTTGCATTTAAATATTTTTATGTGATAAAGTCTTTATATTACATTGGATCAAAAATTCTTTCAATGTTGTATTTGTTTATACGCACTTGTTAATAAAGATATGCAATATGTCTTTCTAACAATGAACACTTATTTATAATTCAAAAATGATCGGATTGCTTTCAAATATTTTATTTCTATCTAAAAAGAAAGAGGGGACCTATTTCTAAATTAAATGTATTTCTAAAAATTTAGAAATGGGGAGGGTTGTTGTACAGTACAACAATTGGCGATTCACTGGAAGAATCATTTGTCTCTGAAAAATAAAATGAACACTATATTTTTAGTAAGTAAAAATTTTTAAAGATAATGAAAACTATCTTAGAGAAATTTTAAATAAAATCTAACTCTAAAGAAGAGTAAAAAATCACTTACAATTTCTTTCTAATTCCTCAAAGATAAAAACATTTTGGGTTATCTCAAGCTTTGATTGGTTGATAATAATGAAGTGGTCATTTCCAAGTTTAGCTTTTGTGATATACTCTATTGTCACAGGCATTGCCTCTGCTGCCAAAAAACGTTCATAGTCTTGACAGGGTTACCTTTTAACCATAAACCATTCATTATCCCATCCAACTAAGATTATGACTCTTTAAAAATAAATTCATAAGACATATTATCTCTTATTTTTTGTCTTTTATTTATTTTTTAATTTAAGAGCCATTGTTCTAGTTTGGTAGCTAGTTAGTAACAATTCCATTCACTAGTTGTAATTAAACTGAACAAGCTGGCTCGTGATGAGACCCCTTATCTCTTAAATTTTTCCATATAATTTCTTACAATTACATTCTAAAAAATCACAACCTAAATGGATGGGGTGAAATAGTTTTATCCTTAAGAATCAATGGATGACAATTTTCAAAGTTTTTTGAGTACCAAAGCTTGAAAAAGTCTTTACTTTTTAAGGATAACCTTTCTTTGCTTAATAACTTATAATGATTTACATTTTCCTCAAAGTTTCAAAAGATCATGCAAATGTTTTTTGAACAAATTTTCAAAGTTTAACATTTTATTTTAAACTATCCAAAATTGTAATCATTTCCCTAAAAATTCTTATTTACACAAAATAAGTATTTATAATATTCTTCCTAAGACATTTTCTAATAGTAAAAAGTCAATTAGAGACTATTAACAACCTTTATTTACAAAACAAACAAAAATTGTAGAAAAAAATGTGTACAAGTAAGAAGGGGTTACCTCCTTATGAAAAGAATTTCTTTAAGACAAGCCCATTTACAGGAAGAGATTCTCTCTTTCCTGTTAAATCTTGGAGTATGAATGTATATGAGCCTATATTTTCAACAATATGAAATGGTCCAAGCCACATTTTCTGAAATTTGGTATGCTTACCTTTTTCTTCATGTGCTTTATCCCATTTCAGAACAAGAACACCAATTGACAAATTTTTTGAGCTGGTGGAACTTGAATCAAAAGATAATTTTACAAGCTATTGATGTTTTTCATGAATACCTTTTGCTTTCTCTCTATCTTCTTCTAATTTAATGATTTGATCAAATCTCAACTGAATGGATGAGGAAGGATTTTCTTCAATAAATTGCACTAGAGCTAATGATGGGAGACCTAGATTTGATGGTATCACAGCTTCTTTTCCATAAACTAAATTGAAAGGTGAAGTTCCTATTGAAGCTTTAAGAGTAATACGATTAGCCCATAGTGAAAAAATTAAAGACTTGTGCCAATTCTTTTGATTTGATCAATGGTCATTTTAATGATTTTGATGAGACTTTTGTTAGTGGATTCAGCTAAACCATTACCTTGTGGATAATAATTTGCTGAATATTTCAATTTAAAACCTCTTTTGATTGCAAATTCCATTATACTATTTCTAGAAAAATAAGATGCATTGTCAAAGACAAGGGCATTAGGTACTCCAAACCTGGTGATGATGAATTGATCTATGAAATCAATAATTACATCAAAATTGGCTACCTTTAGAGGAATTGCTTCTACTCACTTTGTGAAGTAATATGTTGCTGTGAGGATGTATTTGTGTTGTTTGGAAGAATGAGGTACTATCTCACCAATGGTGTCAAGCCCCCATTGCTCAAATGGTTGCTCAATGTTTACTGGTTGTAAAGGAAAAGCTAGCTTCCTTTGTCTTGCACTAGCAGTTTGACAAATTTTGCACTTCCTCACATAATCATGTGTATCTTTGAAAAGGGTAGAGCAATAATATCCAACATGGATGATTTTGTGAGCTGTGGTATCACCTCCAAAATGATCGCCTACTAGTCCATCATGTAATTCCTGCAATACTTTTTTTGCTTTAGTCTTTTCAAGACATCTTAATAGGATTGAATCATAATTCTTTCTGAATAACACATCATCATTGATTTCATATTTAGTAGCCTTCAATATTAAAGAACTTTTTTTCTTATAGCTGAGATTAGAAGGAACATACCCATTTTTCAAGTAAAAGATCAAATCAGCATACTGTGATTCAGAATCTGTAACACTTATCTGACTTACTTGAATATAATTGTCTGGATCTTGATTTTCTGGTATATTATGAGCTCCTCCTAATAATTTGCAAAAACCTTGACCTCTAACAATCTTGGCTGGCTTAATATCAATATCATATTCTTACAAAGTTGTGACCCAATTAGCGCTTTTTTCTCCTACTTCCTTTTTAATTAATAATTGTCTCACTGTAGAGAATGGGACAATACTTTTTGTATGTGTTTTTAGGAGAAAAGGTCTAAAATGTTTGATTGACTTAAACACAACGAAGGCTTTCTTTTCTACATCATAATAGTTCAGCTCAGCTCCTTGTAGATTCGAGCTAAAGAAAGAAATTGGTGCTTCAAATTTTTTATCATTGAGCTGTGTTAAAACAATAGCATAAGATGTTTCAGTTGCCAAAGTATACATAATAAAATCTTTAGAAAAATCAGGAGTATTCAATGCAAGTGCATTAATGATTTCTTGTTTGATTGCATCAAAGGCTTCTTTCTCTTTATACCCCCTTTTGAATACTGAATTTTTCTTAATCATATTCTGCATAGGTAAAAAAATTTGAGAAAAATCGGGAATGAATCCTTTTACAAAATTAATCTGCTCTAAAAATGATTGCATGGATTTTTTGTTATGAGGTAAAGAAATATCGGAAATTTATTTAACTCTGTCTGGGTCGATATATATACCATATTTTGACACAACAAACCCTAAGAGTTTTCCTTCATCGAGAGCAAAGAAGGATTTCTTTGGGTTTAAAGAAATACCAAACCTTCTACATCTTTTTAATATTTGTTTCAAATCATGTAGATGACTGGATATCTTTTTTGAATACACTGTTATGTCATCAAGATAAATAACAACCGATCTATTAATGAGACCCTTAAATTCTATTTCCATGGCTCTCTGGAAGGTAGCTCCTACGTTTATTAAACCAAAAGGCATTTTCTGATAAGCATAAGATCCCCATTTGGTTCTGAAAGTGGTTTTCAACCTATCATCTAGATGTACTAATATTTGATTGTAGCCTGAAAATCCATCAAGGAAGGACATGCGTTCAGAACTAGCTACCTTTTGAAGTATTTGGTCCATGGTTGGCAATGGGAAATTGTCCTTTTGACATGCCTTGTTTAAATTTCTGAAATCAATACAGATTCTAATATCACCATTTTTCTTCCTGACAGGTACCACGTTGAAAACCCAATTAGAATGCCTTACAGGAAAAATGATTTTGGCTTTCAAAAGCCTATTGAGTTCTGTTTTGATTTGATCTTCAAGATTTGGATGAATCTTTCTTAACTTCTGTTGAACATTCTTAACATCAGATAGCAATGGAATTGTGTGTTGAATAACAGAAGTATCATAAGTCTTTAAGTCTTCATAATTCCAAGAAAAGACATTTTTATACTTAATCAGAAGTTTGATGAAAGCCGCTCTTTCTTCTGGAGTTAAATTGAGTCCTAGATTAACATTATGAGGTTTAGAATCAGAGCCAATATTCACTAATTCAAACTTTAAAGTTGAACTTTGAAGTTTAGCAGAGTAACTTTCTTGAATCTGTCTTTTATATCATATAGATCCTCAAGTTTAACAACAGACTTAGGAATCGGATTTTCATTACTTCTTGAAGTAATTTGCAGATCATGATCATCTTCGTTAATAATTTGTTCATCATAGGATTTATCCGAAGTCAAGAAATTCAATATGTCCTCATCGTGGTAGAATACTCTACAGTTTGTGATATTATCAGGAACATATGGACGAAAAATCAATTCTACTAAAAATCTATCAGGACTGCAATCTTTAGCAGGGAAGTTTGGATGCAACATTATCTAACAAGTCAGCTGATGTGTTTTGATTTCTGGGAATAGAAGAGATATTAAATGCTAGAAATTGAGTGGTAAGGTCTTGTACTAGGGTTTGATAATGTTTAAGATGTCCTGAAAGACAATGGATGGTATTCCTCACTTGTCTTATAAAAATTTCGGAATCTCCATATACTTTCAAGTATTTTACATTTAACCCTATGGCTTTATAAAGCCCTTGAATCAAGGCTTCATATTTTGTAGTATTATTAGTGCACTCAAGTTCTAATCTACATGATAGCATGGTTTTCTCTCCTTCTGGATCAATTAGGATGCATCCTACTCCTGCTTCATCACTAGATTTTGATCCATCAAAATATAATGACCAAAATAAAGTTTTATCTACAGGTTTATCTACAAATGTACCAGAAATATTAACAATTCTAGAAGAATCAGATTGCGAAAAATTTTCAATTTGAGAAACAAAAGTATTTACAGAAAAGGGTGATTGTGGTGCAGTAAAATTCCCAAGGAATGACTCAACAGAATAACCTCCAAGGATATTTTTTTTGAAAGCTATAGGTTCATTTGGTTGTTCAAATTCAGTTACAGTGAACGTCATGCATTTTTCTCGCTCGATTTTGATTTGATTTGGTTTCCCTTTGTACGGAAGCCACATATGTGAATAACCGGTTACGATATAACTGTTAAGCTTTGTAGAGTCCTTGCTTAAGACTAACCCATAGAATTAAGGAATATCTACAATTAGAATATCAATTCTTTGGACAATCCTAGGATCGGAAGCTAGTCTAATGGTAACTGAATTGATTTCTCCTACAACTTGAACTTTAGAGCAATCCAATTGTACTATGTGAACTACAGACTTTTGTGGTTCAATATTCAATTTCTCACAGACTGAGGTAGGCATTATATTAGACGATGCTCCTGAATCAATTAAACAATTATGAAAATTCTTGTTGTAGATTTCATAAGTCAACAAAAATGGAGGTGTCTAAGAATTTGATCTTTCTCCAATAAGAACAGTTTCTGTGGCATCTAGTTTGTCTGGTGGCTTACCAATCCCTTTAGCTGCTTTGGCAACTACACCGCTTTGTAGAGGAGAAATAGGTGTAGCATTTAACTCTTTCAATAGCAGCTTTTGTTGATGTTTAAATTTGTTGAGTTCATGTAAAGAAATGTTCGCTCTAGCCTTTTTCATGTCCTCAACAATGTTATAATCCATCAGATCTGATACCACTAGAGTCTTAGATGATGATGTGGGAGGATTGGAAAATGATGGCTGATTCTGAGTGGGTAGAGGAGAAGCTTCATTTCCTGGAGTTTTGTCTTTGGTACTTGGAGTTGTAGTCTTCTTCAGAGGAACAGATTGAATGGGTTCCGATGTAGATTTTCTCCTTGTACTTACAGGCATAACTTCTTGTTCTATTTCACTGTCCAAATTAGGAAGAATGAAATCCCACATTCCATGTAATTCAGTTATTTCCTCTCCTTCTCCTTCGTCATCTGATACTGGAGGAGTATCTTCTTCTTCTTTCTCTTCTAATTCTGCATTAGAGATTGAATTGGGATGTTTAGATTCAGCTTGATTTATCTTTAAATTTCTGAATGGTCTCTTTGTAGAAGTCTCTGCTACTTGCTTTTTAATCTCAACCATCTCATTAGACATGGTTTTAAGAACTTTTTGTAGGCCTTCCATGTCATATGGATCTCTTGGTGTCTTTTTCTTTGAATCATCCTTAAAAGTGACTTTCTTTGATTTTCTTTCCTCAATAGCATTTTTCTTATCTAGAGAAATCATTCATTTTTCAACTGAAATAGCTTCTTTCATATTCTTAGCTAAAGTTGATTTTGCAGCTCTATCTAAAAAAATTGCTATGTTTGAGGGCAAAGCATTAATATACCATTCACTTCTAACCTACTCACTAGGTTTAGATGTTGTAGGGATCTTATTCAAGAGTTTATTAAATCGAGAATTAAAATCTTTGATGGATTCTTTTGGTTGTGTCTTTAAACTGGAGAGATCATTGATTAGGGTAGCTATTGATCTATCATATCCATATTTAGTTAAAAATTTCTCTTTGAACATATCCCAACTCATAATAGAATCTGAAGGTAAGGAAAAGTACCAGGATCCCACTATCCCTTGCAAAGTATAGGGAAATAACCTGAATACAACATCTTCATGCTCTAACTGATTCAGATTTATAGCAAGCATAAAGTTATTGATGTGTTCTTCTGCTTGTATATGAATGTCTGGACTAAATTTTGGAAGCCATCTTTTAGGATGATCAGGTAAATCATGTAAAGGTGCAGCCATATTTACAGCTCCCGGTCTAGTCCATGGTCTCTATGCTGCTTGTGCCATTGTTGGGATAACAATGGGAGGATTTGAAGAAACGACTGGTGTATGAGTAGTAACAGTTGAAGTACTAGAAGATACAGTTGGTGTTTAGACAGATGTTGTTTGAGCAGATGATGATGATGATACAACTACACTTTTCTGATCTGGTGCTTGGGAAACAGATGATTGAATTTGCGATGAAGAACTAATATCGCTCTCTGTTTTTGATGGGGTTCTTCTTGTTTTAACTCTAGTAGGTAAAGGAAACTACTTTGGATGAATACCAAGTTTTTCACTCTGTGACCTAGTGAGAGGTCTGGAAGAAACAAATTGTGAGGTAAAAATACCTTCAGATATTTCAAATTCTTCTAATGATAATGAGAATCCTTGAAGTTTATGAACTAAAGCTTCAACTTCAAGAGATTCAAGAGGTGGATTATCTGATTGAATTGAGACTTTGGTAGTGGGTGTTTAAATACTCTTATCAAATTCTTCTCTGGTGATTTGAGATGTGGTAGAAATTGAAGATGATGAGGGTGAGTCACTCTTAGAATGGCTTGTGGATTTGGATTTATCTGCCATTGATAGCTTGTGCCCTCCTTCTAGCACCAAAAATGTTGAAGCCTCGAAAATCGCTACTTCAAACATTGGGGGATAACCACCCGGTCAAGACCTTAGGACAACTCATTTTCCATTTGGTGTGGTGGTTCCGACTGGATTGATAGGACCAGTTTCCTAATAACTTAAAATGGGTTGGTAATGGAAAGATTGGATGAATGGAAAATGGGACTAAATGACCGAAATAAACTATCTAATCTAATCTATAACTGATAAATAATTCTAAAACTAACTCGAGCATCAAATATGAATACAACTTTAAAATTGTTTCAACTAAACCAATAACCATGAAAATGTATTATAGTTTAATTGAAATATGCAGTAACAAATAAAGATAAATCTGTTTAAGAAATTAAACAGAGTTATAATAGCACATTGTACTCATCATTTTATATATCATTTGCATATACTGTAAAAGATGAATATTTCTACACACTCAGAAATGATATGTATAAAGAAATATTGTAAAACAAGTACATATAAATGATAGCAAATTTTAAAGAGAATATCTCACAACATAAGAAATTAACAGTGAATAGATAGAGATACCATATCCATCTTGATATTTTCTGATGCAATTCGATATCCAAATCCAGCAACTTTAATGTAAAACAAACTCCAAGATACATAAATGCAATTCTTAAAGGCAATTTTGCATAGAACCACCAGATGTGATCCTTTATAAAAATATAAGAGTCAATGGAGTACAAAAATGTAATCTCCAAGTCAATATATTACAAATTCAGGACCCCTTTCTAAATGCATGAAAGGGGTTTAAATAGATACTTAATAAAACAAAATAACTAAAACTATTCCTACAATCTATCTAATCGGAAATCTAGAAATAGAATTGCGATCCTAAAGTGAACTCGATTCATTGATTGTCTCTTGTGTTTAATGTGCCCAGATGGCAGATCTTGAGCATATTTTGGACTTCTGTTGGATGACTCATTTTTTAATGTAACTGCCCAGTATACGTAGCATCAAAGAATCCAGGAATGATACAATGAATAGCATTCGAAAGGAATTTGATGGCCATCTGTTGGCTGTGTGGTTTGATCATATAAGTCCACATAATATCCCATGAAATTCCTTGAAGTTTTCTGATCTATTGATTTTTATTGATTATCTCTTCCTTCCACTTGGAATCAGTTTCTTTTACTTTTGGTAATTTGCCTGGGGTACAATCTGAGATCAAATTAGTGGTGTACAAGCTGTCATTAACCAATTGTGTTGTATTATTCATCAAACTTTTAGCTCTTGATATGGCTCTTTTCTGATTTCATCAACTACTATTCCCATTCCACAAATAAAATTTCCTTGTGTCTTTCTTCAATTCTAGGAAGACTAGATTTTCTTCCCTGCTCTATATCCTGCCATGAAAGGAACTAAGAAATTTTATCATCAACATCATCAATTTCTTGCCTGAGAGTGACGGATTCATCTATCAAAGATGATGATATTTCGCAAAAAGGCTCAACTTGTGCCAACTTAACACAGAATTCATTTAATTATTGATATAGCAGTTTGTTTATTTCAAGAGCTTCAGTTTTGAATTGAGCTAACTTAGGATAATCCATGAACTTGTCGAATGTTGATTGGAACATTTTCTCTTGTTCAACCTTTGAATTTTTCTCACTTTACAGAAGGTTTTTTAGCTTTTCTACCTCTTGACTCAACTGTTGTCTTTTGTTCAAGGCTTGTTCATCAAATTTCTTGCTTTCAATGCTAAGCTGCTCTTCTAGATATTTAGATCTAAGATCTTGATCTTGCAAATGTTTCTCCAGTTGAGCAATATTTTGTTAATTCTCTATGGCCTATTCTTCTAGCATAGCTATCTGTAAGTCTTTTTGTTTCATCAACTGAGAGACTTCAGAAGCTTTATCTATAGTTGCAGCACTATAGGCACCTGCATATTGAGATAATTTAGTGAGATCCTCAGATGGATTCACCTTAGCATATTTATAAAAAATATTCATAAACTCCACCTATGATGTTGAAAGTACATCCTGATCAGTTCTCCTCCTCTTTCTCTGTTTTCTCACAACAGCCCTATGCTTGGGGCTGTAAAATAAATCCAGAGGAGGGATTTCTTCTATTTTCGACATAACTTCACCTATGCGATGTTCATGAATAACTTCCATATCTTGGTCTTCCAGAACATTAATTTGGGGATTATTTTGTTGTCCTATTTGCTAGGAAAATTGCTCATATTTTCTCATCATATGAGGAGAAAATATAAGTTCAGCAGATTCCACTATTTTTTCAGTAGCTTACTCTCTTCCAAGTTGAGAATCTGGATTATTGCTTATATCTCCTTTTGCTGCTTGTTCAGTAGCCTTACTGTTTGTGCCTCCTTTCTCAGTATGCACATCAGTCTCAGTACCTATGCTTTATTTTCCTATCTGAGCTGTAGATTGCTGATCAGTATGTACATAAAGTTTAGCATCTGTTTCATTCTTCTCAATATCAACTTTGCTGCTAATGTCTTCTTTCTGCATAACAGGATTAGTTCCTGTTACTTTTTTCTGTGTCTGTAAAATGACCTTGCTGGCAGATGTTTCTGTTACTGCTTTGCCAAATGTATCATATTTTTCCTTCTGTTGTGACTTGTCCTCCTGCATAGGAACTCTTAACTGATCCAGAGGAGCTTTGAGTAACCTATGGCTTCTAAATCGCATAAAATTATTCATCTCTTCAGTCTAGAATTTGGACTTGGCAAAATCATAAACTTGGGACAAATTATCTACAAAAATAAATAAATCATCAAACTCATTTGGTTCATGTTCAAATCGAGCAATTGAAACTGAAGTGGTAAAATCAAATGCCACCTTCCTTGGGTCATATTGCCTTCCTTGGAATTTTTAAAGCTTGAGATTGGTTATCTTGCCAACTTCTTTCTTAGCATGAAAAGAATTATTGAGAGTGTAATGTCCACATTTAAAAGGAAAAGTAGGCCACAATAGCTTCTTGCTATTCTTCAAAGTCCTCGACATGCCTTCTACTGTTATCTAATATGAAATTTCCTGTGCTAGCAGTTTATCTGGAACATACAAAGGAAGAATGTGTGGTTCTACAATACTCCCGAAAACTCTGATATATGTGAATCTTTCTTCTCCGAACCAATCCCCAATCGAGGATAAATCAACTTTAGCCTTCTCATAAAGTCTAGAAGAGAATCGGCCAAAAATAGTTTGATAAACCAGGATGAGGAAACCGTGACAAACTTTGTAAACATGGTCTTTAGAATGTCCCTTCCAGAAGAACTTGTGATATATATGAATAGGAGCAATATCTTTAGGGGTCCATTTCCACCCTAACATGGGAAATTCAAATTTGAAGCATAAGGCGTCTAGAATATAAGCACAAAAATAAAAAGGAATAGTATTTCCTGTGTTTTTGTCTTTTCTATACTCAATAATCCTATTGGCTATCTTATCAGAAATAATGACAGCCCAATCCATTATTTCGGAATTTACAACAGAGTGTATTAAAGGTACCAATTGTATAGAGAACCTAGCCAAATTATCATTCCCAAATAGTTGGCACATCATTGCTGTGGCATAACATTATGGAGGGGAAAAAGATTCTACTGAGTACATACCTGATGCCTCGTTTTTGTGCTTTTTGGGAGCCCTTATCCATTCTCTAATCGGCTCTGATTGATTTTCATTGTTTGCAGCAAATTCTTTGATAAAGGATTTTTTGTAGATTTTCTATGGGTTCGAAAGGTGGTACATTTCTTTAATGTCCTATGCTTTAAATGACCTAAATTTTGCTCCATAAGTTGAAAAAAATTTCCTATTTTGGATGGCCACATTGTCAATCCCCCACCGAATCACATCGTAATATGGAAAAATGTTCGCCCGAGCTGCAATTCGGTGCAGGAATGAATTTGCAAGTGCTTGAAGGGAAGTTTCTGAATCAGACTTTGAATCATCCTCATCAGGAATTTATGCCTTCACCATAGTGACCTCAGGATTTTCCCTTTCAATGAGGTTATATACCTCTTCCCAGGAAAATTTACCAAGACCTCGGCACGACGTGTTTGTAACCAGCTTAATTTTAGCTGGTTTCTCTTTAGGTGCCATGGTGAAAACAGGGAATTTTGTAGTGACAACAGCTTTTTCTTTCTTGGATCTCTTTGACATTTCGGTATCTGGTAATATTTCCCTCACTCTACAAATAAAAGGGTTGGGTGTTGTTTGGTTCTGCAAAGGAGAAAAAGCTCAGTCATAGTGAAACGCAAATGAGGAGAACAGTTATATAAACAATCTATTCATTGATTTCCATTTATTATCTCCTTTTTTAAAACTTAAATGTCCTCTAAAGAGTCACACTCATGCATTCATAATAGAGTAAATCGTCATTATTCATTTGATTTTCTATTTAATAGTAAAAGTACAATCGGAGATCGACAGTTTTAAAATGAGACATAAAAATTTCCCTTTCAATTATGCGATTGTGATTAATACATAATATATGCACAATGTAAAATATAAAGATTAAACATTAATCGCATTGGGCATTTTCAAGAGGGACAACAAACAATATTTTGCGATCTCCGCCGATTTCCGATTGTGACGATGGTGTATCTCATCGGGATTTTAGTATCATGAGTGAATGTAATATTTGTTCCTCCGAAATGCGATTCCGATCGATCGCATCACATCGAAGTTGTGCCATTGATCAAATAAAGAGATTTCATTTGCGATTTGCGATTTACAATGGCGGCGGGGCCCATCGCATCGGAGATTTTATAAAACAAGTTTATTCTATAATGCTTTTCCGAAATGCGATTGTGATCAATCGTATCGCATCGAAACATATATGAAATTTTAAGACCTTGGTGATTTGTGATTGCGATTGGTTCAATCGCATTGGAATTTTTGAAAAACAAATATACAACTTATGATATTTCCGATTTGCGATTGCAGTTACTGTACATCATACTTTTTGCATTTAAATATTTTTATGTGATAAATTTTTTATACTACATTGGATTGGAAATTATTTCAATGCTGTATTTTTTTATACACACTTGTTAATAAAGATATGCAATATGTCTTTCTAACAATGAACACTTATTTCTAATTAAAAAATGATCGGATTGCTTTCAAATATTTTATTTCTATCTGAAAATAAAGAGGTGACTTATTTCTAAATGAAATTTATTTCTAAAAATTTAGAAATGGGGAGGGTTGTTGTACAGTACAACAGAACCAGAATATCCTTTTCATTGGGTTGGAATTTTCAGCCAGCACGTGTCAAATAGCTCATCATAATAAACAATATACTTTGAAAGTTAAATACCGACCCTCAGTCTCTGATAACATGAGACATTGGCAGGTCTTTGAAGATGACCAACAGATCGAAGATTTCCTCCAATCTAAGGGAGATTTTGAGTTCCTAAGTTCAAACCTAGACCATGAAGAGGATTGTCCCACTGAAGAACAAACATGTAGGGAGGAGTGCCCTCATGATTCAGATATTATTTTTTCAGAAAAGGAGGACATACCAAAGATAGAGATGCATGATGATCCAAAAAAGGAATAATTTGAGTTGTTTCAATTCAGAGACAACACCCTACCTAGGGGAATGGTTCCTTTGGAGGAACTGCTTGATTTCAAGGATGTGGCTAGGAAAAAAAAGTGGAGTCCATAGAAGAAAACATCAAGGAGTGAAATTTAGGCAGTGAGTAGGAACCCAAGATGATAATTTTGTCAAAAACCCTACCTGCATCCTTAAAGAAGAAATAAATTGATTTTTTCAAGGAGTTCATCGATGTGTTTGCATGGAGCTATGAGGACGTAATGTCTTATGACACTAATATCATCCAGCACAAAATCCAAGTCAAAGAGAACAAGAAGCCTTTCAAACATAATGTCCAAATTCTTTTGGTCGAGAAAGAGATCAAGAAAATGTATGATGCTAAGATAATAGTCCCGATCAGATACTCTAAATGGGTTTCCAATCTAGTGTTTACAAGAAAGAAGACAGGGGAAATCAGGCTCTACATTGACTTCAGAAATATGAACAAAGCATCACTAAAGGACAACTACCCTCTACCAAAGATGGATCACATATTGAAAATGTTAGTGGGCTCTAGTAGGATCTCCCTGTTAGATGGCTTTTCAGGGTACAATCAAGTATTGGTGCACCCATATGACCAACCCAAGATAATTTTTACCATTCCTTCGGGAACCTTTATGAATGTAAAAATTCCCTTTGGACTAATGAATGTTGGGGCCACGTTCCAGAGAGAAATGGATATTTATTTTTTAGAAGAAATTGGCTACTTCATTGTGATATACCTGGATGATATTACTATCTATTCAAAAACTAATGAAGAAAATTTGGCCCATCTAAGGAAAGTCTTGGAATAGTGTAGAAGGTTTGGTCTGTCACTAAACCCTAAAAAATCATTGTTTGTTGTGGAAGAAGGAAAGCTTCTAGGCCACATCATATTTGAATAGGGAATCAAGATTGAACCCAGGTGGATTGAGGGTATCCTCCAAATTAGCCATCCCAAAAACATCAAAGAACTGCAATGTTTCATTGGAAAGATAAATTTATTGACAAGATTCATAGAAAACCTTGCAGAATTGCTGAAGAATATCACTAATATGCTCAAAAGAGAGATAGGAGTCAAATGGAACAAGGAAGAAAAGCAATCTTTTGATCTAGTAAAGCAGGCCCTCACACAAGCACCAGTTCTAATCAGCCCCGACTTCACCAAAGATTCCTTCATTTTTTCCTTTGGATCAGTGCATACAATTATTGCGGTATTGATGCAGAAAAACAAAGAAGGAAAAGAGCATCCCATAACATTATTCAGCCAATCCTTAAGGAATGCACCTCTGAAATACAATATTATGGAAAAGCATGCTTTTGCCTTTATCAAAGAACTAAAGGATTTAAGAGTCTATATTCTGTATTCAGACATCATTGCATTTGTTCCTAATACAACTGTTAAGGACATCATAACTCAGGATACCGATGGAAAAAGAGGCAAATGGATTGCGGTTATCCTGGAGTATGATCTAGAGATCAGACCCACCAAGTTGATCAAAGTACAAGGACTGGCTAAATTAATGGTTGAGACAAATTTTCAAGCATTGGACATTAACATGATTCACTCACAAGATGAACAAGAGGAGCTGGTTACTCCACCTATTGAGGAAACATTCCTAAATTATCCCTGCTACAATGATATATTTTTTTTGCTTTTTAATTTAAATTCTCCTCCTCAGTTTTCCAAAATGAAGGCTAGATTCTTGAAATTAAAATATGTAAATTTATGTATCCTATAAAATGTCTTATATTGGTAAAATTTTGGTGGTGTATTGCTTAAATGTTTGCTTAAGGAAAATTCAAAAAGGATTATTCACGAGTTTCATGAAGGGGATTGTGGAGGACATCTCTATTGGAAAACCGCTATTAATAATATCCTTAGAGCTTGTTTCTATTAGCCTACTCTTTTCCCAGGCATCCATAAGATGGTGATTTGCTGTCATAAATGCCAAATTTTTGAGGGAAAAAGAAAGTTGCTACCTTTTCCTTTACAACCAATCTGCGTTGAAGCTCCTTTTCGATAGTGGGGTTTATATTTCATTAGAGAAATCCACCTTTCCTCCTCTACCAAACATAAATGGACCCTTACTACTACTGATTATTTCATCAAATGGATAGAGGCCAATCCTTCCAAAATTGTTGTTGATTTAGGCCAATTCTGTCTAGATTCAGTTTCCCTCGGAAAATCATTACTGATAATGTTGTTGCCTTTAAATCCAATAAAATGGTGGATTTTTTCCATAAATATCACATCACTTTGGGGCATTCCACAAATTATTACCCTCAAGGTAATGGAATAATCGAATCCTCTAATAAGAGTTTGGTTAACATCATTAAGAAGTTGCTGGAAGAAAATAGGAAGACATGGAATAATAAATTGGTGCACGCACTATGGGTTGATAGACTGACAACCAAGAAATCAATTGACATGTCACCCTACCAGTTAGTCTATGGAATGGATGTAGTCTTCCCAACTACCTTAGGGGTGCCTGTCATGAAGCTCATTCAAGAGGTGCAATTTGAAGAAAATGATGTACAAAGAAGAGTAAGCCAGACCATCCAGTTGCAGCAGTCCAGAGAAGGGGTATATAATAGAACTCAGGTGGTGCAAGAGAATATCAAGAAAATCTTTGACCAAAGGACCAAAGCTAATGATTTCAACATTGGAGACAAAGTTCTAAAATGGGATTCTAGGAGAGAGGACAAAGGCAAACATGGAAAGTTTGATAACCTATGGAAAGGTCCATACATCATTCATTCTTCAAGGGGTCATAATGTGTTTTTCTTGCAAGAAATAGATGGAACAGAGTTGTTTGGAGGTCCTATCAATGGCATGATGCTAAAGCATTATTTCAGTTAAGATCTTAGTGTAAATTTTCTCCAATGTAGATATCATAGCCTTACAAATTTCAACAAAAAAATGGACAAGGTTGGGGCCCGAAGTGAAGGCCATGAGCTTAGTCTGATAAACAAATAAAAAATAGAAAGAAAGATAAAAAAGCAACAAAGGATAAGAAAAGAGGGTTTTTTTTTTTCCCCAAGCAAAAAATTAAAAATTTCTAAAAGTGTTGCAAATCAAAATGCCACTACTATTGAGAAAGACTTGTTCAATCATACAGTCTAAACATTATTGGAAAAATATTTTATTTTCGTTGATAAGTTAAAAAATGAATATGTGCCAAACCATTTAATATTGGCTTATCAATAGGAAGGTAGAAAATGGCATTGGTTCGAAAGCCTAATCTGAACCGATAAGAGGAAAATGGGATAGGTGGTAATATAGAGATCCAAAAGAAAGGGATGTTAGGGTCTGCAAGTCTAAATGCACCCCAAAAAGAGGAAAAATTATTTGAATCGTAGGTTTGGTAGGTAGGTATGCAAAAGATCTCTTCATACTCGAGCATGTTTTGAATTTTCAGTTTTAGATTGTTTTCAAGCTCAAGATCAAATGCCAGACCTTAGGTTGTAGTGAGTATTAATTTCAGTTCTGAAGGTTGCAATTAAAAAGGTGCAGCAGATTAGGATTACAGGATGGGGATCAGCCCAATCGATCAGGCTACTAGTCTACAAATTTCTTGACACCTCCTGAAGGTGTTCCCATCCCTAGTTGGGGCCACTATTAGACTCCTGTATTTTTATAGTATCACAAGGTGACTACCTATTCCTTATATTTTTCATGCTGAAAATAATATTCCATGATTATCATTTATTTTTTAGCAAAAAAAAAGGAGATCCTGGTTATTCGAAGGGTCAAAAGAATCTATTTGCCATTTAAATTTAGTTAAAGAGGAAAATATAGTTGATTAATTGTGATGATCACATAAATCTCACTGCCTTTATTATTTCTCATCTTCCCTCTGCTTACCTTTCATTTCACCTATTTCTGACACTCCCATGCTCTAAAAGTCCTTTTTTTCCCTCAAAACCCACATAAATTACATTTTTCATACTTACTGTTGTTTAAAACCCACTTGTGATTGAAACATTTGAAAAATTCTAAGCATTCCACAACCCACAAGCTTCCAACTTCTCTTTGCAAATATTTTCTGAAGACTCAAAATGTGTCGATGCGATATGGTAGGACCTGCCTAAAACCTTTATACATTACCTAAATCCGCATATAAGCCTTTGAATTTCATAAATTCCTTACCTTCCACCTTTACGCACTCACCAAAATTTAGCGCGGTGCATGACGCACTTCGCAACACTTAGGAATTACTGGTAAATGCCTGCAACTTAAAATATTTAACATGTGATTCGAATGGCCCACATATCATGAATCACAAGTTTTATAAGTTACCACAGAGGGTAAATGTTGAAAATACCGACGTACGATGTCTGATGCTCGGTGGGGCCCGAGTGCAAACGCGGATCGCAAGTTTTTAAAGTTACCGCAAGAGGTAAATGTTAAATTCACCGAAGTGCCATGTGTGAGGTAGTGGGGCCTGATCATGCTTTGTAGATCACAAATAATAATGGATAATTACCCACAAGTTAAAATATCTAACATGCGATGGGACCCGAGTGCAAATCGCAAATCATAGATTTTATAAAACAAGTGCAAAGGAAAATGTTAAAGGTGTTGACTTGTGATGTGCGATGGGTGGGACCCGATCGCACATCGCACATCGCAAGTTTTAAAGTTTAAAGAGTTAAGAAAAAGCTAATTTTTGCATCATGCAAAGTGCGATGGAGGCCGAAACACAATGTGGTTTCAGAGGCATATTTTGAAGCATTTCAAATCAGTGTGCGAGGCCATTTCTATGGTAAAAAGCAACAAAGGAGGAAAAGGAATTTTTAACATAAAAACCATGAAAATGCACACATATGGGTTTTATTATAATGTCATTAAACGACAAAGTAGGTCAAATCAAAACAATAAAGCGCTTGCGGACTCCAACGATAGATCTCGAGCTTCCCTCAAATCTACAACACAGGGAACTACGCACCCCATCCACCTGTTATCACTATAAAAGTCTTCCAAACTTGGATATTTTGCATTTGTTCCTAAGTCATGGTCTTAGGAAGGGTTTAAGTCATTTTTATGTTTTTAGAGTCTAATTGATAAGGTTAGAGTCTCATCTCCATCATCAAATAAAGTCCAACAACTTTGTTTCACACTTTAAGGGTCCCATATTATGTTTTGGAAGTCATGTATTTAGTCATTTTGAAATTTTTTTCGAATAAGCCATGAAACCACATTTTCGTAGCGCAGACAGTGTTAAAAATTGCTTTTGTGCTACGAAAACATTGGTCTTTTCGTAGCGCAAAACCCTGAAAATACATTACATGCGCTACGAAATCAATAATTCGTAACCAATCCTATCTAGCTATCAAATCCATCAAATTTCATTAAATTTTCATGATTAGGTGTCAGTCCATGAATCCTTTCTCAAACATGTAACCATTCATAACTATCATTAGATTCGTTAGGGGTCATTTATCATTATTCATTTTAAAATTTGAAAAGGGATGGCTATCCTTGATTGTATTGTCTCATGCAAAAACACTTGGTGCATGTTTTTCTTCGAATGATAAGCTTATGGTAAGCAGAAACTAGGGCTTCTCTCAATTCTCAAGTGAGGTTGAACTAGTTATCAAGTGAGGCTAAAACCTTAATCAAGAAAGCCATTTTCTCTGAAATCAAGCGAGCCAGTTTATTACAGGTTTTCTGAAGCCACAGGGATTCCAAGGGCAAGATGATAGAGGAAAAAAGAAACCATAAATCAGGCCACTGTTTGAGAAAGGAACCTGAACGCATAGAGGCTCTCACTAAGGATAAATCAGTCAAAGAAGCCTTCAAGAAAGAATGATTCTTGAGATTCTGTGAAAAGATACAGGGAGGTCATAATCAAGTCACAAAGGAATTTTCCATTAATTTCATAGGTTCAAATACAAAGGTTGGATTTTTAAACTTGCCAATTTCTCCTAAAATTATATCATTAGTGACAAAGATTCCAAGGGGGGAAGAAAGGTGGTTCAAGAACTTCAGGTTTGAAATGGAACCTTGTAAAATATTTTTGAAGTCAGAGTTTGTGGACACAGATTTAATCAAAGCAGTGGCAAGAGGTTATGTCAAGGATACATATGCCAACCTTCTCTCCAACATTCAAAGGTACTTCACTTATGAAGGAAGATACCATAAGGTGTATTCTTATCATTTCAAACTCTTATTGCATTTCACTAGAATAATTTGTCTAGATTTACCTTTCTTCCTATTTCGAAGTTTGGCCAAGATGGAAGATAAGGTGCAGATGAAAACTCAAGCATGTGAAACTTCATTATTCCATCATGGTATAGTTAAATTAATATTTTTTCATGAACTTAATATGGTGAATAGAGAATGGTCTGCATTTCTGTTTTTTTGTGGATTTGGGGTGGAAACACATGGAACAGGTGTTAGCCCTAGAGCCAAAGAAAAATCACCATAAAAAACCACTAACCCTGTAGAAACAAGATCAAAGATATATGTCAAGTTAAAGCCTAGAAAGCAAGTGAAAGAGATAAAGATTAAAACAACAGGGATTATTCAAGAAACCCCTCAACCTACATAAAAGAGGACAACCAAAGGTAACAAAGTAGTACAGGAACATTCAACCCGCAAATCAGCCCATAAAAGATTTAGTAGAAGTCAAATAGCAAGGGAAAAGGGAAAAATAGTGGTTTCAAAAGAAGATCCAGGTTTAAAGGGTAGTTTGAATGATATTTTACAAGCTATTTATATTGAGGAATATCCTTTAGTGCAGGCATATTTTATAAATTTGGATGAAGGGAAATCTAAGAAGATCAAGTCTTCCAAAAAGCTAGATTTTAATGATGAAATTTCAGAGTTTGTGTTCAAGCCCAGAAGGCCTCTAACTAGCAATTCAAAAAAGTTTCAAGGGCTGGATGTGGAGTTAGATAAAGCTAGAGAAGTTTCAAATGTTTATGAGGAACCCATAGACCTTTCATCACCTATGACTGAAGATGACAAAAACAGAGTTTTCCATACTCAAAGAGAAAAGAGCAATTATGAGGGGATTAAAGAAAAATTAAGACTAGCTAATCTTGAAATTCCTAAGCTTAAGAAGAAAGCAAGAAAAAATGTTGTGGAGAAAATAAACTTTGACAAAATTAAGGCTCTGTGGGAGCTTGAAAGAGTCTCAAAACCTGAAACAGTCAGCAGTGAAGCTCAATATTTTACTTGGACTCTTCCTGCAATCAAAGAGGCTAAATTTGTGAGAAGGATAAATGTAAATTTAAGGGATACTAATAGAAGGTTGAAGAGGAAAATTGAAGATCTTGAAATCCAATTGGCAAACTCTGAAGGTTAGCTACAGCAGAAGTAAGGCAGTAAGTGACATATCCATAATACATTTTTTTTTAGGATGGACACCACTTTTTTAAAACATGGCAAAGTTGAATTATAATGATTATTAAGGTTTATTAGCATCAATATTATCAAGGTAATCATTTAAAGTCTGAAAATATTCTTAAGATCTGAAGATGATGAAAAAACTGTGTAAAAGGGAGATACACAGCAGTTTCGTAGCACACTACAAAACTGTTGTAGGTGCAGTTTTGAGCATTTTGTTAAGGTTTTAAGAGGTAAAACATCTGGTTTTTGAAGTATTGATGTTGATAGAAGATGGAAATGGTGCACAAATGAAGTTCTAGGTGTTAAAGCAAGAGAAATTGGATGTTAGGAGATGTTTACAAAGGCATAGTTACTGCGCTACGAAAACAGCTGATATTTTCGTAGCGCAGACACAACATCTCTCTTTACACTCTTTCAAGGACTTAATTTTGCACAGGTGGAAGGACATGGTTATATGGAAGTGATAACACATATCAATTGTATAAAAAGGTCCATTTTTGTCAGCCAAAGGATTCAAGGAACGTAAATGGGGGTTAAAGCTATATTGCAGGAAACATGTTCCTAGTTTTCAGGAGAGATAAGGGATAAGTTAACAGAATATAACAACAAGGTTATGGACACCATCAAGGTCTAATATAAGGAGGAGAAACCGTCAAACATAATATTTAATTCCTATATAAGGTTGTTTTAGTTAATATAAGGAGTTTTACTCCTAATTGCATTAGGAATCTAGAACAGACAGTTAATTGTCACATGTAATTAATAGTTTGTTTTAGGAATAGATAGGTGTCAAGCTAAGAAATTTGAATTCTCCTCAAGCTAGAGGAGGGAATCTAAGATTGTAATGATGGATCTATAAGAGACATGAGGTCTAATTCCTGAAGGTTTGAAAATTTTCATTACAAGAAAATTATGTCATTGTAGCAAACTGTGTGTTTTTATCATATTACAGATATTGGCTTCCTACTCAGGATTCAGAAAGAATTTTTTTATGCTTGATATTATTATGGATTTATTTATCTCCTTATTTGCAGTGGTATGAACATATGCTACTTATAATTCATTGGAAAATTCTCTAACTTCTTGCATATGTTTGTAAACTCTGTTTTGTTCACTTTGTTACCATTTTGTTGAATAGCTAAAAAACTCTTAAATGCCCTGACTTCCATGATAAGCTAATCTTGATGTTTTGTGAAAACATACCTTGACTCCATAGCCCAATAGATTTTTGTTGATCGGTATTTCAACCATTCATACAATTTTATACAATTTAGTCCTAGAGTTAGCCATCTAATCCTTAATTCAAAATCTTAAACCTAGTGAGAGATCCCTCTTAGGTTGAGGAGGCTAAGCCTCAACTAAAAGTTTGGTTTGAAATAGTTACACTGAGGTAGCATGACCAGCAGCCTATCAGGTCCTATTTTGATGATAACACCACCCATTTCTTATTAATGCAAGGGGGGGATGTCCAAACTTCAGTTTTAATGGCCGCCTGTTTCCGTGATGTGGCATCACTAGGTAACTTCGCACCACCTCTGCCTTAAACCGGAAACTGGGAGGTATCGCCCCCCCCCCCGCCCCATCCACCTCCGGTTTTCTCCCACTCTCACAACCGTTTCACCCGCACCATACCCGTTAACCCACCCATCACTCATCTTCCTCAACTCCATTATATCCATTAAATCCTCTCGTTGGCCCATAAATTTGTTTTCACCACACTCGGTAATCATGTTGTTCCATAGTTAAAAATCATCTGTTACTCTTGAAGAGTGATAACCGTTAAACTTGAACCACAATATATAAAATGGCTAGCGACCTCTTGTTCATTACTTTAACTCCACCTTCGATTCTCTTTCATCCTCCCATTCACTCCACTATGAGTTTTTATTCCTACGACCACCCTTCATTCACGAAACCCTATCATTTCTCTAGTAACCCAAGTTTTAATGTCCCATACCAGTTTACATCAGTCAAAGCTTGGCACCCAAGGCTAAGGAAAAGAACCAAGCGACTCCAAAATATAAAGGCAAGAAACGAATGACTTGAGAAATCCAGAATTTTCAGAGTATTCTAGAGGTCATGCCCATGGTTGTTTAAACAGCTGCAGAGGTCACTCCTAAAGGTGCCAAAGTTGTTTCAAAAAATATTCCTGCAAATCTACAGATAAATCTCGACCTCACACCCCTTTTTGATACTTACTTTAAAGTTTCAGACTGTCATTGTGAGTTTTATTTCTATGAGCTACATAAGTGGCTAAAATAAAATCACTTTGTTGGAAATATTGTCATTGATGGCAAAGGAAGTGGCAAAGGAATTTGCATCTGAAACAGTAACTAGGAACAAAGAAAAGAAACATAGCAGAGGACAAAGGTCAGCAGAGAAGAATAGAGAAAGAGTGCAGTATCAGTCAAAAGACACATAATAGAGGACAAAGATCAGCAGAGAAGAACAGAGAAAGAGTGCAGTATCAGTCAAGAAGCAAATTGAATTCAGTAGGAAGGATATTTGTGTCCATGTGGAATTAATCCATGTGTGAAAATATGCATGCATCCTGATGGAGGATATTTGAAATATGTAAGAAACCCTATGAGGGGATTAATGGTGCTCTGTATGTAGTTCAAGGAACCGATGCTAATACGGTTGACTGTGTATCCCAAACTGGTAGACAGTGGAGTTATATACATTCGTTGAATATAATACTGAAGGTAAATTGGGATCAATGTTGGGGATTGATCTCGGAATTGTCTGTGCCTTTATTGAATTGAGAAAGTGTAATATATGAACGTGTTCTTGATGAAGGAATGGTGAATTCCTGCAACCAACACAGAACTCCGTGACTCGGACTTTCATTGGAACAACTCTTTGGAATTACAAACAGTCCAAAAGGATTTCATTGAAGCTGTATAACAGTAATCATGGTTATATGAACTGATAACGCGGAGAAATGAATTAGCGAAAGTACGCTGACGAAACCTGGAGTAGAGGAACAAAACCTTGCGAATGAACAATGAATGTGGTTTAAGGTTAGAAGTGGTTTTTATCACACCACTCTCAACGGGCAAGCGGTATTCAAGAGGTGGGGAGTGATTCCATAGAACGGGCGACACGCGTCCCTGTACGACTCCACAAAACCACTTATCACTGCATGCCATCGCGCGCTATTGTTCGACCCAGGATGCCCAGCGAAATTGTTGAGTGTTGTTGATCTAGGAAGCGGTCATTGGACAGTGTTCATTTGCTATAGATGCGCGAAGGTTACCCAAGGTATGGCATGCCATCGCGCGTTATCATCCATGCATCATCAATGAACGATAACCGTCGAATCATCTGAAGACTGAGTGATGTGCTCTTCACCGTCAAATGGAAACAATCGTTAGCGATGGGCCCGATTTTTAAATTATATTGATTAAGTCGTCGATTATGTATGTGGGGTCAGAACCAAAGGTCTATTTAAAATCCATTTTATAAAAGCGTTGGTTATTAATATAAATTTCTATCATATATTTAATAACTAAAGGATGTGAATAATATTTATTTATTTATCAAATTCCACGATTTCGATAAATAGAATTCCAATAAAAGAAAGAAAACCATCAGCGGCACGGTAATATTACTTAACCTTGGCTATAGTATTATTTGGCGGAGATAAAGATTACCTTTGGGACAATTTGTGCATGGAAGAATGAAGATTGGGATTTCAATTTGGATTGGTTTGACTTTTAATATGAATACCATTAGTGGTTGAGTGGTTTTCTACTCATGGTATTGATAAAGGAAAAAAATATATAAGGAGAAGCGTATTATGGTTTAGGTGGTGCGAGTGCAAGGGTTGTTATTAAATAAATCTCTTTAAGATATATCTGTATATATGATGCACCTGTGGATATATCTCGATAATGATCGGCGAAAAAATGATGAAGACCTGATGGAAGTCTGATGAAGAAATTGAAGAAATCTGGTGGATCTGAGGGTTGAAGCCTTCTGTATGAAAGTGGAAGTTTCCTTCCAATAGAAGCTGGTGTTAAAATTAGGGGGTTGGAGCTCCCTTCCAGTAGTAGCTGGAGAACGAGAAAAGGTTGTAGCCTTTCTGCAGGTGGGTGCCTGCGTACTGGTATAAGTCTGCGCCAGCATAAATTGTAAGAAGTTTTCTTTATAATAAATATTGAAGACTGAGATAATAGCAGTGTTAGTTTTCTCCCGAATTGGGTTTCCACCTTAAATCCTGGTGTTCGTATGTGTTTCTTATGATTTATGGTTTGTTCTATTATTTCTGTTCATGCTTACTACTAAACATCTGATGAATGAATGATGAAATGATCTAAGTAAAGACATAATAAGATCTCTGGACATACAAGTTGGATTTAGTAATGTAGCATATGGTTTAAGAGAAAGGAAAAGTAAAATTTTTTAGTCAGCTTAAAATACTGATTCACCCCCCCTCTTAGTATTTTTCCCAATAATTGGTATCAGAGCGGGTCCTTCTGAAAAAGCTTAACTGCTAGAAGGAAGATCAAACAAGATGAGCAATCAAGATGGAACATCTTCTATCAGGCCTCCACTCTTCAACAGAAGTAATTTAATCTTCTGGAAAGAAAGGATGAGATCTTATCTTCAGTCTCTAGGTGCATATGTATGGGCTATTGTTGAAGCAAGATATCAATATATAGCTACAGTACCAACAAATCCAACGGAAAGAAAGAATTATGAAACAAATGCAAAGGCAATTAATGCTCTATTAGGAAGTCTAACTGAATCAGAATTTGTCAAAGTTATGCAGCTGAATACAACAAAGGCAATATGGGACAAAATCATTCTAAGTTATGAAGGAGATGCAAAAGTAAAAAGTGCTAAACTCCAAACTCTCAAAATTCAATATGAGAACCTAAAAATGCATAATGAGGAGAGCATTGCTAATTTATTTTTATGTCTTGATGACATTGTAAATCGTATGAGAAATCTGGGAGAAACAATAACCGAATCTACTTTGGTTGAGAAAGTTTTAAGATCACTAACGATAAAATTTGAGTCAAAAGTTTCTGCTCTTGAAGAAAAGCAAGATCTCCAAAATCTTACTGTGGTGCAACTTCATGGCATACTAACTGCATATGAAATGAGAAGAGGAGGACCATCTAAAGACAACGAAGCCGTATTTAGAGCTTCTGCAAAAGGGAAAGAAGTACAAGAGACAGAAGGATCAGGGTATATCTCAGAGGAAGATGAGGTAAATTTTGTAAAGAAACTCCAACTTGGTACAGGATGGTTCAGAAGTAAGCTTCCTTTCAAATGTTTTGCTTGTGGAAGAGTTGGTCATTATGCTGCCAAGTGTCCTCACAAAGAAACACATGATAAAGGAAAGGAAGTAGCAAGAAGGAATAAGAATCGGTTTAGCAATAGAAAAATTTACTATACTCATGAAGACAGTGATGGGTTATCAGACAGTGAGGAAGAATGTGAACAAGATCTTAGACTTCTCATGGCATTTGAAAAAGAGACCAGAGAAGAAAAATATACTTTTATGGATGCTTTAGAGGACAATGATTTTCTTGATGAAATCAATCAACTCAAAATATGCTTAGAAGAAAGTAAAATACCAATAGAAGCTCTGAAGAACCAACTTCAAGAAAAGGAGAAACATATTGAGAAATTAGAATGTGAAATAGTAAGTCTAAGAAAGGAAATTGAGAAAGTAAAGATTTTGAATCTTAGATTTGCTAAAGGATCTGAAACCTTCGATGAGATTATCAAGGTACAACGTTCTCCTCTTCTAAATACTGGTCTTGGATACATCAGAGAATCTTCTCAGGCTTCAGCACCAAATTATCTAAAAGCAGCTACAGCCAATACACAACACTCTGCCCCTCAACAAGAAAGTAAAGAATCTCTACAGATAAGGCATGACAATCTCAATTCAAAGAACACTAACAGGAGTACCTTTCAAAGAAACACCAATCAACAGGTAAATTCAAGTAGGAGATTTCATGATCACAGAAATTTCTTCTTCAATGGACAATGTTTCTCATGTCACAATTTTGGTCATAAAGTTGTTCAATGTGTTGCATATAAAACCATCATGACAAGAGAAGCAAGAAAGAAATGGATTGATATTGGAACAAAGAAGAATACATATAAAAACTTTTATCCTCTTCAAAATGAAGTTGAATGTACTTATTGCAATAACTTTGGTCATGAGGAATCTGAATGCAGGAGAAAAGTTCACCCAAAAGAACATTTTCCTTCAAACTCCAAAGTGTGGAAAAAGAAGGAATTACATGTTGAAAATTGTGGCATAGCTTTATTTGCAGAAGGTGAAGAAAATCAATGGTACATTGATAGTGGATGCTCAAAACACATGACAGGGGACAAAGATAAACTTCTTGCATATAGTGCTCTAGAAAAGGAAAAGAATGTTACATTTGGAAATGATACTCCTACTTTCATTAAGGGAAAAGGGTCTGTTTTTATAAAAGAAAAGGTGAAAGCTAATAATTTCATGTATGTGGATGGATTAAAGCATAACTTGTTAAGTGTAAGTCAGATGTGTGATCAAGGAACTGAAGTTGTCTTTAGTTCAAAAGAATGTGTGGTACATGATCTTGATATAGGTAAAACAATTATAAAAGGAAATAGAACTCCAAGCAACTTGTATGTATTGAAAAACTTCAAAGAACAATGTTACTTGAGTAAATCTTCAGAAAAATGGCTATGGCATCGAAGGTTGGGGCATCTGAGCTTCTCTCAAATCAAAAGATCAAGCAGACTCAAAGCTGTTCGTGATCTTCCCAATGTTACTCTACCTGAAAATATCATATGCAAATCTTGCCAGTTCGGTAAGCAAACCAGAGTACAATTTAATGCCAAGGAAGGATCATCAAGTAAGCCTCTTGAACTCATTCATACAGACATATGTGGACCTATGAGGAAAAAGTCACCACGTGGTGAAGAATACTATATCTTATTCATTGATGATTTCTCTAGAATGTGTTGTATGGGGTTGATTAAACACAAAGATGAAGCATTTGAGAAATTTCAGATCTTCAAAGCACTGGTTGAAAATGAATCAGATCTAAAAATCAAGTGCCTTAGATCTGATCGAGGAGGAGAATATACATCCAATGAATTCCTTGAATTTTGTGAACAACATGGCATAAAAAGATAGTTTTCTGTAGCTGGCACTCCACAATAGAATGGCGTAGTAGAAAGAATGAACAAAACAGTTCAACAAATGGCTAGAGCTATGCTTGATGATTTCGGAACACCTGACACATTTTGCTGAGAAGCATCACATACAGCAGTAAATATTCTTAACAAGGCACATGTTCGTGTAAATAGTGATAAAACTCCATATGAACTCTGGTATGGTAATTCTCCCACTGTAAAGCATTTTAGATTTTTTGGAAGCAAATGTTTTATCAAAAATAATGATGAAAAAATTGGCAAGTTTAAACCCAGAGTAGATGAAGGAATATTTCTTGGTTACTCCTCTAGGAGTAGGGCATATAAATGTTACAATAAGAGACTTTGGAAAATTGTTTAATGTATATATGTTGTTATTGATGAGTCTCCTACAGCTCCAAAAGAAGAAAAACAAACAACAAATGAAGACGATGATGATGACATATATCCTTCTACATCAAATAGTAATGATATAAACAGTGAACCCAATGAAGAACCCGAAGATGATTTATCTGAAAAGGCTCCATCCAGATATGTTCAAAAGAATCATCCAGAATCTCAAATTTTGGGAGAAAAGGGAGCAGGTGTACAAACAAGAAGAACTCTTGTGGGATCTTCCAGTTACCTGACATTTCTATCCGCTATTGAACCACAAAATTTTAATCAAGCCAGCAAAGATGAATGTTGGATTCAAGCCATGAATGAAGAACTTGATAAAATTGAAAAGAATCACACTTGGGAATTAGTACCAAGACCTCATGACAAAAACGTCATTGGAACTAAATGGATATTCAAAAATAAGTTAAATGAGAATGGGGATGTTATAAGAAATAAAGCCAGACTTGTTTGCAAGGGGTATGCTCAAAAAGAAGGTATAGAATTTGAAGAAACTTTTGCTCCTGTAGCTAGAATTGAAGCCATAAGAATGTTTCTTGCTTTTTCAAGCTTCCAACAAATCAAATTTTATCAAATGGATGTTAAATCTGCTTTTCTCAATGGTGATCTAGAAGAAGAAGTTTATATAGAACAACCTGAAGGATTCATTTTGGGAAATGATGAAAATCTTGTTTGTAGACTTAAAAAGGCTATATATGGTCTCAAACAAGCTCCAAGGGCGTGGTACTATCATCTTGACAAATATCTTCATCAACAAGGATTTTTTAAGGGGTCTGCTGACAGCGACTTATACATAAAAACTAAAAATGATAAACTACTGATTGTGGTTCTATATGTTGATGATATCATTTTTGGAAGTAATGAAGAGTCTATGAGTCAGAAATTTGCTATGGATATGCAGCAAGAATTTGAAATGTCTTTACTTGGAGAACTAACATTCTTTCTTGGCTTGCAAGTGCAACAAACAATAGATGGCATATTCTTATCACAAGCAAAATATCTTAAGCAAATCTTGAAGAAGTATGGCATGGAAGATTTCAAACCTGTAAGTACACCAATGATAACCAGATGTAATCTTAGTTCTAATGATAATTCCCCCACGGTGAATCAACCAGAATACAGATCTATGATAAGAAGCCTACTTTATCTCACTGGGACAAGACCAGACATTATGCATGCAGTTGGGATTGTTGGAAGATTCCAAGCAAATCCAAAAGAGTCTCACCTTCAGGCTGTGAAAATAATATTCAAATATCTACAAGGAACTCAAGAATTTGGAATATGGTATCCAAATAATGCTGATCTTACTCTTCATGCTTATAGTGATGCAGATTGGGCTGGAAATGTTGATGATCGGAAAAGCACTAGTGGTGGTGAATTCTATATGGGGCCCCGGTTAGTATCTTGGTTTAGAAAGAAGAAAAGCTCTATTGCCTTATCTACAACAGAAGTAGAATATGTGGCTGCCGCATCATGTTGCACTCAACTTCTCTGGATGATGCAAACCTTACAAGACTTTCAAATCATATGTTCACCTCCTATCTCCATTATGTGTGACAATACAAGTGCCATCAGTATCTCAAAGAATCATGTTATGCATTCCAAAACCAAGAACATTCCCATCAAATATCACTTCTTACGTGAAAAAGTGCTTGAACAAAAAGTGAAATTGGAGTATGTTTCCTCCAAGGAACAAGTTGTTGATATATTTACCAAAACTCTACCTAGGGAAGTGTTCGAATATCTCAGAAAAAAACTAGGAGTAGTCTCTACCATGCAGAAGATCAAATCTACTTAAATACAAAAGATTAAATTTCTTGTGAGGTGCTGTTGGGCATCTCTGAATGCACAGGCTAAGGGGGAGCATTGGCCATATGAAAAGGATGAATTGTTGGCATTTATAAGTCATTTTGTTATATTATGTTTGAATATGCGGCATGATCTCAGGGGGAGCATGGTATTGTCAGTTCATAGGATCTTGATCAACTCTTTGCCATTGATGTCAAAGGGGGAGGAAAAGCAACAAAGGTCTTCTATAAGACAATCAGAGGAAGAGTATTGCCATCAATGCCAAAGGGGGAGATTGTTGGAAATATTGTCATTGACGGCAAAGGAAGTGGCAAAGGAATTGGCATCTGAAACAGTAACTAGGAATAGATAAAAGAAACATAGCAGAGTACAAAGGTCAGCAGAGAAGAATAGAGAAAGAGTGTAGTATCATTGAAAAGACACATAGCAAAGGACAAAGGTCAGCAGAGAAGAACAAAGAAAGAGTGTAGTATCAGTCAAGAAGCAAATTGAATTCAGTAGGAAGGATATTTGTGTCAATGTGGAATTAATCCATGTGTGAACATATGCATGCATCTTGATGGAGGATATTTGAAATCCGTAAGAAACGCTATGAGGGGATTAATGGTGCTCTATATGTAGTTCAAGGAACCGATGCTAATACGGTCGACTGTGTATCCCAAACTGGTAGACAGTGGAGTTATATATTCGTTGAATATAATACTGAAGGTAAATTGGGATCAATGTTGGGGATAGATCTCAGAATTGTCTGTGCCTTTACTGAATTGAGAAAGTGTAATATATGAATGTGTTCTTGATGAAGGAATGGTGAATTCTTGCAACCAACACGAAACTCCGTGACTCAAACTTTCATTGGAACAACTCTTCAAAATTACGAACAGTGCGAAAGGATTTCATCGGAGCTGTATAACAGTAATCATGGTTATATGAATTGATAACGCGGAGAAACGAATTAGCAAAAGTACGCTGACGGAACCTGGAGTAGAGGGGCGGAACCTTGCGAATGAATAGTGAACGTGGTTTAAGGCTGGAAGTGGTTTTTATCGCACCGATCTCAACGGGAAAGCAGTATTCAAGAGGTGGGGAGCGATTCCATAGAACGGGTGACACGTGTCCCTGTACAACTCCACAAAACCACTTATCACTGCGTGCCATCACGTGTTATTGTTTGACCCAGGATGCCCGGCGAAATTGTTGAGCGCCGTTGATCTGGGAAGGGGTCATCGGACGGTGTTCATTTGCTATAGATGTGTGAAGGTTACCCAAGGTACGGTGCACCATCGCGCGTTATCATCTGTGAATCATCAACGAACGATAACCGTCAAATCATCTGAAGACTGAGCGATGTGCTCTTCGCCGTCAGATGGAAACGATCGTTAGCGATGGGCCTGGTTTTTAAATTATATTGATTAAGCCGTCGATTATGTATGTGGGGCCGGAGCCAAAGGTCTATTTAAAATCCATTTGATAAAAGCGTTGGTTATTAATATAAAGTTCTATCATATATTTAATTACCAAAGCATGTGAATAATATTTATTTATTTATCAAATTCCATGAATTCAATAAATAAAATTGCAATAAAAGAAATAAAACCATCAGCGGCACGTTAATATTACTTAACCTTGGCTATAGTATTATTTGGCGGAGATAAAGATTACCTTTGGGGTGATTCATGCATGGAAGAACGAAGATTGGGATTTCAATTTGGATTGGTTCGACTTTTAATATGAATACCATTAGTGGTTGAGTGGTTTTCTACTCATGGTATTGATAAAGGCAATAACTATATAAGGAGAAGCTTATTATGGTTTAGGTGGTGCGAGTGCAAGGGTTGTTATTAAATAAATCTCTTTAAGAGATATCTATATATATGATGCACTTATGGATATATCTCGATAATGATCGGCGAAAAAATGATGAAGACCTGATGGAAGTCTGATGAAGAAATTGAAGAAATCTGGTGGATCTGAGGGTTGAAGCCTTCTGTATGAAAGTGGAAGTTTCCTGCCAGTAGAAGCTGGTGTTAAAAGTAGGGGGTTGGAGCTCCCTTCCAGTAGTAGCTAGAGAATGAGAAAAGGTTGTAGCCTTTCTGCAGGTGGGTGCCTGCATGCTGGTATGAGTCTGTGCCAACATAAATTGTAAGAAGTTTTCTTTATAATAAATATTGAAGACTAAGATAACAGCAGCGGTGGTTTTCTCCCAATTTGGGTTTCCACATTAAATACTGGTGTTCATATGTGTTGCTTATGATTGATGGTTTGTTCTGTTATTTTTGTTCATGCTTACTACTAAAAATTTGATGAATGAATGATGCAATGATCTAAGTAAAGACATAATAAGATCTCTAGACATACAAGTTGGATTTAGTAATGTAGCATATGGTTTAAGAGAAAGGAAAAGTAAAAGTTCTCAGTCAGCTCAAAATACTGATTCAACCCCCCTCTCAGTATTTTTCCCAACACACTTGGATAACCAAGACCCCCTCAGGTTTTGGGACTCTATGTTTCCTTTGTTTTCTTTCCATCAAACTCACATGTTCCCACATATAATTTCCTGGTGTCGAAAGCAATATGACCGTTTAACCAGGTCAGTGGTGGCTCAGAATGGAAAAGTTCTAATCACCATAACCCCTGAAACCATTAATGAGATGCTTCTCATCCCTCCCTCTAACTCGTTATCATATTTTTCTCCTACTTCCCTCATGGATATTTACCACAAGTTTTCTTTCCCTCAGAGAGCTCATATTTTTGACATATTCCTACCCAAAGATGTAGACTTACCAAAGACAAATCTTGAATATGCATCCTCCATCTTTCTTATAGCTTCCAAGCACTGCATCTCTCTCCTTTCCTATCTGCTAGGCTACCCCAACGATGAAACCATTGATGAACTCATCCTAGGTTTCCTGTCTATATTCAGTCTCAACAAATAACCATTTTTTATGTAAAATTATATTCATTGCTTAGCTAATATTATACGTGATCAGTTCATGAACGTAATTACTTAAGGAGAATTTAACTATTCATCTGTGATCATTCACATGATTTTTTTTCAACAGGAAGATATGCTTCCCATTCATCTCAACAAGTGTTGGGTGCTAAAAGGTGTCTCTAAAAACTCCTAATTTCCTCACATTAATTATCAACCAGGTTAAGTCCTCTTATCTCAAGTGTGTACATAGTATGTGCAAGCTTATTCATACAAGGAGTAATGCTAAAGCCAATCGTTGAATATATATGCAATCATAAATCTGAAGCTTTAAATAAAGTAATTCATCTATGCATTATAATCCAAAACTGTGATTCACTCTTTACTTCAAATAATTCAATCAACCGAGAGCACTGAAGCATTAACCAAGCTCTTTCAGCTGGATCTAAACTATCGAACAAAAGGAAAGTAATAGAAATAACAGTATATACTTTAAATAATCAAAACCAATTCTTTTAACAAACAACTAATAAATTGGAAATGCACACACGGAGGAACAAATACAGAAATCTAAATCATCAAAAGCAATTCACTGTAAAGGAGGAAAGCATAATATACTCTGCAGTAAATGGAAAAGTATAACACAAAGAAAAACAGTGAGATTCACCAGAGATCAGGCCCTTAGCTGCCAGTGAACACTTCTTAGTTACTCCAGAACAATCGAATGAACAACAACGCGAATCATATATTAATCAACACAATCATTACAATACAAATCTGTCTTTCAGAACTATGTTCTGTTCATTATCAAATGATACATAAATAAAAGATAAACGACACAATACATGATACAGTCTGATTTACATTCTTCGCTTTATCCTATTGTATCATATCATCTCCCCGTATTCATATTCTTCTCATTCTTTTATAACTGAAGAAAAGGAAAATGTGATCCCTCAAGATCAGGGGATCTTGAGGGATTCGCAAAAGATTACTATTTCGAACATTTGATCATTCTCTTTGATTCGTTTCCTAATTTTTCCGCACCTTCTTTTCCCTCAATTAGATCCTGTTGTTCCTTTTTGGGAACATCTATTGTTTTATCTGTTATTTTCATCATAAAAGCAATGGGAATTATTTTGGACGGTTAAACCATATCAATACTATTTCATTCATTTTTTATCAAAATCCATTCATGATATTATTATATGATAGCACAAAAATGGATGAAGAAGAGGAAAAAGGATAGCATTTGAGAGTAAATACATACCTATTCCAAGGCTCAACATACTCCCCTACTTACCTTTTTTCATGTCCTCATGAAAAATAGATAATTTTGATGCAAAGAAGTTAAATAGAAGGTTGGAGAAGGTCTGTCTATAATAGGCTCGAGACCATGATGTCGTGCCAAGTGTGCAAAGACTGTTGATTCTTGTCCTTCTGGTAACTCATAGTCAGGATGATATCCTTCAAGAGGATACCAAATAATGGGGCATCTATAGCAACATCCCACCCAATAAGGTCCTCCTCTTAAGATAAAGTTGTCGTATGGTATTAACCGTCTCGCAGCAGCTTTGAAATTTCCATAATTAAATGGTTCTCTATCTTTAACACTGTTGCTTGAAACCATCCATCTCATTTTGGATGCAACCAGGGATCTTTCTTAAATGGAAAGGAAAAATGTTGTTCCTTCCAGCACAAGTTCCTTATGTATGGGCCTTAAACTCTTAATCACACCCGCTTGTGTCATAAATGCTTTATGATTATAAAACACTTGCAGAGGGTGAGTAGGTTCACTTCTTACCCAAATATCTAGGCTGTGTTCCTGTATTTGGTATGAATTATCAACCTTCAACCACTTGAGTTGGTTGACTACAAAATAAATAAAAGCCTGAAATTGAACATCTCCAATAAATATGAAATTATGTAAATAAAATTCACAAAGAAGCCTTTGGACATTTACTCCATGCATCTTACAACAATTTATAAAATCTTCCATCGTCTTTAGCTTAATTGGCTTGTCGGCTCTATCATCTTTGATTTTTAACAATAAATATCGTTCTAATAAAAATAAGGCATAGTTTGTAGCAGGAGATTGACAAGTCAAGATATCCGAATATAATGAAAAAATGGAGTCCAATTGATTCCTAACTCTTTTCAGCTTAGTTTTCATTCTATTCATTTTTTCTTCTTCCTATCTAGCCTTATCAAAAGCCTCATTCTCTGCTAGAGCTAATCCTCTCAACTGTTTTTGTAATTCCTGGTATTTTTGCATGGATACTGTCTATTTTTGATGTTTTTCTAAAGCAATTTGGGCTTGCGTTAATTCTTCCTGAAGATTTAAAACAATAGGGTCCTTTTTTAACAAGGAATCCTTAGATTTCTTCTCTATTTGGGTGCCAATACTGCAAAAGAGTACCTTTTCAGTTTTTATTTTCTTATTGTGGGAGGACCAACCCTCCATTTGAACAGCTACATTCACCACATTCTCATGCAAATTAATCTGGGTGGCAATTGTTCGAGTGGAAATGAGTTCTGATTGAATCCCCACTGATTTATTTTCGCATTTCAGTGTTTGTGTTGTTACAGAAGTCACCTTAGGAGTGGTGCTCTGTGTTTTCCATTTTTTATTTTTCATTGTAACCTTTTAACTTTCTTTTGGAGGTTCCGGTATTTTTGTCGCAACTTCTTAAGTTTTTCTCCGGCTCCTACATTCTTTCGAGGAGCATCTATTCCCATAACAGGTTTATCAACTATTTCTAAGGTTGCTTATTGGCCCTCAGGGTTGTGCTCCAAAGGAACTTTATTTCCTGAATGATTGTCAGATTCATGACCAATGTCTATATCTACAGACTTCTGTGGGTCCTCCTAGCTTAACAAAATTGTATTACCAGACTGGTTATCAGATTCCTGTGCAATTTCTGTGTCTGCAGCCTCTTGTGATGGAGGAGTTTCTATGTGCACGGAATTCTTCGGGGCTTGTGTTTCCAATGTGCTAGGGCCAAATGATCTTTCAGGTTGCATGTGTACATCGAGATTCGCTAGGACCTCAGTTATTCTTGCCTCAAAATCTGGGCCAGCTTCAACTTCCAATTCATAATCTTGTTCTTATTCTTGTTCTTGTTCTTGTTCTTCGGGCTCTGATTCTGGCTCAACCTCTTCCTCGGGCTCTTCTTATTGTTCTAGTTATGACCTAACTTCTTCTTCTAGCTCTTCCTTTGAACGTGGTGTCTCTTGTTCAGAATCTAGCTCTGATTCTTCTTCTGGCTCTTCCTCTGAACCGGGTGCTTCTTGTTCAGACTCAGAATCCCCTACCCTAACTGAGCTGGATTTCTACGCAGGTTGATTGCTTTCGCCCCGTAGATTTACAAAAAAAATTTGGGCTATTTTGATTCTTATAGACCTCCTGCATTTGTGAGTTTCGACCCTTGGAAGAGAAATCCTTTTTCTTTTTGAGACAGGGTTTTGCTTACTTGCTTCCGTAATTGCGGGATATTGAATTACAAGGTTCTATATGCTTTCTAGAGCCATGATGAAACTGTCCCAAGTCAATTCGTATTGGACTAGGCTATGAATAATGATCATTCTAATCAGTACATGGTGACTTACCACCGTTTCAGGGTGCCTAGCCCGTCTTATTCTAGTAGAAGTATCGTGCAATAAATAATTTAAAAGGGATGACAAATTAACAGTAAGTTTTTACTTTAGAACAAATAGGAGTTTGAGTTGTCGTGGCCTTACCACATCACGACGTCCATCATAGGGAATGTATTTCTGGATGATGCTTGCTAATTCCCTCCATGGTTCTATGAGAGAAGATGGTTGAAAGCCTTTGCCATTTCTGACCAGTTGTTCACCTTCGTCTTTGAATTTCTCCACCGCGTCTTATATCGATACATGTTTTTGTGCCCATGTGGTGCCTTCTGCTGGCAGCCCAGTTACCTCAGCTATTACAGCATCTGTATCTATAATATGTCTTCCTTTTACCATGAATTCCCTATTCTGCAAATTTTGTAGAAACTCAAAAGTGATTTCCTCATTTGAGGGTTGAAACCTGGTAAGATAGGATATCCATCCTGCTCAAATCAGAATTTCTCTTGCTCTGTCGGAGACTTCTAATACTAATGGTTCATGGCGCACTATCTTACCACTCTTAGTGTTCGAATTATTCTTACTTTTGCAAAGGATGAATGTAATGGGAAGATTCAGCAATGCTGAAAAGCACGTCAATATTGAAAACCACAGTAATACTGGAAAGCACAACAATACCAAAAAGAACAACAAATTTGAAAATAACAACAGTATTGAAAATCACAACAACACATCGATACTTAGACCAATAGAACAACAAGTTGTTGAAACAACTAAGTATAGCTGATGTTATTATTTCACATGCCGCATAGTCATGGGATATCATGTTAGTTAATTAAATAGTGACAGCACACGCATAACGGAAGTTCTCTCCCCCTCCGAAATGAGAGGTCCCCTTCGACCGACTAGACAGGAAATGGCTATTTCGGCGACATGATCTATGGATAAAGAGTACAGCCATAAATGGGATAGAGTATGTAGATGAATGATGAGACAATAAGAAATATGGATAGAGTAAAAGCATGGTGTATAATGATAATGAATGATAAGAGACAAGAAGCTTTAGTTGATGATAAGTTAAGTGATAGGAAAGGGAACAACAATATGTAAAAAAAAAGAAAGCTTTGCTTACGATATTCTGACCGTATGATATGATTGAGTAGAAACATAAATGCATGCATAAAGGTTCAAAGTAGGGAAGTATTTAGAGGAAATAATCTCTCGAAAATAAAGATAAATGGGAAGAGGGTATTATAAGAGTTATTTATTGTGGAAATGGAACTTCAATACCATAAGCAGAGCTTCTGCTGCTAGCAGGCGTCCATAGCCTCGACAGAGTTTCTTTTTAACCCATGTTAGCCAAGATCCTCAATTTATAATTGAAAATTTTTATTTTTGTTCTTACAGAAGAGACCAGTGTGCTGGCATGGTAACCAGATAACCACATTGCCATTCACTGGGAAGTAGCAAAAGTGAGCAGGCCGGCTTGTGATGATACCTCCTGTTCCAAGGATATTTTAGCCATCCAATGGACCATAATCCTGGTGTGGTGGCCATAATGGGAATTTCACATTGCTACATACGTATGAACATGTTAGGTTGGCTCTTAATGAGACCCCCTATCCTCTATCTTTAAACTAGTTGTCATTACATATTTTTATGATAAATAGAGGGAGGCTCAGTACTCCTTAATAGTAGGGATGGTATAAGAAGTTGAAACATGTCAATAATAAGAAAAATTATACCCATAATCACATTGATAATAGACAGAGATAATTATAACCAGGAAAAGTAGAACTAGCATGGTAAAAATGATAAATCAATATCATATACAGTAGAAATCAGTACAGTAAAGTAGCATATAAATAATTGTGTCCCTTTCAATTGTTTTAAGCCTATCATCAAGAAGTTGTATTTTTCAAAGATCATAATGTTAAAAATAGTCACCAGCTTAATAAAATCCATAAGTCTTTGTCCACGTGAAGGTACTGTACTGCAGGCCATAAAAGGAATCAAAGAAATTAAGCTGAAAAAAAAATGAACTGGAAGTTTTTGGGAAATATATAACAAGGGTGATGTTCCAAACACACAAAAAAATGCAAGAAAATAAAAAAAGAGAGTGTTGTTCCAAATATGGAAAAACAAAACCAAAAAGTGTTGTTCCGAAAAGGGAACAACAAAATCAAAAAGTGATGTTCCGAAGAGGGAACAAAAAAACCAAAAAGTGTTGTTCTGAAGAGGGAACAACAAAACTAAAAATTGTTATTCCAAAGAGGGAACAACAAAACCAAAAAGTTATTGTTCAGTGTTTGTATCTCAAACTCTATGGGAAAAATAGGTTCCTTACCAAATACTAGTTGATATGGGGAGTATCCAGTAGTATTCCTCCAAGTTGTGTGATATTCCCACAAGGCTTCTGGCAGTCGAGTAGCTCAGTCTCATCTTTGCGATGAGACTGTCTTCATTAGAATAGCTTCAATTACTTTTTTGGTGCTTTCTACTTGCCCGTTTTCTTACGAGTGATATGGAGAGGTAATTATGTGAATAACATGATGATTTTTCAGTGTAGCAGCAATCTTGTGGCCTACGAATTGCGGCCCTCCATCAGTGATTACTTCTCTGGGCAACCCATACCGTAAAAAAATTTCGAAAAGTAATTTTATCATTTTTTTATGTGGCTCTAGGTAATGCTACCACTTCCACCCACTTAGTTGCAACCAATATATATGATTTTTGGTTGGATGATGGGTTGATTAGCCCAACAAAATCTAATTCCCAACACTCAAAAGGTTCTATGACCAGCTGTGGATGTAGGGGCATCTCATCAGATTGGCTAGGGGACCCATCCTTTGACAACTATCGTAGGCCTAAACAAATTTCTTAGAATCTTTAAAAATGGTGCGCCAGTAGTAGCCCATTTGTAGAATTTTGTGTCCAGTTCTACGGTCTGAAAAATTTCCACCGCAAGGTCCATCGTGGTAGGCTCTTAATATATCATAAATTTTTTCTTCCCTAATACACCTATAGATGTGCATATCGGCCCCTATGTGAAAAAGGTATCCTCGAATCCAGGAGAACCGAGTGTTGCGTTGTACTATTGATTTCCTTTCTCTGGGTGTCTGATGTTTAAGTATTTTTCCCACTACTAAATAATTTGCCACATATGTGTACCATGGTTTTTTCATGGTTACAACAAATAGGTGTTCATCTAGAAACTGATCCTCTACTGATATTGCGTCATCCTTTCTTGGCACTCGGGAGAGGAAATCTGCCACAAGGTTTTCCTTCCCTGTTCGATCCCTTATAGTTACATCAAATTCCTACAAAATTAACAACCAAAATTTCACTCCATTTGTAATGGGTTTATTAGCTAAGTATTTGATAGCAAAGTAATCCGTATACAAAATTATATGGTATCCAGTTATATAGTGTCTGAATTTTTTAATAGCATAATTTACAGCTAAAATCTCCTTCTCTGTTACTATGTAATTAAATTCAGCAGGGGTTAAAATTTTGCTAATGTAATATATAGTGTAGTGTTTCTTGTCTTATTCTTGGCCAAGAACTGCTCCAATGCCTGTGTCTAATTCTCTGAAGAAATTTGGAATGGTATATCCCAGTTCAGACCTCGTAATACTAGTGATGTTGATACTAGCCGTTTTAACTCTGTAAAGGCAGTATCACATTTTTCAGTCCATATGAAATCACTGCTTCCTATTAAAGTATATAATGGTGCAGCAAATTGTGAAAAATTCTTGATAAATCTATGATAATATCCATCAAATCCCAGAAAACTACGTCCCTCTGTTTGAGTGCAGGGAGTAGCTAATAAGAGAATTACCTGTATTTTTGTTGGATCTACCTTAATTCTAGCTGCTGAAATGTAATGACCCAAGATCAGGCCTTATGTCATCATCATATGGAAATTTTTGTGACTTAAACATAGGCTGGTAGCAATACATCATTCTAGAACTTTTTGCAATGTCTGTAATGATTGTTCAAAGTCATCTCCATAGGGTGTGAAATCATCCATGTATACTTCTAATATTGTTATCAGTGTAAAAATAAATTATGACTCTTTTGGATATAGCGGGTGTATTTTTGGCAAAAAAGGTAATACCACTGTGAGTGGATATTCCCCCAGATGATTAAAGAGGTGGTCATCTGATGCTAAAGGTGTCAGATTTAGTTTGTATGCTTTTAAACCCACATCCAGAAAGAAAGATTTCTTCTCTGAACATGTCTTGGACTGGAGTCAATAGTGGAAAGGAAAAGTTGGTCTTTTATTGTTGCCTTTTGAGTTCTCTGCATCTTGCATATTCTGTTTCACATTTTTTTTGGAACCACACAACTGCATGAAAGCCATTCTTGTGGATATCAGGATAAATTAAAATTCACATCTATGAGTTTTTGAGCTCTTTAACAGCAATATGTTTCAGTGAGGGATTTAGTCCTCTAATGTTGAATGGTTTCATCTTTTAGTGTGAATAATTTTATGGTTGAGGTAAATCCTTTCCATATAAGTATCCCAAGAGAGAAATCCCCTTTATTTTTCCTAAGGACTTGAATAAGTTTCTATTGCTGGTCATCACTTAGATTACTGTTAATGTTCAAGATCTTCCCTACTTCAATTTTGATAGGCTTGCTATTATAAAAAATGGTTATTGGTATTTTTTGATCATGGATATCACTTAAGAGATCTTCTTTGATTTCATTGTCAAAGACTACTTTAATCATGTGACATTTCAAACTTAATACTGTGGTAGGATGATTGATAAAAGTATTAATGACATCGCCTTTAGTTTGGTTTTTGAATTCAAGGGCATCTACCATAGTCAATGGTGACCGAATATTTTCTATTAAGTATGTTGTAGGTTTCCTCCTGGTTTTCATGATAGTTAAGCTTGGCTAAGTAGGAGGGTATAAAGCTAAATTGTTCACATCATTCCCCCTGGTTATTGTCATACTGCCTATCTGACAGCTAATATAAGCATCAACAGTCCCTAGCCAAGGCCTTCCTAATATTAATGGATGTCCATCTAATTGGTTCCTAGGATTAATAATCAAGAAATATGCTGGGTATTCCCAAGTGTCAACAGAGACCATCACATCCTGTAATGTTCCTTCTGGTCTAATGACTAAGCAGCCATCTAGGTCTAGTAAGGTAGTTGTTGGCTCCAAGGCTGTGATTGCAAGAATGTCGCAAGTTGTAGTTGTGAGAATATTTATGGCTGCCCCTAGGTCGACTAAAGAATTGGGAAAATAATGACCATTTATCTGGACTGTGACAATGGGGTTTCCGAGATCCTCATATTTTACAGGAGTTTCTTTGCCTAGTAATAACTCAGACAAAGTCCCGACAACATGGACAGTAGGGGTTTCTACTATTTTCCTCACAAAATTATTTATACACAGCCCTTTGATAGTTTTGGCATATATTGGAATGTCTTGGATAGCTTGGAGGAGAGGGATTTTTATACAAATATTCTTAACTTCACCCAGAAGATCAAAGTCAAGAGATTCAATCGGGCTTGGTATCAACAATATTTCTGGGAATGGGGGGGAAGTGGTTATGATTTGTTCATGATTTTTTTGTCTGATTGTATCTTCCGCTTGTTTTATTTCTTGATCATCTACAGTAAGTGGCTTATTTTTGTGTTTTTCTTCTGGTTGAAAATATTTATCCTTATCCTAAGTGATTATGAATCCAGATCTCAACTTAAGCTCGTTACATTATTTCGACTCATCTTCAAGGTCTAGACCCTCAATGATTTTTATTGAATGGATTTTTCTGTTATTTCGACTTGGTTGCGTTGAGTTGGAAGTTGCAGTCATATATTAGATGAGGATTCTGCTGCAACGTGTAAGGTTCTATTAAAGTTGGTTGAGATAGAGGAGTTGTCCCTATAGGCTGGCTCATATATCTTTCCCAATTTGATTGCCAGTTCTGATTTTATTAGGTGGAAGGGGACCATTGGGAGGAATAAGGGTTTTTTTCCCAGAATGGTGGTGGATAAGGGAAATTTGACCAATTATTATTTGGATTTGATTGATTGGTCCATGGTGACATAAAAAATGCTTGAGGTGAAAAAAAAGGTGGTTGATTCCGCCATGCTGCCCCTGAATATTGCTGAGAATTATTTTGCAAGGAAGGAAAAAAAAAAGATGGATTGGTAGGCATACCTGTCTTTCATGCTTGCCATTGGTAATGCTGGCTCAACATATATATTGGTTCCATTTCCTCTTCTGCTTCCTTGAAAACTGCTTTCAATCCTGGGAGTGATGGGCAGCTTTCCGTGGCGTGCTCTTTAGTGAATATGGCGCATGTTTGTATCATATCTAGGGGCATTCTTTATGACTATGCTTTTATCTACAATGAGGGAAGAAAATAGCCAAATTTTCTTCTGTTATAGCCTACTTTTTCTTAGCTTGCATGACATCCAATTGCGTCGCCATGGTCCCCAGGATATCAGTCTTAAAATCCTCCAGAAGATTGTCGATTTTGCTTCATGTAATGCTTCCTCTTGAGGCTTTTTTGTCTCTAGAGCTTGCATCACGTCTGATTGGTTTCAGCCTTTTATTGCCCCTAGAACACTTAATGCACAAATCTATAATATTGCTATATCTTTCTTGATAAATGTCACCTTTACCCATTATGTTTAATGTCTCTACCCATTGGTCTTTCATACCTCTAATCAACGTGGTTTTTAGAAAATTATTAGGTAGATTTGTGTAAGGAGACCTTTGCAGATTATATTGGAAATTTTCTGATATTCTTCCAGGGTCTTGCTAGGATTGGCTACCATTTGAAAATTTTCATCTTTAATTCTCTAGTTCGGAAATAATCTTGATATTTTTTAAGGAAAGATGTTTTCATTTGGTCCCAATCATTGATGGTGCCTCCATCGAGTCCCATGAACCAACACAAAGCTGATCCCTTCAAAGTAGAGTGGAATAGCTTCAGCTTCTGGGGGTCGGTAGTGTAATCATAACCCCTGCATAAAACATCAAACTCGAAAATGAATGCATCAATATATTCTGAAGTTAGCCCATGAAAGGTAGGAATATTTTGTAATGAGATAGCCTTCATGGGGGCATTGACAACTGTGTCAACAATAGGGTATTTCAATGTAGAAGTTTGAGGTTGCTAGTTATTATCCATTTGGTCAAAAATATGCCAGTATTCTTCAGGGTTCTCTGGAGCTGGAGAGTTATTCCTAGGATGTCTATAAGAGGCTGGAATAGTTCTAACATCACTACCTTGATATATAATACTATGTGTCCTCTGTTCATTCACTACTTCAGGAGATCTAGGTTCTGATAATTTAATTCAAAACTGCCTGTTTCTCCTTCTCCTTCACGGAGGTTGCAAGAATTCCCTTCTTGTGAAGGGCGAGTTTGTGAATTCTCAATATCTTTATAACTCTATTCAATCCCTTTAGTATTACTGTGAATCTCATATTTAGCTACAGATGGCGGTCCTGCAGCTTGAAGGAAGTCAATAGGATGTCTGGCAGCAACAATTTGGGGTCCTACAGATGACTGAGACTCAACGTTTCTTAATATTTCGTCGATAAAAGTTGATCGTCCAAGGGTCACCAGTCCATTAGGTTTTTTAGGTTTAGAGGGAGAAATTTTGTCTTTTTTAGGTCTTTCCCTCTTAGTCATTCATGCAGAAATACAAACATTCATCCCTACTTTAAATTCTCACGCAATTCTGCTAGAAAGCGGGCAGATGGGCGAGCATTTTACTCCTTCTTTATGCAGGTTCTTACCTTCCATTTTTAATACCCAGTTCTCCCTCAACAAAAAAAAACATCAATCATACATTACTAATAGCAGCAACACACTCCCCGGCAATGGCGCTAAAATGTTGGGTGCTAAAAGGTGTCTTTAAAAACTCCTAATTACCTCACATTAATTATCAACCAGGGTAAGTCCTTTTATCTCAAGTGTGTACACAGTATGTGCAAGCTTATTCATACAAGGACTAATGGTAAAGCCAATCGTTGAATATAGATGAAATCATAAATCTGAAGCTTTAAAGAAAGTAATTCATCTATGCATTATAATCCAAAACTATGATTCACTCTTTAATTCAAATAATTCAATCAACCAAGAGCACTAAAGCATTAACCGAGCTCTTTCAGCTGGATCTAAACTATTGAATAGAAGGAAAGTAATAGAAATAATAGTTTATACTTTAAATAATCAAAACCAATTCTTTTAACAAACAACTAATAAATTGGAAATGCACACGCAAAGGAACAAATACAAAAATCTAAATCATCAAAAGCAATTTGCTGTAAAGAAGGAAAGCATAGTATACTTTGTAGTAAATGGAAAGGTATGGCACAAAGAACGACAATGAGATTCACCAGAGGCCTAGTCCTTAGCCGCCAGCGAACACTGCTTAGTTACTCCAAAACAGTCGAATGAAAAACAACACAAATTATATATTAATCAACGCAGTCATTACAATACAAATCTCTCTTTCAGAACTACATTCTATTCATTATCAAATGATACATAAATGAAAGATACATGACACAATACATGATACAGTCTTATTTACATTCTCCGCTTTCTCCTATGGCATCATATCATCTCCCCGTCTTCGTATTCTTCTCATTATTTTATAACTAAAGAAAAGGCGAATGCGATCCCTCAAGATCAGGGGATCTTGAGAAATTCGCAACAGATTACTATTTCGAACAGTTGATCACTCTCTCTGATTCGTTTCCTGATTTGGCTATGCCTTATTTTCCCTTGATTAGATCCTGTTGTTCCTTTTTGGGAACATCTATTGTTTTATCTGTTATTTTCATCATAAAAGAAATGGGAATTATTTTGGACAGTTAAACCATATCAATACTATTTCATTCATTTTTTTTATCAAAATCCATTCATGATATTATTATATTATAGCACAAAAATGGATGAAGAAGAGGAAAAAGGACAGTATTTGAGAGTAAATACATACCTATTGCAAGGCTCAACAACAAGCAGGACGCTCAGGGAGTGAACCAATCAATGATTCACTGGAAAAAATTGGTCAGAGCCTCGGCAAAAACCACTTATTTCTCATATTTCGTAGACTCATTCATTCATCCAATCAGGCAGTTCCTTACCAGCCAATCAGAGCCTATGATTGGAGAAGACATCAAAAGAACCCTGCACCTCAGTTAAAAATAAAAGACTAGGGATTGCTATTTGTACAAGAATTACTTAGAGATCAGGGTGTATAATTGTGAGCTCCCACCATACAAGCTCCCAAAGTATGTGCCTATGAGGATCTTCTCTTTAGAGTATGTTAGCCAGCTATAAAATTTGTTATACCAAATGCTGGCTAAAAAAAATTTTGAGCCTTCAAGGAACAAATTTTATTACTAAAAAGTTTTGGCTCTTGAAGACTCTTTAAGGCCTCCTGCCTCTGTCCTCAAATCTTCACTACTGTGCCTATCCCCCTTTCAGAATCCTGTTGATTCCCAAGAAATAATACTGCTGCAAGACCCTTTTCCCCCTTTTCCCCTTTTCCAAAGCTAACCTCATTTTCTATCCCTCTATTTCCCATGAAAATCCCTCATTTTCATGTTTTTCCCATTCCCCTTCATCAAAATCCCTTTTATAAGGTTTAAAGGCTCCTTCTTTGCCTTATCTGAACCCCTCTAACCCTTTGAAAATCATTCAAAAAAACATAAAAACCCACATTTTGGGCATATATGGGTCCTAGCCCTTTTTTCCATTGACCCTCAGTCACATTATTTCCTGTGCGCCCAAAAGTCCCACAGTTGGGCATGAAGCCGCATCATAAATTAATATAAACCTTTGGTTATGTTAATTTTTCGACTTTTTTATTATTTTATAAAAAATTCCACCGGTTCCATTTTTAAATCATTCCGCACTGTCGATCTGATCTGAAGATCGGACGACACGGAGTCCATCTCTCCTATGGTCCCCGCCATCCACTAACCCATTCCAAAAACCGCGTGGTATCTATCGCACCGCCTTTGGCCGACGGTGGTTTTTTCCTGATCGCTAGTGATTCCACTCATCGATTGACACGCGTCCTGGGAACTATTCATAAAACCATCATCCATCGCACGTTAACGTTCGGACGTGGACATCGCGTGATAATGGCATCCACCCTCCGATCTGGGGCTGCCCATCCGACGGCTATCGCTCATTGAAGATGCTCGACAGTTAACTGGGCTACGGTGTGGCATCCAATTAATTTCCGCTGTCGATCTAATCTGCAGATCGACGGTTCATATTTCATCGCCCATTTCCATCGCCCAGTCAACTTTTCCCATTTTGACTTTCCATTTTCTGCTCCTGACCGTCGATCTCTGCGCGATAGACTACCCTGATTCAAAATTTTCTTCCGCCTTCACTACACCTTCTCCCAATCAATCCTGACCGTTGGATGATGCCATCCAATGGCCACACTTCCTCCACATGTCCTCCACAGCAATAAACCTATATATGCAAGATTTTTTAATATTTTTTTGTATTTTGCATGGTTTAAATGGTTTTCTCGCCATTTTTGAAGAAAATTCAAGGGCAGAGGATGACGATCCTCCCGCCTTTGATTCATCGGGGGAAATCATTCACAAGTGTTAAACCCATGTTTTCATCAATCATTCATGAAGCATTGATGCCACATAACCCTGCATAGCCCTGCATACCAGCAAAAAACCATGAATCGGGCATAGTCAGAGAGTATCAGTGATGAAGACCAAAATTTATCAGAATAGAGGATTAAAGACAGATTTTGCAAGGATCACGGCTAAGAATGTTTATCAAAATCCTAATCCCTTATTTAAAACATAGTTTAAAAAAGATCTTAAGGGTTTTATCAACAGGAGCGCTTCCACCGCCACATCTGAGGCAAATTGATCCCTCTAGCTACCACGATGCCACCTATGCCTCAAAGTATTCAATCAGAGGCTGAATTTATTGTTCAGGATCAGATATTTGTCTCAAAATGCAGCCAAAGAGGAAACCCTGCCAAGGAAATTAATGACAAACATCTGCAGAGTTACTTCAACGCCACACAGAGCCTCAAAGGTCAACAAAAGCTCCCACCGAGCTTAATCTTTATGTAAAAACATTTAATACATAGAAACACCATGTAAGTTTCTTCATTGAGCCCCTCAAAGGCCAAGAAGCCATTAAATCTGTATTAATTGTAATTAGAGATCTTTTATCAGATCTCAGCTCCTCATTCTTCTATATATACTTTTGTAGAAGATGAGTGAGGGGTTGGTTGCAGAACTTTGATATACATTTGAGCCTAAACTTCTAATTGTAAATAGTGTTCACTGGCCCTTGGAGCTCTGCTTGTGATAGATTAGCTAGGTTGAATAGTGAAGATGATTGCTGAACTGAAACATTGGACCTGAGTATTGTAACTGGTTTAACATCAATAAACAAGCTGTTTCTTGGGATCCTGGTCTATATCACTGGTGAAGTGCCCCTTTCTTTGTTATTGTTTTCCTTCTATGTATGTCATATTGTTCACTATTCTCTGATGAAGAACAATATTTATAGAGTTAGGACCTGTTGTATATCAGTAACTTTCTCTGACTAAAAATCTTTATCTCGATGTTTTCCTCCAATTTGTTTATTTAAGAATGATTTAATACAATTTAAGAAGTTAGGAATGCTGGAGTTCCCTTGTCCTAATGTTTTCTTTAAACATTGTTCCTGAAAGTTATTTTCCTTATTTTCTTATTAAAATTAGACTATAAAACTGATGGTTTGCCTTGTTTCTAGCTTCTAATCTCCAAATGTAGATTCTGAAAGTTTCCCTTGGTGTTGACTGAAAGCAGACTAGGTTTAAAAGTACTTTATCTGATCTGAAGTTTATACTCTGTCTTCTCTTATATTTTTTCATACTTTCTGAAGGTAATTATGTGGATTACTGGATTGTTTGTCAATTAAGCTGCTTTAATACAAACTTTCCCAAGAAGTCAATGGTTAGCCCTGAACTTGGTTGGTTTTAAACATTTACTTAAGAGGCTTTTCTTGTTTGGACTGACTATAAATCCTTTGTGAAATTATTATCAGTTTCCACCATCTCCAACCCTTTATTGTTTCCATTCCATCATTATAATCTCAATAATATTGTGATGTAGATGACTTGCCCCTTGGATCACTCTTGATGTTGTTGTTCAATTAAAGCCCTGTTATGACTCCATAGCCCAATGGGCTAAAAACCAACATTATATCTATCTTTTAGCCTAACTGTTCCATTCACTTGCAACTTCTCACCTTTGAAACTTTTTGCACTTAGGACTTTCCACCTCAAGTAGTATTCATGCTCAACCATCCAAAAACAAACAAAACCCTTGGCCTTCATAACTAGCCTAATATCATAACCCCAAACTTCAAAGACAAATCCATCTTTGCACTTATTGGAGAGATCCCTCTCCGGATTCAGGAGGGCTAGATCCTAGAATCCCAAAGTTGGTCGAAATAATGTTGCTTCTGCAGTTTTAGTCTCACCAATCTGCTAAAATTACAGATTTCTAACAGAGTACATCAAGAAAATTATAAGTATGGACGAAGTGCACTTCATTTCAGGAAAAGAGGAAAACCCAGTTTAAACTCAAGGCCAATGTTCCATCTTTCATTTGTAATACCAGAGTAGTTGGTATTGAGGAAGATATACTATTGAAGAAGATGGGTTTTCTATCAAGTTTTACTTGGTCATATTACCCCCATGGAATTATTTCTTCTCTGAGGGTTGAACTCAAGACAACCCCTTACACCCATACATGAAGTATAGTTAAATAATTCTTCATTGTTCTTTAGCATTACCAAAGCTGATATCTTTAAAGTTTCCCTTGTGAAGTTTAGTTAAAGAATTCTTAACTACTCTTGAGCTTCACGAAACTAGTATCTTAAATGTTTTTCCTTTGAAAGTATAGTTAAAGAATTATTAAATGCTCCTTAGCCTCTACTACCTCCTATCATACTATATTCACACTGCTTGTAAGATCCATTTTATATAGTTAGCTTGCCCTGTGAAAGACCTGGAAAAGTTTATCTACAACTCAGCCCTTTTATTAACTCCATATCCCAATGGATTAAACTTCCCATATTCTATCTGTCCAACCAACCAACCAAACCAAACAAACAAAATAATATCTATAACTAGCCTTACATCTGCAACTATAACACTCAAGCTAAATCATAAATTATAAAGCAAGAGAGAGCTCTCTGTGAGCCCAGGAAGGCTAGGTCGTGGACTCCAAATTAGTTTGACGTTGTCCTTTGCTACTTGTTCTTGTGAATGTTTCGAATTAAAGAGGGCTAACATAATGGCGACCATACTGGGGACCTACTGAGAAATCCTAATACTATCAAAATTCAGTTGAACCCATTCGAAATACTTTGGGTTTTAAGTATTTCTGTCACATATTGGTTTTAAAAAACTTTATAAAACATTTAACTTATTTTTGCCTTGGGTGTAAAGTATGGCTTCTAGGAGAGTCTTCGCCAAATCTCATCCTGACCCAAATCCCCCTGAAATAGTTGACAATCTAGAAAAAATTCTAACAAAAACTCCCAGATCTGAAAGTCTAACTATTAACAAGCCTCCTTACAAAGAAAAATCCTTCTCTCAAAACCTTTCTACCCTGAAAGAGATCCATTTTGGCTTAAAATTTAAGCAATTCTTGTTCAAGACAAAATCTTAGAGTTGGACAGACCAGACAATGTTTAAATCATCAGTCTTACAGCATATCGGGGAAGCCTCTACCTCCAACCAAACTGACTCCCAATTCCCCCTGAAAATTTCTCACTAGAGTTCCCAAACCCCCAATCATACTCGCACTGTCCACCTTCCTCCTTTCAACCCCCTACCTCCATTCGTTAACCCTCCTCTTATCAACCCTCCTTGGGTTCCCCTACCACTAATCATGGCAGCCTGGTATGCTCCACTAGTGCTACCACTGCCTTTGGTGCCTTTACCATAGGATTATCAGTCAAAGATCCCCCTATTTTATGAAAGTAGCCATTAAAATGATCAAAAAAATATTGATAAAATGAATGATTATTTTTACCGACAAGAGATAGATGACGAAACAGTTAAATTAAGATTTTTTTCTCAAAGATTAGTGGGAGAAGCCAAAAAGTGGTTTAAAGGCCTGACTCCCAAAAATATCCAAGACTTCCCTACCCTTCACCATCTATTTATAAAAAAATGGGAAGTTAAGAAAAACTCTCTCCAAATTTTGTCAGAATATGAGAACATCAGGATAAATGTTAGATAAAGTGTCCAAGATTAATATACTAGGTTAAACAGTGTATACAATGTCCTCCCTCCTCACATGAAATCCCCACAAGGTTTGGCCCTAGTGAAATTCCCTGATGGATTCGACCCAAAGATGGATTACCAGTTGAGAGAGAGAGATCCCCCCACATTAGAAGACATGTAGAGGGGCGCAATAACTTTATATGCAAATATGATTGCCAAAAGTTCTAGAATGAGAAGCGAGAAAAGGGTCACCATTAGGGAAGAGCCAGTAGCCTCCTCATCTAATGCCAAGATTGATAACCTTGTCAGAACCATGGAGAGGATGATGGAGAGGATCAACCAGAATGAGAGAGCTTGCCCTAGAGAAAATCAGCCAACTCCTCAAAATAGAAACCAAAACAAAAAATTTAGGAGAAATCCTCCTCAAATAAGACATAGAGATTCGAGAGGACCTGACTAGTAGATTAGGCCTCCTTTCCAAGAAATTTATGCAGATGAAGAGGAGGGGATGAGGGAAGAACCTGAAGAGATCTAAGTAAATTTAGTAGGGGTAGACAATTAGGGTATTATTTTCCACACTAAAGAAGAGCAAGGTGTATTTTCCCAAGCTCAAAATGAAATAGAATGGGAAGTGTCAGAGGATTATAAACAAGGATTCGAGAATGCTATCATGGAGGTGCATAGACAGTATAACCTTAGAATCAAGAAAAAATCTGATACCCCCAAGACACAGAATCCTAGAAAATTTGCTAAAAAATCCCCCAAAACTGATCCCAGGAAAACTGCAGAAATCTCAAGGAAAATCACTAAAAACCCTAAGGAAAGTGATCCAGAGATCCCTACTAGAAAACCACCTATTAGCACTAGAAAAATAGTCCCGATTGATATCCCTAAAACAAATCAACTAGCTGAAGTTGCTACCAAAAAATACCCAAGAAAATAGATTTGAGTTTACCAAAAATACAAATGCCATTCAGCATTCAGAATGAAATTGAAAAAATTAAAATATCCATATCTCTCACTAAATTGGTAAGCCAAGAGGTATATAGGTCCCAAGTCCTAAAAGCACTAAACATGGGAGACAATACTAACACTCTAAATTTGAATGATGACAAAATTGAACTTTTGTTTGGGCTAGAAGTAGAGGGTAAATTCCAGGAATGAGGTGTTCCCCCATTTTATGTCAGCTTGAATGTTCATGATAATATCCTTCATAATTCCATGTTATATTCGAGTGCATCTCATCATATCATGCCAAATATAGTTATGGAAAGGTTTGGCCTTGAGATAACTAGGCCATACAAAGACCTACATTCTTTCGACTCTAGCAGAGTGAAATGTCTAGGCCTTATCAAATACCTATGTGTTACTTTAGCAAAAATACCAACTAAAAGTATAGTGATGGGCATAGTGGTGGCCATGATTCCCCATAAATATGGCATGCTATTATCCCGGTCATGGGCAGCAAAGCTTCAAGGCACCCTCCAAATTGATATGACCTACACTACCATACTAGTTTTTGGCCAACAAAGAAGGTTGTATAGGGAAAGTCACATGAAATACATGGTGAGCAGTCAAGAAAAGAGTGATAATTCCCCCCCTTACTCTGTCCACACAGATATTGATTCATTCATTCTTTACAATGGCAAAAACATTAGTAAACAAGTAGCATCTAATGAATAAGTAAGTGAAAAAGAAGAAGACCAGGAAAGGGGACAGTCAGACCAAATAGAGATGGAGCAACACAAGTCTGAACCTGAACCTCTTTGGAACTTGAGCTTTGATGGCTCCTGTGGCAAAGATGGCTCAAGAGCATGGGTTTGGGTATGCAACATAGAGAATAACCACACAGAGGGTCATTCTTGCAGACAAACTTTCAGTGTACAAACAACATAGCAAAATATGAGGCACTCCTTTTGGGTCTATAATTACTAAGGAAGTTAGGGGCCAAAAGAATCTCTATCTGTGGGGATTCTGAATTGATCATTAGGAAAATTAAGGGAGAATATTCATCTAAACATCCAAGATTGAGAGCATACAGGAATGTTTCCCTTGACCTCCTAAAAAAATTAAAATAATATGACCTTACCTCTATCCCTAGGAAGAAGAATAGCCTTGCCAATGGGTTGGCATTTTCAGCTAGCATGTGTCAAATACCTCATCCTAATAAACAATAAACTTTGTGTGTTAAACACCGACCCGCAATCCCTGATAACATGAGACATTGGCAGGTCTTTGAAGATGACCAACAGATTGAATATTTCCTCCAATCTAAGGGGGATTTTGAGTTCCCAAATTTAGACCTAGACCATGAAGAGGACTGTCCCACTGAAGAACAAACATGCAGGGAGGAGTCCCCTCATGATTCAGATATTAATTTTTCAGCAAAGGAAGACATACGAAAGATAGAGATGCATGATGATCCAGAAAAGGAATAATTTGAGGTGTTGCAATTCAGAGACAATACCATGCCTAGGGTATTGGTTCCTCTAGAGGAACTGTTTGATTTTGATGACGTGACTAGGAAACCAAAAGTGGAGTCCACAAAAGCAAACATTGAGGAGTGAAATCTAGGCAGTGAGCAGAAACCCAAGATGATAAAATTGTCAAAAAAACTACCTGCATCCTCAAAGCAGAAATACATTAATTTGTTCAAGGAGTTCATCGATGTGTTTGCATGGAGCTATGAGGACCTAAAGTCTTATGCCACTGATATCATCCAGCACAAAATCCCAGTCAAAGAGAACCAGAAGCCTTTCAAATAGAAGCTACGTAGAATAAACCATGTCCAAATGCCTTTGGTTGAGAAAGACATCAAGAAAATGTATGATGCTAAGATAATAGTCCTGACCAGATACTCCCAATGGGTTTCCAATCTGGTGCCTACAAGGAAAAATACACGTGAAATCAGGCTCTGCATTGAATTTAGAAATCTGAACAAAGCATCACTAAAGGAAAACTACCCTCTACCAAATATGGATCACATATTGAAAAAAGTAGTGGGCTCTAGGAAGATCTCCCTTTTGGATGGCTTTTCAGGGTACAATCAAGTATTGGTGCACCCAGATGACCAACCCAAGATATCTTTTACCACTCCTTGGGGAACCTTTATGTATGTAAAAATTCCCTTTGGACTAATGAATGTTGGGGCCATGTTCTAGAGAGAAATGGATATTTCCTTTTTAGAAGAAATTGGCTACTTCTTTGTGATCTACCTGGATGATATTACTATCTATTCGAAAACTGATGAAGAATATTTTTCCCATCTAAGGAAAATTTTGGAAAAGTGCAGAACGTTTGGTCTATCACCAAAGCCTAAAAAATCAATGTTTGGTCTGGAAGAAGGAAAAATTCTAGGCCACATCATATCTAAACAAGGAATCAAGATTGACCCCAGCCGAATACAGGGTATCCTCCAAATTATCCATCCCAGAATCATCAAATAACTACAATCTTTCATTGGCAAGATAAATTTCTTGAGAAGGTTCATAGAAAACCTTACAGAATTGCTGAGGAATATCATTAATATTCTCAAAAGAGATTCAGGATTCAAATGGAACAAGGAAGAAAGGCAGTATTTTGATCTAGTAAAGTAGTCCCTCACACAAGCACCAGTTCTAATCAACCCCGACTTCACCAAGGATTTCTTCATTTTTTCCTTTGCATCAGTGCATACAATTACTACGGTATTGATGTAGAAAAACACAGAAGGAAAATAGCAGCCCATAGCATTCTTTAGCCAATCCTTAAGGGATGCACCTCTGAAAAACAATATTATGGAAAAACAGGCTTTTTCCTTGATCAAAGCACTAAAGGATTTCAGAGTCTACATTCTGCATTCACACATAATTGCATTTGTTGCTCATACAATTGTTAGCGAAAATCTAACTCAAGATCCCGATGGAAAAAGATGCAAATGGATTGCGATTATCCTAGAGTATGAAATAGATATCAGACCCATGAATTTGATCAAAGGATAGGGACTGGTGAAATTAATGGCTGAGGAAAATTTTCAAACATTGGACATTAACATGATTCACTCACTGGATAAACAACAGGAGCTGGTGAATCCACCTATTGAGGAAGCATTCCTAAATTCTCCGTGGTACGCAGATATATTATGTGTGCCTTTTAATTTAAATTCTCCTCCTGGTTTTTCCAAAACGAAGGCCAAATTCTTGAACTTAAAATCTGTAAATTTTTGTATCCTATAAAATTTCTGATATTGGAAAAGCTGTGGTGGTGTATTTCTTAAATGTTTGCTTAAGGAAAATGCAGATAGGATTATGCATGAGTTTCATGAAAGGGATTGTGGAGGACATCTCTATTGGAAAACCATTGTTAATAAGGTCCTTAGAGTTGGTTTCTATTGGCCCACTCTTTTCCCAAACTTCCACAAGATGATGATTTCCTCTCATAAATGCCAATTTTTTGAGGGAAAAAGAAAGCTGCTACCTTTGCCTTTACAACCAATCTGCATTGAAGCTATTTTTTAATAGTAGGGTTTAGATTTCATTGGATAAATCCACCCTTCCTCCTCTACCCAACATAAGTGGATCCTTACTACTACTGATTATTTGATCAAATGGATAGAGGCCAATCATTCCAGAACTTTCATTGATTTAGTAACTATCAAATTCCCTGAAACCAACATTTTGTCTAGATTCGGTTTACCAAGGAAAATCATTAATGATAATGCTATTTCCTTTAAATCCTAGAAAATGGTGGATTTTTGCCATAAATATCACATCACTTTGGGGTGTTCCAGAGCTTATTACCCTCAAGGTAATGGACTAGGTGAATCCTTTAATAAGATTTTGGTTAACATCATTAAGAAGTTTTTGGAAGAAAACAGGAAGAAATGGAATAATAAATTGGTGCACGCACTATGGGCTAACAGACTGACAACCACGAAATCAATTGACATGTCACCCTACCAGTTAGTCTATGGAATGGATGCAGTCTTCCCAACTACCTTAGGGGTGCATGTCATGAAGCTCATTCAAGAGGTGCAGTCTGAAGAAAATAATGTACAAAGAAGCGTAAGCTAGACCATCTAGTCGTAGTAGTCCAGAGAAAGGGTGTATAATAGAACTCAGGTGGTGCAAGAGAATATCAAGAAAATATTTGACAAGAAGACCAAACCTAATGATTTCAACGTTGGAGACAAAGTGCTAGAATGGGATTCTAGGAGAGAGGACAAAGGAAAACATGGAAAGTTTGATAACCTATGGAAAGGACCACACATCATTCATTCTTGAAGGGGTAATAATGAATTTTTCTTGCAAGAAATAGATGTAACAGAGTTGTATGGAGGTCCTATCAATGGCAGGATTCTAAAGCATTATTTCAGTTAAGATCTCGGTGTAAATTTTCTCTATTGTAGATATCATAGCCTTACAAATTTCAAAAAAAAACTGGACAAGGTTGGGGCCCAAAGTGAAGGACATGAGCCTAGTCTAATAAACAAATAGAAATTAAAAAGAGAGATAAAAATAAACAAAGAATAAGAAAAGAGGGTTTTTTTTTTCCCCTGAGCAAAAAATAAAAATTTTCTAAAAGTGTTGCAAATCAAAATGCCACTACTATTGAGAAAGCCTTGTTCAATCATAGAGCCTAAGCATTATTGGACAAATTTTGAATTTTTGCTTACAAGTTAGAAAATGAATATGTGAAAAACCATTTAATATTGGCTTATCAGTAGGAAGGTAGAAAATGGCATTGGTTCGAAAGCCTAATCTGGACCAATAGGAGGAAAAAGGGATAGGCTGTAAGATAGAGATCCAAAAGAAAGGAATGTTAGGGTCTGCAAGTATAAATGCACCCCAACAAGAGGAAAAATTATTTGAATGATAGGTTGGGTAGGTAAGTTTGCAAAAGAGCTCTTGATACTTGAGCATGTTTCGAATTTTCTGTTTCAGGTTGTTTTCAGGCTCAAGATCAAATGTCAGGCCTCAGGTTGTAGTGAGCATTGATTTCAATTTTAAAGTTTTAAATTACAAAGGTGTAGCAGATCAGGATTACAGGGTGGGGATCAACCCAATGGATCAGGCTACTAGTCTGCAAAGTTCTTGACACCTCCTGAAGGTGCTTCCATTACAAGTTGGAGCCACTATTAGACTCCTGTATTTTTACAGTATCACAAGGTGACTACCTATTGCTTATATTTTTAATGATGAAAATAATATTCCATGACTATCATTTATTTTCAACAAAATAAAAGGAGATCCTGGTTATTAGAAGGGTCAAAATAATCTATCTGCCATTTAAATTCAGTTAAAGAGGAAAATATAACTGATTAATTGTGATGATGAGATAAATCTCACTACCTTCATTATTTCTCATCTTCGCTCTACTTACCTTTCATTTTACCTATTTTTGACACTCCCATGCTCTAAAAATCCTTTTTTCCATTAAAACCCACATACATTACCTTTTTCAGACTTACCACTGCTTAAAACCTACTTGTGATTGAAACCTCCGAAAAAGTCTAAGCTTTGTCCGCATTCCACAACCCACAATTTTAAAACTTCTCTTTGCAAATATTTTCCGAATACTCAAAATGTGTCGATGCGATATGGTAGGACATATAAGCCTTTGAATTTCATAAATTCCTTACCTTCCACCTTTGCGCACTCACCAACATTTAACGCGACACATGGCACACTTCGCAACACTTAGGACTTACTGGTAAATGCTCGCAAGTTAAAATATTTAATTTGCGATGCGACCCACCCACATATCATGCATCACAAGTTTTATAAGTTACCACGGAGGGTAAATTTTAAAAATACTGACATGTGATGCGCGATGCCCATTGGGGCCCAAGTGCAAATCGCAAATCACAAATTTTACAACTTACCACGGGAGGTAAATATTAAATTCACCTAAGTGCCATGTGCGAGGTATTGGGGCCCGATCATGCTTCACAGATTGCAAATAATAAAGGATAAGTGCCCGCGATTTAAAATATTTAACTTGCGATGTGACCCGAGTGCAAATCTCAAATCGCAGATTTTATAAAACAAGTGCAAAGGAAAATGTTAAATGTGTCGACTTGCGATGTGCAATGGGTGGGACCCGATCCCATATCACACATCGCAAGTTTTAAAGTTTAAAGAGCTAATAAAAAGTTAAATTTTGTGTTGTACAAAGTGCAATGGATGCCCAGAAGTGATGGGGTTTTAGAGGCATATTTCGAAGTATTTCAAATACATGTGTGGGGCCATTTCTGTGGTAAAACGTAACGGAGGAGGAAAATGAATTGTTAATGCAAAAACCATGCAAATGCACACATATGGGTGAGGTCTGAACTCCAATTTTAGCTCCCCTCAGATGTACGGCACAGGTAACTACGTACCCCCTCAACACGTTTCTTATTAACATGAGGGGGCGAGGTCCGAACTCTGATTTTAATGGCCGCCTGTTTCCACGACATAGTAGCATCAGGTAACTTCGTGCCACCTCTGACTTAAATTGGAAACCAGGGGGTTATCCCTCCCCCCTGAAATCCACCTCCAGTTTTCTACCACTCTCACTACCTTTTTGGCCGCACCATAGCCATTAAGCCATCCATCCCTCATCTTCCTCAACTCCATTATATCCATTAAATCCTCCCATTGGCCCATAATTTTTTTTTCACCATACCTGGTAATCATACCGTTCCGTAGTTAAAACTAATTTTGATTTTTGGCGAGCGATAATCGTTAAACCCGAACCACAATCTATAAAATATCGATCGGCCTCCTGTTCATTACTGTACTTCCACCTTTGATTTTATTTCATCCTCCCATTCATTCCATCACGATTTTTTATTCCTACGACCACCCTTCATTCACGAAACCCTATAATTTCTCCAGTAACCCAAGTTTTAATGTCCCATACCAGTTTACATGAGTCAAAGCATGGCACCCAAGTCCAAGGCAAAAAAGCAAGAAAATCCAAGAGATAAAGGCAGGAAATGAAGGATTGGAGAAATCCAGAATGTTGACAGTATTGGAAAGGTTGTGCCTAGGGTCGTTCAACCAGCTGTAGAGGTCACTCCTGAAGCTGCCAAATTCATTACAACAGATATTCCTGCAAATCCGCAAATAAATCTCGACCTCACACCCATTTTCGATACTTAATTTAAAGTTGTAGACTGTCATTGTGAGATTCATTTGTACAAGCTACATCAGTGGCTAAAACAAAATCACTTGGATAACCAAGGCCCCCTCAGGTTTTGGGAATCTATGTTGTCTATGTTTGCTTTCCCTCAAACTCACCCGTTCCTAGATCTAATTGCCTAATGTTGGAAGCAATATGACCCTTTAACTAGGTGAGTGGTGTCTCAGAATGGAAACGTTATGATCACCATATCCCCTGAAACCATTAATCAGATGCTTCTCATCCCTCCCTCTAACTCATTATCCTATTTTTCTCCTACTTCCCTCATGGATCTTTACCACAAGTTTTCTTTCCCTCAGAGAGCTCATATTTTCGACATATTCCTACCCAAGGATGCAGACTTACCAAAGGAAAATCCCCAATATGCATCCTCCATCTTTCCTATAGCTTCCAAGCACTACATCTCTCTCCTTTCCTATTTTCTATGGTACCCCAACGATGAAACCGTTGATGAACTCATCCTAGGTTTCCTGTCTATATTCAGTCTCTACAAATCACCATTTTTTATGTGCAATTATATTCATTTCTTGGCTAATATTATACATGATCAGTTCATGAAATTCACTACTCAAGGAGAATTTAACTATTCATATGTTATCATTCACATGATTTTGTTTCAATAGGGAGATATGTTCCCCATTCATCTCAACAAGCAGGATGCTCAGGGAGTGAACCAATCAGTGATTCAATGGACATAATTGGTCAAAGCCTCGGCAAAAACCACTTCTTTCTCATATTTCGTAGACTTATTCATTCATCTATTTAGGCACTTCCTTACTAGCCCATCAGAGCCTAGGATTGGAGAAGACTTCAAAAGAACCCTGTGCCTCAGTGAACAAGTAGAGACTGGGGAATGGTATTTGTACAAGAATTACTAAGAGATCAGGATGTATAGTTGTGAGCTCCCACCATACAAACTCCCAAAGTATGTGCCTATGAGGATATTCTCTTTAGAGTACATCAGGAAAATGATAAGTATGGACGAAGTCAACTTCGTTTCAGGAAAAGAGGAAATCCCAGTTTAAACTCAAGGCCAATGTTGGATCTTTCATTTGTAATACTAGAGCAACTAGTATTGAGGCAGATATACTATTGAAGAATATGGGTTTTCTTTCAAGTTTTACTTAGTCATATGACCCCCATGGCATTATTTCTTCTCTGAGGGTTGAGCTCAAGACAACCCCTTACACCCATACCTGAAGAGTAGAAATAGAGAAGTACATGAATCAGAATGAATGGGTAGAAGTTACCTTACAAGAAACAGATGAGCAAGCCATCTCCACTTCAAATGTGAAAACACCAACACTTAAAATTAAACAGAAAAAAAGGGTCAGAGAAGAGACACCGATTCCAAGGGACTTATGGAAGAATTCATTTCACAACATAAGAGACCAAAGTTCACTCCTTCCTTGTTTTCAGAAGAGAGACAGCCAGAGATCATAGATTTGGGAGATACTGAAGTATCCACATGTGTCAGTATTCCTCAGACTCCTCCATCAGCATCACCTGCAAGAGAGCCACTAGAGATCATCCAAAATTCAAAGGCCAACTCTTCAAAAGAACAGAATATTTTCTCCAAGTTCCTAGAAATCAAGAAAAATAATTAAGCACTAAAATCAGATGTCTACAACCAATTTTTGAAGAAGACATCTACATATCAACATAGACTCCTCACTTCCTTTGAAAGTGAGAAAAGAAGGATGTATATGGCATTTATGCAACCAACAGTTCCATTTCTAGAAACACGGGCTGACTACAAGAAGACTATCTTCTCATTGAATGCAAGACACATACATCCTATTGATCAGATGGATATGCACAGGAAATCAGGAGAGATGTTATTTTCAACCATGACTACAACCTCTATGTCTCTCTCAAAGTCAAAAGTAGCACTGTCAAATATGCAGTCATAGCTAAAAATTGAGAATTTATCCTGTTTGGCTAAAGACAACAAGATAAAGCCCTTGGAAGAACTGGTAGTGAAAGTAGGGTATGATCCTCATAACTGCAAAGGAGCTGAAGAAATCATCAAGAATAAGAATGCACGCATTTCCTCTTTGAGAGCACTAGATCAATCAAACTTACCCTTATTGCCCTTCACCCTAGTCAATGGAGTGCTACCTGTCTTGACCCAACAACAGACTGTCAAACTTTGATGGAGCATAGCTGATGGCGGAAAGCAACCACGTCCTCATTTTTCCATAAGGATTAAGATACCCTCGGCTGAAGACCCACAGACAAAATAAATGGCCTAAAATGAATATGACAAGGAAGATATGCTCAATTTTATTATTGATCAAAATCTGCAAAATCCGAAAAATGGAAGAACATATTGAAGAACTACTGAAAGAAAAAAATAACACTCTAGGTAAATTCCGATATCATTCTAACAACTTAGGCATCTTCTGCAGATGCAAAAACCTCAGCAACCTTGGACATAACTGATCCATCACAACTGGCTCAAGATTTGGCCAAACAAAAGCAAGCATATGAGAAGATGAATCAGAAGTTTCAACTTATGGAGTCACAAAAGATTAAGAATGATACTTTGTATCTAGGCGAAATTTAGAAGACTCGTCGGTTGGAACTCATAATTAAAGAATTGGAGAGTGAAACTCTGATGGCATCCGTGTTAGGAAAATCTGAGAATATTTGGAGAACATCAATGAGTCCATTACTGAGATATGGCCATCAATTTAGATCATCTTTTAACATCAGGAATTGATCTGCAAGTGGGGAACAACAATACAAGAAGAGAAGGATCAACTCTAATAGAAGCCAATCGAAGCTATTGATGTGATCAAAGTTCTTAATTCTAAGAATTGGGAGGAGTTGGAAGAGATCAATATCTCAGACAGGACTGCAACCATTTTGGAAATTAAGAAGGAATTGTAGAAAATGAATTTAATATCTTAAATCAGAAAGGATTGCCCGGTCTGGTTGGATTAGATGATAAGCTGGTCAGTTTGGAAGATTATTGCAAAAAGCTATATACAATTTCTATATACAAATTGAAGTTTGCAAATATCAAGGGTCACATTACAGGCAAGGCTTTCCTTGAAGCTCTACAGTTTTATTTGATGATTCCTCATCAAATTAAGTAGTTTTTTATTCCAAAGCCAACTTTTGACAGATTCACTGAGGTGGATGAAATCTTCAAGAGATAGTAAATATAGAAATTTCGAGTGAAGATTAGTGGGATAATTTTTGTGAGATTTTTGAGTAAAGGATAATTTTTTAGCATGCCAGCAATGAATCCTCTCTTATTACCTATGGAATGGAGGCCCAAAGAAAGGCCAAAGGTCAATACTACTCAACGATGCCTCCTTGCAACCATGATGGCCTCCTCCAACCTACTTTTTGATCTACTGAAAATTGTTACAATTAATGTTATAGTCAGAGATATTTCAAATAGTAGCTCATAAGTTATTATATAGAAGTTAATTTTGTAGGTGCTTTTCCAGATATATTTTACTATCACCTTAGAAGTTATTGTAGAAGTTAATATTATAGCCAATCTTCCAGATGATATTTTAGTTCGGGCCCTACGTGGCATAAATTGTCAAAATTCCATTTACTTTTCAATTAATGAGGATTGCTAACCCAGATTAGGGCAACTGCCTCAGTTGTAGATAAATACTGCATGTATTTTCATTATCATGGGTTGGAATTTTTTTAGACTCTGCATAGCTAGATTATTGTATTGGAGCTTTGTAACAGTTTTCATCTGGGCATCAATGATAAATCACGTTCACAGGATCCTTGAGCTATGTTAATGGTGATGTTGTTTCTTTCGTATTAATGTTTCTTTTTTTTCCATATTGTAATCCAACTTCTCTGATTACAGAGCAAAAATTTTAGATTAAGATATGACGAGAAAGCACCTTAAGTATGTTTGTCTTTGTCATATTAATGTTTTCCTCTGAATTATAACTAAGAATCCTTAACTACTCTTTAGCTCTACTGAAATTGTTGTGTTAAAAGTTTTCCTTTGAATTATAGTTAAAAAATTATTCACTGCTCTTTAGCTGTACCAAAACTAACATCTTAAAAGTTTTCCCTTGTGAATTTTAGTTAAAGAATTCTTAATTGCTCTTTAGCTCTACTAAAATTGTTGTCTTTGAAGTTTTTCCTCTGAACTATAGTTACAGAATTCTTCACTACTCTTTAGCATTACCAAAGCTAATATCTTTAAAGTTTCCCTTGTGAAGTTTAGTTAAATAATTCTTAACTTCTCTTCAGCTTCACAGAACTAGTATCTTAAATGTTTTTTCTTTGAAAGTATAGTTAAAGAATTCTTAAATACTCTTTCGCTTCTACTACCTCCTGTCATACCATATTCACACTCCCAGTAATATCCATTTTATATAGTTAGCCTGCCCCGTGAATGACCTGGACAAGTTGATGTACAATTAAGCCCTTTTATTGAATAGCCTAATGGATTAAACTTCCCATATTATATATGTCCGACCAACCAACCAAACCAAACAAACAAAACAATCTCTATAACTAGCCTTAGATCTGCAATTACAACCCTCAAGCTAAATCATAAATTATAAAGCAAGAGAGAGCTCTCTCTGAGCCCAGGAAGGCCAGGTCCTCGAATCCAAAGTAGTTTGATGTTGTCCTCTGTTACTTGTTCTTGCCAATCTTTCAAATTATAGAGGGCTAACAGATTCTAGTCAAGTTAAATGCCTTGGCTTGATAAAAGACCTCTGTGTAACTCTAGTCCAGTGCCCACAAAAGAGTATTGTTATGGACATTGTAATTGGTGATATCCCTCCAAATTATGGTATGTTATTATCTCACTCATGGGGAGAAAAATTACAAGGATCACTACAATTATATGTGTCATATGCTACCATTTTTGTATTTTGTTAGCAAAGAAAGCTTTACAAAGAAACATTGATGAAATTCATGGTCAGTAGTGCAGAAAAACCACAGAATTATCTTATATATTGTATGCATTATGACATGGACTCATTTATCTTATGTAATTCAGAGATTGGAAAAGACAAAATCACAATTGTAGAAGAGAAACACAAAGAAATTAATAAGTGACAACATAACTCATGGTTCTATGTGGAATTTAGATTTTGACAGCTCTGTAAATAGATTAGGAGCAGGAGCTAGAGTATGGATCTAAAACTTAGAGAATGATAATTCAAAAGGACATGCTTTCATGTTAAATTTCAGATGCACTAATAACATGGCAGAGTATGAAGCATTAGTGTTAGGACTGCAAATTGTAAGAAAACTTGGAGCCAAAAGAGTTTTTGTCATGGGAAACTTAGAACTTATCATAAAATGAATAAAGGGAGAATATCTTGTGAATAATCCTAGACTTAGAAAATATGGAGAAAACATTCTAGACTTGATAAAAAAATTTCTTGAAACTAACTTTGTTGTTATTCCAAGAAAGCAGAATATGCAGGCACATAGTTTGGCTACTTTTTCCAGCACATGTAGGTTACCCTTTCAGCCAAATCATTAGTACACTACCGAGGTAAGACATATACCAACCATACCTGATAATTTGAAGTATTGGAAAATATTTTCATAAGACTCACACATTTATGATTTTATGAACCATGAAGAAGAATTTCAGAAATGTAATGTAGAAACTTTCTGTACAACATATTATACCTTGAATAATGAGTTAGATGTAAAAGATGTAAATAAAATAGAACCAACTAGATTTACTAAAGTAGAAATAAACACAATAGAAGCAGTAGAAATTAAGGGATTAATTAATAATGAATCAGAAGTTTTAAATATTTAATACAACATTTTGCGTAAGGGATTAGCCCCATTAGAAGATCTCTTTGACTCCAATGATGTAGCTAGAAAACCCAAAATGAAGCCCCTAAGGTTAGATATTGAGGAATGTAATATAGAAACATAAGAAAAACCAAAGCTTATCAAGATATCCAAAGCATTACCTCCAGATGAAAAGTTGAAGTACATTAGTTTGTTTAGAATTTCAAGATGTCTTTTCCTGGAGTTATGAAGAACTCAAGTCTTAGGATACCAGCATTATCCAACATAAAATACCAATCAATGAAATTCAGAAGCCCTTTAAAAAAGATCTTAGGAGAATTAACCCTGCTCTTATGCCATTGATAGAAAAATAAGTTAAAAGGATGTATGAAGCTCAAATAATACCACCCATTAGGTATTCTGATTGGGTCTCTAATTTAGTCCCCACTAGAAAGAAAACAGGAGAAATCAGACTCTGTGTTGATTTCAAAAACTTAAACAAAGTATCATTGAAAGGTAACTATCCTCTCCCATAAATGGACCACATTCTACAGAGGGTAGTAGGGTCATCCATAATTTCATTACTCGATGGATTTTCTAGATAAAACCAAATCTTAGTCCAACCTAAAGATCAAGAAAAGGCTGCATTTACAACTCCCTGGGGAACTTTCATGTACTTGAAAATTCCCTTTGGACTAATGAATGTTGGAGCTACATTCCAAATACATATGGACATAGCCTTTCCTAACGAAATCCATGACTTTCTAGTCATTTACCTAGATGATATCACAGTATTTTGCAAAACAGATAATGAACATCTAGATCATTTAAGAAGAGTATTCATTAAATGCAGAAAGTTTGGTATATCCTTGAATTCTAAAAAGACACTTTTCGGATTAGAAGAAGGAAAAATCCTAGGAAACATTATTTCAAAAGAGGGTATTAGAATTGATCCAGCTAGAATAGAAGCAATCCTAAATATCAATCATCCTAGGAACATTAAAGAGTTACAAGAATTTCTAAGAAAAATAAATTATCTTAGAAGATTCATCTCTAACTTAGCAGAACTAATTAGAAATTTGAATAACATGTTGAAAAATGATTCAATACTTAAGTGGATAGTAGAGGCTAAACAGTCTTTTGAAGCAATCAAAGAAAATCTTACTAAAACACTTGTCCTCATAAGTCCTAATTTCAAAAAAGATTTCATAATTTTTTCATTTTCTTCAGAACACACCATTGTAGCAGTCTTGTTGCAAAAGAATGATGAGGGTTATGAACAAACCATTTTTTTCTTCTGTAAATCCTTGAGATATACAACAATAAAGTATAATATCATGGAAAAACAAGCACTTGATTTAGTGAAAGCCATAAAATATTTCAAAGTATAAATTCTATACTCTCACATAATAGCATATGTTCCAAACTCAGTTGTAAAGGACATTCAATCTCATAATAGGCCTGATGGAAAGAGAGGCAAATGGATTTCCACAATACTAGAATATGACATTGATATTAAGCCTACAAAATTAATCAAAGGCCAAGGTTTAGCCAAACTCATAGTTGAATCGAACTTTCAAGACTTAGACATAAATTTCATTGCTCAACTAGATGATCAGGAAGAGATGGTGACTCCACAAATCAGTGAATCTTTCATAGATTCACCCTGGTATGCAGACATTATATTTGTTTTACTCAAATTACAAGCTCCTCCTAGTTCATCTAGAACTAAAAGAAGATTCTTAAAATTGAAAGTAATAAAATATTTTATTTTAGGTAATATTTTATTTTGGAAAGATCATGGTGGCATTCTATTAAACTGTTTATTGAAATATGAAGCTGACAAATTCATGCAGGAATTGCATGCAGAAGATTGCAGAGGACATCTATACTGGAAAACAACTACTGAAAAAATTCTAAGGGTAGGTTTTTACTGGCCCGCTCTTTTTGCTGATGTCAGAAAGAATGTGAGCTCCTGTCATAAATGCCAGATATTTGAAGGGAAGAAGAAACTCTTACCATTACCCCTCAAAAGCTCTCTCAATAGAAATTCCATTTGAAAAATGGGGCTTATAGTTCATTGGTGAAATTCACCCTCCCTCCTCTACCCAACATAAATGGATTTTGACAGCCACTGATTACTTTACCAAGTGGATAGAAGCCATCGCTTCTAGACAAGCCACAGACTCTATCATTATTTCATTTCTTGAGAAAAACATCCTTTCTAGATTTGGATGCCCACAAAAGCTCATTACTGATAATGCTTCTACCTTCAAATCCAAGAAAATGATAAATTTTTGTAACAAATACCATATCACCCTAGGCCATTCCACTTCCTATTACCCTCAAGGTAATGGACTAGTAGAATTTCAAACAAAAGCCTAGTCAACATCATCAAGAAGTTGTTAGAAGATAACAAGAAAAACTAGAATAAAAGGTTGGTTAATGCCTTATGGGAAAATAGACTAACTACCAAGAAATGTATTGGTACATCTCCCTATCAATTGGTATATGGGATGGATGTTGTTTTTCCATATTCATTAGGAGTGCCGGTGCTGAAAATGATTCAAGAGCTACAAGTAGATCCAAATGACATCCAAAGGAGGATAAATCAAACAATTCATTTGCAAAAAACCAAGGAAGAAGTTTATATCAAATCTCAAGTACTCCAAAACAAAATCAAGAAGATCTTTGATAAGAAAACTAAATAAGATTATTTCTTCATAGGTGATAAACCAATCAAATGGGATTCCATAAGAGAAGACAAAGGGGAACATGGGAAATTTTATTTCTCTGGAAGGGCCCATACATCATTTATGGTTACAGAGGTAACAATGCATTTTCCTTGAAATATTTAGATGCAACAAATATACCAAGTGAACCAGTCAATGGTAGAATGTTGAAGCACTATTTTTCTGCAGATTAACTAGTAGTTCATTTTTTTTACTTAGCTCATTGTAAATATCATAGAAAATTTTACATTGGATTGGATGATTTTCTTCTAAAGTTTAAGCCCGAAGAGAAGGCCCTATGATTTAAAAGATATAACATCATATGTTTGAATAAATAAGATCACAGAAAGCAGTTCCAAGGCAAGCAAAGTCAAAGTTACAAGGCCACTAATCGGAAAGTTCTTGACATCTCACCAGGAGATGCCATCCCCAAGTGGAGCTACTATTAGGGTCCTATAATAATGGGGATCATAATTTTGAATTGGCTATGTTTAGTATTGTAATATTGTACATACCTTTGCTTTCTGCAAATGTTTTCCTATATTAAAAAATGAAAAGAGGGTATGTCCTAAAAGAAAAATCAAAGGAAAAAAATAAATGAAGATAAAAAAATATATAAAATATGAACCCCACAAAAAGAAACAAAAATAAATTCTGAAAGTGTTGCACATTCAAATGCCACTACTCTAATTATACTTTACTTTTGCAAATAAATTTGTGTAGCTTGTCCAAAATTCCATAATTCATGATGATCATATAGTTCAATCTTGATTAAATCATGCCTTTAAATTTCATTTCATTATATTTAGTGAATAAAGATCTGACCAAACCATTTAATCTTAGCAGATCAGTAGTTAGGTAGAGAATGAAAATTAACTCATAAGTTTAATCTGAGCCATTGGAGGATATAAGGTTAGAAATAGGTTAGTTTTCTTATCAAAATAAAATAAAACGGTCAACAAGCTCAAAAGCACCCAATAAAGGAAATAAAAAAAATATTAGGGTAAATAAAGGGTAGGTAGAATACTTTCACAAGTTATAGAAGGCATCATATGGTTTATCTTTTATCACTAATATCCTTCTAAAAACATTCCCCTTGCTAAAATCCCTATTTCCACTCTTGGAAGTCATTTCCCCTTGTAAAAAATCCCTTTCCCCTTATTCTAACCCTTTCCCCTTCCTAAAACCCATTTTCCCTTTGAAAGATTCCCTTCCCCCACTAAAAACCCTTCTCTGTTTGAAAAAATATTTTTTTCTTAACTAACTCTGCCTTTCCCAATAAAACATGAAAAACCCACTTTTTGCATAGTTTTAAATGCTTAAAATATATTAGGCCCCACTTCATTTACCCCCTCCCCGATATTATTTTAAAACCTATTCCTAGTGTATGTCTAACATCCCTCCATCATATATTTCCAATGTCCATTTTATATAATCTCAGGTCCCATTTTATTTTTACCCCCCATTACATGTTAACCCTTTCGCTTTAATATAATCCCAGGTCCCACTTTATATTATTTATCCCATTGCATAACCTTATTTTCCTAACCCCACTACTTGAGAAACACCCACATATCTATCTACCACCCGATATCCTTAAATCATATCCAATGACCCCCAATCAGTTTCACACTCCCCGACAATCAAATGTTTAAAGACAAGGGGGGGTACAAAATGGGTGGTCTTGTACCCCCGCTCCCCTACCACGTGGCACTCCCATGTTCTATTGCACCCCCCATCCTCAAACCACAAAACTACTTTTGGATGTGCAATAAACCACTTTTCCGCATGTGATAAACCACCTTTCCACTCTGCGATGTGCGATAAACAAATTTTTCAAAAATGAAACCCCACTATTATGTCCAATTCGCATACCTCTATTGGTTTGTGAAAAAGATCCATTGTCAAATAGAAAAGAATGAAACCATTGCTCGCCACCTTGCGAACCTGTGTTTTCATTAAAAATTGTTTTATTTTGTAGTTGTTTAGAAGAACCAGTAGATGGATAAATAGTTTGATACTAGTTCCAAACCTGTTTACTCCAGAATGACAGGAAAAGAATGAAAAGCTTCTTTACTCATCAAAATATTATATACAACAATATAAGAGGAAAATACAATTGAAACAAAGATAATGATTGTGACACTAGAAACAACAAATTTCATACAAGGCATTCTCTAGGACACACTTTTGTTCTATATAAAGTTAAACATGTCTTTTTAGTAAAAATCAACTCTTACTAAATACACAAAAAGAAAGGAAATTTAAACACAAGATAGTGAAATTCAAATCCCAGATGAAGGAACATGAGAGGATTAATGTGATTTACTAAAGAAAGGAAACAGATAAAATAACTCACAGGTTAAAGAGTAAATATGAAAGATAAAACAAAGGCATCGTAAAAGAGAAAACAAGTGAAAGACAGCCAGCGTGAAAGAAAACTAGCATGAAAGAAATAGATAGATAACATCAATAAAATAAAATAGGGACGACTTTTAGTTAGTTAAATAGGTGTCTCTATCTTCTTGCATGAAGATATTTTATTTTCCTTAAATAAATCCTAAATCAGTTGATAGGATATTTTGTAAAGTGTTATATAAATACTTCTCCATTCGAAGTATTAAGCGTCGATTAGTGTGGATTTCTGAACATTTATATGGCTGATTGATCTATTTTCTTGAGGTTTATTGTACCATTCCCAGTTGACAGACAAGACAAATAATAAAGGCATTTCTTTACATGATTCATGTGTTGAGATATCTCAGTGAAGTATATTTCTTATTGATCATGTTTCTTTTCTTAAGTATTCCATAAACTTCCATGTTTTCTAAATTTTAATGTTATAACATGAATTTTATTTCAGAATTTGTTTAAATACACTTCATTTTGAACTGTTAAGAATTTTTATGTTTTCTTCTGATATCTGGTTTAGATAATCCTTAATTTCTCTTTGATCTCGATTGACCTCCTTCACCTTCCTTTATTATCTAGTTTAAGGAATTTTTAACTTCTCATTGATCTTGATTGAAAACCACTTCACCATTTAGCCTTGACATCTATTTTTTCTCAGCTATCCTGCCATGCAACACTTCTTTTATAATTCGATCCTATTATATTTTAAAAGCAGATTGACTCCATAGCCCTATGGAAAATGGAAAGACATCTATCCATCAAAATCATTAATTCCACCTATCTAACAAAACCAATCAATCAATTAAAACAAAAACAATCAAGAATACATAACTAGCCCAAAATTTATTAAATTGACAAAGTTAAATCATTAAGAGAGATCCCTCTCTGAGCATTAGGAAGGCTAGATCCTAATCTCCAAAAATGGATGATAGTTACCTCTGATATTTCTTTTTAACGCGCATAACAACCATTGGAAATTTCGGAGTGATAACATTTTGTTGGTTGCAAGGTTCAATAGCTTACTAGAGATATAGGTGAACCTAGTTTCATTAGATTTTCAGCTATAGGGGAACCTCTAGGGATGGGATTGATATTCTATTTGTGGAGCGGCGTGGCAATCTCTAGGCTAGAGCAGAGGAGGAGAGTTGAGCCTAGTTGTGGAGGAAGGTCTCAAACATTTTGATATTTTTCTATTGAGGAAGTATAGGAGGGAGTAATTTCTGCACCTTTGGAGGGACGTTGAATAGTTCGTTGACCATTCTATAGACAATGTATTTAGCAACTACTAGGAGCGTAGAGCTTATTGGGGTCAATTTTGGTGGATCATGATTTGGCCAAACCATTTATGGGTTTTGGTCAGATTGGCTTGAGGAGTCCGAGAGTAAATTTTGAGAATTTTCTAAGCACGTGATGTAGGTTTTTTCACCAATCCATTTCTATGGGAGGATTGTTGCCGGAGAGCATTTTGGCTAGGCCAAATTTATATTGTAGGGCCAAAATTATTCAGCTAGAATTTGCCCAATATTTTTCTAGGTTTTTCTGGGTTTTTTTAGTGGAGTCCATGGTTAAATTATCAGCATTTTCTAAGCAACAGATCAGCTCATTTACACAGTCCCTACTGAGGCAGTAGTTATAGGTGGTATTTCCTAAATCTACCTCAGGCTGAAGAAGGCAGAGTCTAGGGTAACATCAAACCACGCTTAATCTGGTAGCTAGCCCTACCAGATCGGGAGAGGGCTCTCTCCTGGTCAATATCAGCAAAAAATGATCAGTGAGGCTTGAGATGACTTGAATAAAGGCTGATTTTAGGCTAGGTATATATTTAAAAGAGTTTGATTTGATTTAGAGGGTATTCGTTGGGTCAAAGGGAAGGGCAGATTTTAGGTCTGGGAAATGAGCAGTTTTGCAGGGATCTGAATGGGGCAAGGTAGGCAACTATTTTGATGCTTCAATTTTGAATCAAATGGATAGCTCAGACCGGTGAGGAGTTCAAGAGGGCAAGAGACTTTCAATAATCCTCTTCAGACAGTTGAAAACATATAAAATTAAACAAAACTCAAGGTAGAGCACTGCAAATCTAATGAATTCCACCTTTATCCTTGTTTGTTTAACTTAAGAAGAAATAAGAGGGAAGATGATACACATAAAGCACCAGTAAACTTACATTAACAAAGAGAAACACATCATCAAAACAAAGAGACACATGAATCCCAAGGAGTGCTGCAAACCCTGGTCTATTCCTTTGCCAAACTGCAGAGATGAAATGTACAGTGAAGCTCAAAGCAATCCCAAGTGTCCAACGATGCTAATGAATAAAAAAATACAAGATATACACAACATAACTCATCCCCAGCCTCTAGGGGTTGAGCTCAAAATTCTAGGAGCTGTTTCAATAAGATCTAAACTAAGAACTGGAAAATAGGCAGTGGAACAGCTTGCCTCTATAAGATAGGAAACTGATTCATTCAGTTGCAATTCACCTTTTAATGGATGAATCTACCTCCATGAGTAAAAATTTGAAAAAATTACATCAAAACCCATCAAATTACATCAAGAGTTTTACATTTGGAAGTAATAAAGTCAAACTGGCCAAAACTAGGTGAAAAACAGAGTTACTGAGTGAAAAATGAGCCAAAAACCCCAATGCGTCGCGCCTGAATTCTCTATGCATCGCGCCAGTTTGGAGCTGATTTTGAAGGTCGTCCCGGTGTACAATTTGAGTGTAGGATAGCTCATGGGAAATACCTTTCTGTCTACTTTCCAACACAAGTGGAATTTTGGAATTTGGTTGCCATTTGCCCCTCCAAACATGAGTTTTCCCAACACTGCTTCCAGTGTGTCCAAAAAGGGGCAGAAAGGTCATTTTTAGGGTGTTTTTGACCCTTCTGGAAGCCCAAAATCTGTCAAAATCTCTTGGCCATGGGTAGCCATGCATAAATTTTCATGAAAAATCCAAAAATATAAATTTTTACCACAGAGGAGCTCCCAATCATAAGCGCGCGCCAAGTGGCGCGGCGCGTTGAGCTAAAAAATCTGTGTTTATGCCAAAAAAATCAAAATTTTCAAAATGTGTCCCAAATTTCTTGAAATTTAGGTTGAGTGTCCTCCATCATGAAATATGCTGGGCCAATGAATCGTTGGCCAAAATTTGAAGTCTATCTTGCCTTTTCTGATGCCTTAATGCCCTCTTCAACTTAGCCTTCAGGATCTTGATTCATGCCTTGCAAACATGATTTCTTGCCCAATAATGATTTTTCATGTGCCTCAACATGTTATTTTCCTTTTTGGCCTTCTCCAACAACTTTTCCAAATGAATATTGACCCTTTCAAGCCAAGTTTCGCAATCAGCCTCAATCTATTGCTCAATGGATGTCATCTCGGTTTGGCTCCTTTTCGTGGTTTTCCGGTTCTCATGTATATTTTGCAACTCCATGATAGTTTGCTGATATTCCAACTGTTTGTTTCTCTTCTCAAGGTAATTTATTATCCATTGGGCTCTTTGCAACTTAACGAACAAAGTGTTTATTTCCGCCTTCTGCTCCTGAACAATCTCTCTCAGCTTTGAGCTTGGTGAGCCCAAATCATCATCAATGAGTATGAAATCTCTATCATGGCCTCCTGAAGGCCCTTCATCATGCATGGGCCTCTTACCCTTGTCCTGTACCTGTACCTGTGCTACTGATGATGGAAGCGAGACCTCTTCGACCCCGGGTGGAGATAATACTCGCCTGGATGCTGCAAATAACCCTCTAGTGCCTCTCTGATAAGTGACAAACACCGACATACTAGTGGTCTGTGTCTCATGACCTTCATGCTGATATGAAGGTTCACCTGCCTCATGAACAACCTCTGAAGGTACCTAAGAAGCTGTGAAGAAATCATTAGAAATGAAATCCTCCCATGAAATACCCTGCAAGCCGAGTTGATGCATAACCACAATTTTGATGAGTGCAAAGTGATAGATACTGCTATACTGTTGCTCAGGAGTTTTCCTTTGCATGAGAGTGGTCATCTTCTCAATATTCTGGCACATGAAATAAGGGAGGTTCATCATCCTCACCCTGGTGAAATGCATCAACAACCTGATATGATAGGCATAAAGACGTGAAATCCGGTCTTCACAACTGAAATATTTGATAATAAGTTTCATCAGAGGAGCATATGAATCCTTTAGGAATCGGAAGGGAAAAACACTGCCGAGTTGTCTCACAAAACTAGGCTTGATATATGGCTCATAGTGTACCCTGTCAACCTGCTGCCTTTTGTTCCATTGTTCTCCAACATTTGGTATTCCGATTGCTTGAGAGATAGTTTCAGGTGTTAAAGTGAATGTCACACCTACAAGGGTGACTTGACCATCATGTAAATGAAACACAAACAAATGGGCCAGCTCTTGATGGTGATGGACCCTAGCAACCATTTCAAAAAATTAATAACAAGACTGCTATTGAAAACATGCCATAGCAAGGGGACAAGCCTACAATTCAGCCATTGAAGTAGGCTCCGCCCTCACATGTCTGCCACTCTTATGAGGTCTTCTAGGTGCATGAAATTCAGTTGTGGAGTCATTGTCTTGGTCATAAGATGTATCGGTCTCCATGATTTCTAACGTCTATGTTGTCTTGGATGTATATGAGAAGTTTTATGTCTTTGGTTTTGTTGCCAAATATGTGATAACAAGTGAGGGACTATGGAGGGATAGGGTAGAGGAAATGATAGGATATTTCCAAGTGAAATATTTCAATTAAAGAGTTTAGGGATAGTCACTAGATTTTTTGGAATAACATTGGGGTTTGGGAAATTTATAATTGGGATGTGGGATAATGGGAATTGGGATAGGGAATAAGTGCTTTAGGGATATGAGGGAATAGGGAAATGGGATTGATGTAACAAGATTAACAGTGATGGGGGAATAACAAGGTGGGGAAGTGGGAATGATAGACACAAAACCAATTTTGAAACCCTAAGGAAAAAATCCTTGCACAAACAAATAGGGTTTGATTTTTTGTATTTAAATCCTTATAAATATCACCAAACACATTTTCATTGGCAATGGAGAGGTTGCTTGACATACTTGAACAAAGAGGGATCGAGCAGATTTGGAGTTTGAAAGGAATGGAAATAAATTTTCTTTCCGGCCCTATGTGTCATGCAACAAACCCAGTGCGTCGCGCAGGAGCAATTTTACACAGTGGGAGCGACCCAATGCATCGCGCTCGCCCAATGCGTCACGACACCCAGTTAATGCATCACGCAACTGAACTTGCAACAATTTCGCCTTCAAACTGCTTGTTCGCTCTTCACGATTTCTCCTTTGCTCACTACTGTCTTCTTGACATACAAATGAACTTTGGAAAGTTGAAAATTTTTTATATGCCAAGGATTTTGACTCTTGTTTTCAAAAAACCCACTTTGCAATGTTCAGACTTTAACATTTAAAAAAAAAAACTCTGTTTTTCTTCATTTGGATTTTTAACTGAATGATGAGCTTTCTGTTTGTCCTGTAGGGAATGGATGGCTGGAGCTTTGAAAAATGTGACCAGGGTTGCCAGTGAAAGTATTATTACAACTGAAAAAACTTTAAATCACATTACATTTATACATAAAGATGAAAAACTCTATTTTTCTTCAAAACAAAGTTTTGAAGAAAAATACATTACTAAGTATATGATGATGAGATTTTTAGCACTGAAACCTTATTTCAAAATCCTCATGTGCCTTCTGACCATTATTGAGTATTCTGAAAGCCTTATGAATGAAACCCTAGACCTAATGACACTAAAACCCTAAAAATAACTTTTTTCAAACTATGAGACAAAAAATGACTGTAATTGATTTTAATGAACATAAATAGGCCGGAAGGTAAAGGACATGAGGAACATGAACGACGAGCCACTATCGTTAGATGATCCATGCTCCTAATGGAATGCAGCTGACTGAATGAGACACCTAATATGCAATGCAACAAGATAAATTTGATCACTGATGGAGGGATGAAGATACCGACACTAACATTGGCTCCAATGGGGATGGTAGCTCGTTGGAGATGCCAAGAACTACATATCTCTGGGAAAGTAGGAAGTGCCTTTGTCCATTGGGATATGGAGTCAATAACTTCGAAAAACCAAAACAAGACTCTTGACTCATTTTCATGACTGAAAATTGACACAAAAATGACTCAATTTCGAAAGCAAAATGACTAAAAGACGTGACTCACCAAATCAAACCAAAACTGAGATCAACCTTCAGTTTTATAGCCTTCTCCTTGGGCCCCAAACTAAAAGAATGATGACAGCACATGCTTGCAATGAAACTTAAACAAACCGGTATGTACAGTGATATGTATGACAGTAGAAAACATTTCAAAAGTAGTACCGTTTGAGTAGTCGACCATTGACCAGCCCTCCTGGACAATATTCTCCATTCATTTCTTTCAAAAGGAAAGCATTTTGGCCTCGATGTGCAGAAATTCTGAAAGGTCTTTTCCAAAGATTCTTGAACTTGCCATGCTTACCTTTATCTTCATTTCTTGCATCCCATTTCAGCACCACTTCTTCTAATTGAAACTTGTCTACCTTTGCCTTTCGATCATATATCTTCTTGATTCTCTCTTGTAGCTTGAAAGTGTTTTGAAAAACCTCGTATCTAGTATGTTGTAAATGGATCATTTGATTTATTCTCCGTTGCATATGATCATCTTCACTTCCAGCTACCTGTAGAAGTTTAACCACTAGAAATGCGAGAGAGGTCAGGAATACTATGTCAACACCATACATGAGCTCAAAAGGAGACATACCAATAGATTTATTTTGACTTACTCTGTCTGCCCAAAGTGCATTAATCAATTTCTTATGCCAACTTTTCTTGTTTATTTCCAGTAGCTTTTTGATAATATTGACCAAGGATTTGTTTGAGGATTCGGCCAATCCGTTGCCTTGTGGATGATATGTGGTTGAGTGCCCCAAAGTAATTTGATACTTATCACAAAAGTAAATCATTCTCTTAGACTTCAAGGTTGCTAAATTATCAGTGATTAGCTTATTTGGACAACCAAAACGAGACAAAATATTGTTTTCAAGAAATGAAATTATTACCAAATCTGTGGCTTGCCTGGTGGGAAATGCCTCAATCCATTTAGTAAAATAGTCTGTCGCTGTAAGGATCCATCTATGTTGCGCCGAAGAAGTAGGATGGATCTCACCAATGAAATCCAAACCCCACTGCTGAAAAGGATCACTTGCTTCAATGGGCTTGAGTGGAAAAGGCTGCAATTTTTTCCTCCCTTCAAAAATATGACATTCATGGAAGCTTTTAACAATTTTTTACACATCAGCAAAGAGATTCGGCCAATGATATCCCACTCTCAAAATTTTGTTGCCCATTTTTTTCCAGAAAAGGTGACCTCCACAATCTCCCTTATGAAAATCTTCCATAACCTATTTTGCCTCTTCTTCAACCAAAAAATTTAGTAAGACACCACCGGGATCTTTCCAATAAAGTTCATTATTTATAATACAAAACCTGGCAGCCTTTAATTTCAGTGTCCTACTTTATTTTTTAGCCATTCCTGGTGGTGGTGACAGATTTTGGAGCACATAAACAATGTCTGAGTACCAAGGAGAAAGAACAAATATTTCTGATACCTGAACCAGCGAACTTTCTTCATTTTCCTCGGACATAGCAGCAATGAGATTAATGCCCAAGGCATGCAAATTTGACTCAGCCATTACCTTAGCCAGCCCCTGTCCTTTGATAAGCTTTGTAGGCTTTATCTCCACATCATATTCCAACAAGGAAGAAATCCATTTGCCTCGTCTTCCTTCTGGATCTGTTTGCACTAAGACATCTTTAACAACAGCATTGGGAACATAAGCAAGAATGTGAGAATGAAAAATATATACTCGAAAGTATTTCAATTCTTTCACTAAGGAAAGAGCTTTCTTTTCGATAATATTGTACTTTAAGGGTGCATCTCTTATGGTTCAGCTAAAAAGAGCAATTGGTTTTTCATGCTGATCTCTTTTTTGCATCAAGACTACTGCCATAGTATGATCTGAGGCAAATGAAAACAAAATAAAATCCTGAGTATAGTCCGGGCTTATCAAAACCGGAGCTAAAGAAAGAACCAATTTCACTAAATTGAAAGAATTTACTGCTTCCTCAGTCCATTTAACTACACTATATTTTTTGAGCATGTTTGTGATTTCCCTTAAATGTTCTGCAAGATTGGGTACAAAGCGACATAATAAATCCATCTTACCATTGAATGATTGGATCTCCTTTTTATTTCGGGGAAGATCAATTTGCTGAATAGCTTCTACTCGAGCTGGGTCAATGCGGATGCCATCCTTTGATATAATATGACCAAGAAGCTTGCCCTCATCCATGGCAAACAAACTCTTCTTTGGATTGAGAGACACACCATATTTTCTACACCGCTGAAAAACAATCTTCAAGTGATAAAGGTGCTCTTCATTTGAATTAAAAAAAACTGTCAAATCATCAAGATACACAACTAGAAAAACATCCTTTTCATTTGCAAATTCCATATCCATTACTCGCTGAAAGGTTGCACCAGCATTCCTCAAACCGAAAGGCATTTTAGCATAATGGAAAGTTCCCCACGGAGTGGTGAATGTTGTTTTATCTCTATCATCCTCATGGACCAGAATTTGGTTATAACCGGAATAACCATCGAGTAGTGACATGCGGGATGCTCCAACTACTCGTTGAAGTATGTGATCCATTTTGGGAAATGGATAGTTGTCTTTCAAAGATACTTTATTCAGATTTCGAAAATCAAGGCATAAGCGAATCTCACCTGTTTTCTTGTGCACGGGCACCAAATTTGAAATCCAATATGAAAATCTTATGGGGATGATAATACCAGCTTTGCAAAACCGATTCACTTCCTTCTCTATTGAGGGACACAACTTTGGATTTATTCTTCTCAATTTTTGTCGAAAGGGCTTTTGATTTGGCTTGATCGGAATGGTATGTTGAATTATGTTTGTGTCATATGTCTTCAAATCTGAATAATCCCAAGAAAATACATCAGCAAAGGAAGATAATAAAATGATATACTTTTCTTTTACCTGTGGGGGCAATGCTTTGGACAATTTCACCATTTTAGGATTTTCTACTGATCCAATGTTCACATCCTCAACTCCTTTCTCGGTTGGTCGCAAGGTCAGTTTTCAAGAAACATCATCTTGGTCAAAAAGCCCCTCTAAAGGTATGAGACCTTTAGGAATGGAATTATCCTTAAGCTACAAAATTTCCATCTGATTGACTTGTACATCAACCTCGCCATCATCATGCTCCTCATCAATAGAAGTGTCTTTGAACTTACCTTCATTTTGCAGAAACTCATCAATTTTTTTGTCATCTTGAAACACTTGCCAGTACCTTTGATTGTCAGGGACAGTCGGATGATGCTTCACATGAATTTCAAATTTTTTGCTTGAGTTCATCGGAATTTTCAAATTAGTTGCTGCTTTTGCAAGTGCATCTGAAATGCCATTCTGAATACGAGGGACACATGTCAAAGTATAATCTGAAAACAATCTCAAGATATCTAGTACCGCATTGTGGTAGGCCCACATTCGAGGATGCTTAGCTTAATATTCACCTTTCACTTGATTGATAACTAACTCGAAGTTGCCATACACTGTAATCCTTTTGTCATTTAACTTTCTAAGAATTATCAGACCAGAAATTAAAGATTCATATTCAGCCTCATTATTTGAACAATCAAAAGCCAATTTATAAGAACAGACCCTTCCATTACTTGGCACTTTGTTTGGGGAAGAAAAAGGGCTGCGTACCCAAATGCCAATTCCAGCACCGTCATTTCCTACCGCAGCATCAAAATCCATGGTCCACAAACCATCTTCATCCTCTTCCAAATGCTAAAATTATGTTTGCTCTGTTACTTCTGCTTGCTGTCCATCAACATTTTGTTGCTGTCGGGAGACTGATTGCTCAGCGGTACTATCAAGTCTTTGTATCTCCTTCTTTAAGACCTCTCTAAAATTTTCAGTGATTTTTGGAATGTCTTCTACTTCAATTAATTGACTATTTACATCATTAAAGCTATTTGAATACAAAACAAATGATTCTAAATAAGTATGTACATAATTGATTGGATGATTTACCATTTTCTCCTTGCTAGTGATCATATACTTCATCTTTTTCTCCTGATGTAATTTCCTCATCTGATCAAACACAGGAATAGTAGCATAGGAGAAATCAAGTTGCAATTTCCCTTTAAGTTTCGCTCCCCAAGATCTGGAAAGAAGCATGCCAAATCTCAGAGGAATATCTGCCCCAACTATGTCCATCAAAACACTTTTAGACGGAATCTGATCCAAACTGACCACCAAATCTCTGATAAGCCCAATACATCTTACTCTACTAGAATCAAAAGAATAAAGGTTATGACACTTTCTAGTGATATCCAATCCCAATTTCTCCATGATTGCCCTAGGCATGATATTATGAGAGGCACCGGAATCAAATAGAGCATTGTGTAACACATATTCATGCAATCTAAGGCTGACGTAAAAATGAGGTACATCTGGAGACTCACCATCCAATGCTGGACCAAAAATAAACTCAGGTTGATCATCTTCCACATTTACCATATTAGACAATGGATCTAAACTCAAAATCTTAGACACCTGACCCTTATAGCTGCTATTCTTCATCAATTCAGTCAAAGGAATGGATACTTTTAACTTAGCAATTTCATTTTCTAAGTTAAAAGCTGAAGTTTTCTCTACTTCTTTAGCTAGAACATCCTTCTTTTCAATTTTTTCCATTGATATATTTGGCTGATTGGATCTTTCATTTGCTGATGGTGATTTGCTAGTAGTGGGATCAGCTGTCTCTTTCCCCTTCTTCTGCACAACAAGTGAATCATTATTTGGTGTTGTAGCTTCCTTTCTCTTTTGAATTGGATTAATGGGCACATCTCTACTTCTGAGTGAATATTGTCGCTACTGGGCGGTCAAGGCATTCATGTACCCCCTTTGATATTCATCATATTATTCTTCAAGAGCTGTCTCATTTTCCAAGATGAAATTATCATCCTTTTGTACAGCTGATTTTTCCGAATACTCCTCATCTTCAGTGATAAAAATTGGCATATCATCAGATGTAAAGAAATGATTCTCTTCTCTGATTACATCCTCCTCATCATCTGATTCTGGACCATGAACAAAATTTTGTTGTAAGGGTGTCTTCACTTGTTGTTGTACTGCTGGCTCTTATGCTCACTACTCTCTTTGCTTGATTCCAAATTGTGGTTGATGCTGGCCACGGAAGTTAGGATTTCTGATCTACGGTTCAGAATTATCAATTGCTAATCTTTCAAACATCTTTTCCATCTTACGAAGAACTTGATCTGCAGTGGAAACCTTTTCCTTTATTGCTACTTTATTTTCAGCTTTCATTCTAGCTCTCCTGGCATTCAAATTAGCTTCAATGCATGACTGCAATTTTCTTCATATCTTCTAAAGTGCCTGGATCTCTTTCTCTTAATTGATAGGCCATGTCAGGATCGAAACCATCTGGAAACTTAATCAAAGCCGACCCCCTAGGTGGCTTTGTATTAGCAGGAATTGCATTGTAAACATAATTGAATCTAATACAATAATCTTGAACTGACTCACCAACATTCTGCTTGATATTGTCATATTCGGAAAGGATTGAAAGAGGGTCCTTCTTCACTTCCCATCGATCCAAGAATTGTCTCTGAAGATTAGGCAATGTAGTAATACCTCTATCCGGAAAAGCTCTGAACCAATTTCTTACTTCACCTCCGAAGGTTTGTACAAACAATCTCATTGTCACATTTTCCGCATCAATCTCATGAAGGTCAAAGAAATCTGCCATCTTATCCACATGTTGCTGAGCATTAACACTTTGAGGAGTGCTGTAAAACAATGGAATTTTTCTTTGATAATCAGTGGGCATGTCATCCAAGTTTTGAGGCAATACGAGGGGTGCAAATTGGGCAGTCATTGCTCTGGGTTTATTTAAAACTGGGTTTGGGGGTATAGGAGGAGTCAGAGCAGTTGATATATGAGGTGTGTGTGGTGTGGATGGAGGTGATACTACTGCAAATTGTTGATCAGGGATAGAAGGTTGCGCGGGAATGGTGGGAATGAAAGGAGGCTCGGTAGGAATTTGTGAACTAGATGTAATTGCAGATGACCCAAGGGTTGTAGATGTAGACTCTATGAATTTAGGAATGTTTTTTGCCACAATAGAACTCTGAATATTCAAGATGTAATTGTTAATGGATCTATTATCTTTTTCAATTTCAAGATCTTTGACAAACTCTGGATTTAGTACAGTAGAATCAATAGCACTTTCAGACTTAGTTTCAAACAATTACAACTCAAATTGTTCATCAAACTCAAGATCTTCAAGATACTAAAAGACAACAGGACATGAATGAGATTTGAACACAGGAATCACAGGACTTTCTCGACGAAGGACTCTCGAAATAAGATTTGGATTTTCATACACAGGAGGTGGATCGGGATCTAGATTTGCTCTGGTATGTCGTCTGGAAGGCAATGTGTTGAATTATTCCCAAAAATAAAATGGACAAAACCAACTTGTTCAGCCTATTGAATTCTAGACTCATCACCAAAATGTCCAGAATTGTCTGATGTACTGGGGCAATTTACAACTTAAATGTTATGTTTATAAAACTATACCGTAGATTGACTGAAGCAGCATTTATCTACTTTCGCTAATTCAAAGCAAGAGCATTTCAAAGGCTACCTGGCATAACTTCAGGCTCTATCTGTAGCTTATAAAATGAATAACACTAACAAGCAAACAATTTTGTGCTTCCCCAGTGGAGTCGCCACTATGTTATGGCCTAAATCTACCTCAGGCTGAAGAAGGCAGAGTTTAGGGTAACATCAAACCACGCTTAACCTGGTAGCTAGCCCTAGCAGATCAGGAGAGGGCTCTCTCCTGGTCAATCTCAGCAAAAAATGATCAGTGAGGCTTGAGATGACTTGAATAAAGGCTGATTTTAGGCTAGATATATATGTAAAAGATTTTGATTTGATTTAGAGGGTGTTTGTTGGATCAAAGGGAAGGGCATATTTTAGGTCTGGGAAACGAGCAGTTTTGCAGGGATCTGAATGGGGCAAGGTAGGCAACTATTTTGATGCTTCAATTTTGAATGAAATGGATAGCTCAGACCAGTGAGGAGTTGAAGAGGGCAAGATAATTTTAATAATCCTCTTCAGACAGTTGAAAACATAGAAAATTAAACAAAACTCAAGGTAGAGCACTGCAAATCTAATGAATTCCACCTTTATCCTTGTTTGTTTAACTTAAGAAGAAATAAGAGGGAAGACGATACACATAAAGCACCAGTAAACTTACATTAACAAAGAGAAACAAATCATCAAAACAAAGAGCCACATGAATCCCAAGGAGTGCTGCAAACCCTGATCTATTCCTTTGCCAAACTACAGAGATGAAATGTACAATGAAGCTCAAAGCAATCCCAAGTGTCCAACCATGCTAATGACTGAAAAACTACAATATATAGACAACATAACTCATCCCCAGCCTCTAGGGGTCGAGCTCACCAGTCTAGGAGCTGTTTCAACAAGATCAAAACTAAGAATTGGAAAATAGGTAGTGGAACAGCTTGCCTCTATAAGATAGGAAACTGGTTCATTCAGTTGCAATTCACCTTTTGATGGATGAATCTACCTCCATGAGTAAAAATTTGAAAAAATTACATCAAAGCCCATCAAATTGCATCAAATTACATCAATATTTTTAAATTTGTAAGTAATAAATTCAAACTGGCCAAAACTAGGTGAAAAACAGAGTTACTGAGTGAAAAATGAGCCAAAATCCCCAATGCGCCACGCCAGTTTGGAGCCGATTTTGAAGGCCTTCCTAGTGTCCAAATTGAGTGAAGGATAGCGCGTTGGAAAGCTCTGTCTGTCTAATTTCTAAAAAAAGTGGAATTTCGGAATTTGGTTTCCATTTTCCCCTCCAAAAATGATTTTTCCCAACACTGCTTCCTGTGTGTCCAAAAAGGGGCAGAAATGTCATTTTTAGGGTGTTTTTGACCCTTCTGGAAGCCCAAAATCTGTCAAAATCTCTTGGACATGGGTAGGAATGCATAAATTTTCATGAGAAATCAAAAAATATAAATTTTTACCCCATAGGAGCTCCCAATCATAAGCGCACGCCAAGTGGCGCGACGTGTTGAGCTGAAAAATCTGTGTTTAGGCCAAAAAAATCAAAATTTGCAAAATGTGTCCCAAATTTCTTGAAATTTAGGTTGGGTGTCCTCCATCATGCATTATGCTAGGCCAAGGAAGATTCAGCCAAAATTTGATGTCTATCTTGCCTTTTCCGATGCCTTAATGCCCTCTTCAACTTAGCCTTCAGGATCTTGATTCGTGCCTTGCAAACATGATTTCTTGCCCAATAATGATTCTTCATGTGCCTCAACATGTTATTTTCCTTCTTTGCCTTCTCCAACAGCTTGTCCAAATGAATATTGACCCTTTCAAGCCAATTTTCGTGATCAGCCTCAATCTCTTGCTCAATGGATGTCATCTCGGTTTTGCTCCTTTTGGCGGCTTGCCGGTTCTCACGTATATTTTGCAACTCCATGATAGTTTGTTGATCTTCCAACTATTTGTTTCTTTGCTCAAGGTAATTGATTATCCATTGGGCTCTTTGCAACTTGACAAACAAAGTTTTTATTTCCGCCTTCTGCTCCTGAACAATCTCTCTCAGCTTTGAGCTTGGTGAGCCCAAATCATCATCAATGAGTATGAAATCTATATCCTAGCCTCCTGAAGGCCCTTCATCCTGCATGGGCCTCTTACCCTTGTCCTATACCTGTACCTGTGCTGCTGATGACGAAAGCGATACCCCTTCCACCACGGGTGGAGATAATACTCGCCTGGCTGTTGCAAATAACCCTCTAGTTCCTCTCTGATAAGTGAAAAACACCGAAATACTATTGGTCTATGTCTCATGACCTTCATGCTGATATGAAGGTTCACCTGCCTCATGGAAAAACTCTGAAGGTACCTGAGAAGCTGTGAAGAAATCATTAGAAATGAAATCCTCCCATGAAATACCCTGCAAGCCGAGCTGATGCGTAACCACAATTTTGATGAGTGCAAAGTGATATATACTGCTATATTGCTGCTCAAGAGTTTTCCTTTGCACGAGAGTGGTCATCTTCTCAATATTCTGGCACATGAAATAAGGGAGGTTCATCATCCTCACCCTGGTGAAATGCATCAGCAACCTGATATGATAGGCATAAAGACATGAAAACCGACCTTCACAACTGAAATATTTGATAATAAGTTTCATCAGAGGAGCATATGAATCCTTTAGGAACCGGAAGGGAAAAACTTTGTTGAGTTGTCTCACAAAACTAGGTTTGATATATGGCTCATAGTGTACCCTGTCAACCTACTACCTTTTGTTCCATTTTTCTCCAACATTTGGTATTCTGGTTGCTTGAGAGATAGTTTCAGGTGTTAAAGTGAATGTCACACATGCAAGGGTGACTTGACCATCACTAAATGCAACACAAAAAAACGGTCCAGCTCTTGATGGTGATGGACCCTAGCAACCATTTCACAAAATTGATAACAAGATTGTTGTTGAAAACATGCTATAACAAGGGGACAAGCCTACAATTCAACCAATGAAGTAGGCTCCTCCCTTACATGTCTGTCACTCTTATGAGGTCTTCTAGGTGCATGCAATTTAGTTGTGGAGTCACTGTCTCGGTAATAATATTTATTGGTCTCCATGATTTCTAAAGTCTATGTTGTCTTGGATGTATATGAGAAGTTTGATGTCTTTGGTTTTGTTGCCAAATATGTGATAACAAGTGAGGGACTATGGAGGGATAGGGTAGAGGAAATGATAGGATATTTCCAAGTGAAATCTGTCAATTAAAGAGTTTAGGGACAATCACTAGGTTTTTTGGAATAACATTGGGGTTTGGGAAATTTATAATTGGGATGTGGGATAATGGGAATTGGGATAGGGAATAAGTGCTTTAGGGATATGAGGGAATAGAGAAATGGGATTGATGTAACAATATTAACAGTGATGAGGGAATAACAAGGTGGGGAAGTGGGAATGATTGACACAAAACCAATTTTGAAACCCCAAGGAAACAATCCTTGCACAAACAAATAGGGTTTGATTTTTTGTATTTAAATCCTCATAAATATCACCAAACACATTTTCATTGGCAATGGAGAGGTTGCTTGACTTACTTGAACAAAGAGGGACCGAGTAGATTTGGAGTTTGAAAGGAATGGAAATAAATTTGCTTTCTAGCCCTATGCATCGCGCAACAAACCGAGTGCGTCGCGCAGCTTCAATGTGTCATGTAAGAGCAATTTTACACAGTGGGATCCGACCCAATGCGTCGCGCTCGCCCAATGCGTCGCGACACCCAGTCAATGCGTCGCGCAACTGAACTTGCAAAAATTTCGCCTTCAAACTGCTTCTTCTCTCTTCACGATTTCTCCTTTGCTCACTACTGTATTCTTGGCATAAAAATGAACTTTTGAAAGATAAAAATGTTTTATATGCCGAGGATTTTGATTATTCTTTTAAAAAAACCCACTTTGCAATGTTTCAGACTTTGACATTTAAAAAAAAAAAAAAACTTTGTTTTGCTTCATTTGGCTTCTTAACTAAATGATGAGCTTTTTGTTTGTCCTGCAGGGAATGGATGGCTGGAGCTTTGACAAAGGTGACCAGGGTTACCAGTGAAAGTATTATTACAACTGAAAAAACTTGAAATCACATTACATTTATACATAAAGATGAAAAACTATATTTTTCTTCAAAACAGAGTTTTGAAGAAAAATACATTATTAGGTATATGATGATGAGATTTTTAGCACTAAAACCTTATTTGCACCGAAACCTTATTTGAAACTCCTCATGTGCCTCACGCACCATTATTGAGCATTCTGAAGACCTTATGAATGAAACCCTAGACCTAATGACACCAAAACCCTAAAAATAACTCTTTGCAAACTATGAGACAAAAAGTGACTATAAATGATTTTAATGAACAAAAATAGGCCAGCAGGTAAAGGACATGAGGGACATGAGCAACAAACCACTACCGTCAGATGATCCGTGCTCCTAATGGAATGCATCTGACTGAATGAGACACCTAATATGCAATGCAACAAGGGAAATTTGATCACTGACGGAGGGATGAAGATACCGACACTAAACACTCTGTCTTGATCCTATTTCTTATATGCGACCCTCTGATCATGTTAGAGAGTAACATCTGCGAAAAAATACCCCTAGTTTGTCTCTTATATATTTGAAAGTTTCTTTAGCAAAAGGTTTTGTGAATATGTCTTTTGTTTGTTCCTTAGTCGGTACATATTCCAACTTCACTAATTTTTGTATTACTTGTTCTGTACGGAAGTGGTACTTTATTGGGATGTGCTTTTTTTTTAATGAAGTACATGATTTTTTGATATACTTATTACACTTTTATTGTCACATTTGATAGAAATAGGTTCATCAATGCTTACCTTCATGTCTTGGAGAGTTTGTTTCATCCACATTACTTGTGTGCAACATGCTTTTGCTGCTATGTATTCTACTTTTGCTATAGATAGAGAGATAGAAGTTTTCTTCTTGCTTAGCCATGCCACCAGAATTTTTTCCCAAATAAAAATGCACCTCCGCTTGTGCTTTTTCCCCGTCATCCACATAGCTGGCCCAATCTGCATTTGTGTATGCTATCAATGTGAAGCTTTTTCCTTTTGGATACCATAGGCCATAATGTGAAGTTCCTTGAAGATATCTAAATATTCTCTTGATTGCAAGTAAATGATTTTTTTTTGGTGTTGCTTGATATATTTCTACAAGTCCTACTGTGATGCAGGAGTTTTATGCTCAAACCAATATTTTGTATATAGGCAGACTTAGTGGGGTCTTATATTTTCTTTGTCATGTAGTTATTGAATAAATGGAGTGATTTTAGTTTAATGTAGAAAATATTGTAACTTCCCGAATGATTAATGGGCACCTAAATATATAGTCGGTTTCGGAAGTTAAGCTAATTTTTAGGAGTCTTTCTCTGTCCGTCGGAGCGTTAGTCTAATTTGGAACTCGTAGGAATTTGAAGAGTTATGAGTCGTTGAGAAATTTGAATCGGTTCATTGTAATTGATATAAAATTAAACCTCTCGTGGCAAATTCCGGGGGGACTTTCGTAGAGAACTCGCATAGGCTACATAGAACCGTAGAGGAGACAGGGGTAGAAGAGAAGGGCCAATCGATTGAAGATCCGGCCGGCTAAAAGCTTGTAAGTTTGGTCACTGTATAGATGAATAATTTGTCTCAATATGACTGTGCATTCGTTGTTTAACTACTGTGGGAGAATACCTTGAGTATTTGTGTATTGATTGATTTAATTCTTGTGTGGAATGCCCTAAATCTCTGTGTGAATAGTCTCTCGTAGTGGAGTTGAATGATGTCCTATGTAATTGGAGGGCTTGAATGGTACTCTATATCTGATGAGGAAGTTGATGTTAATTTGGGTATTGAATATGGATATGCATTCTTAAATAAGAGTAGCTTATTTCGGTGTCGTTGAGTTCGAATCCAATAAGTAAGGATATGAGAATCAGTGTGGTGACTCCGTACTGAGGGATACTATTGACATACGATTATTGGGTGATGCCAATGTGAATATTTGGGGGATTTCTTACACTCATGAATTCTCATAGATGTATATGTTCTGTGGCTATATTGAAGGTATGACTATACTGTGCGGAGAGGCTTCGCATCGTCAATTAATGTGAAGATTGATCGGAGCTCCGCATGTAAGATCCACTTGTGAAGTCGGGTGGAACCCTGAGCAAGAGTAGTCAAAACCTTAAAGGCCGCAAAGTAAAGGTGGGTTTTCAGAATATCGCACTACCTTTGTACGGTAAGCGGTATTCCCCATTTGGACGCGGTCAATGCCACAGGCTGACACGTGGCCTTAAGTAGTTTTGGAAACCCACTCTCATCGCGACTTAATGGTCGTTCAAGTAAATCACGCAATATCCAGTTGTATCATTGGATCGTCAAGGCCAGAGCGACGTATTATCCACCATTGGATGTGGAAGGGTCGTTGGTGCTGGGCCCCAGTTCTAATTTAGATTTTAATAGAGGTATGTTCGGTGCCATTGGGTTTGTTATAACTCTTCCAATAACTTTGAAGAAGGCTGTAATATACACATTGATATATCGTAGCATGCATATAATGTTTTGAATATGCGAAGTGGGGGGCCATATGAATTGTGATTTAGGCGCGTAGTTAAAATACCAAGGATTTAATATTTGTTATAGCGTGGATATGCCGAGGGTTTATATGGTTTGGTTGATTTATATCAAGGATGCGATATGAATATTGGTTGAGAGTAGAGCTCCCCCGAAAAGAAGAATGAATCTGATGGTATTGAATGAGATATTACATGCACATAATAAACCTTGACATTAATATCTCAAATCTTTGAGATTTGAGATATTAAAGCTCTCGCATTTATTTGTTTAAATTGGCCGATCCCAGAAATAAAACATGTTAAGTTTGCACAGGTTTTGAAGATGATAGGATAGGAAACTTTGGAAGCATTTTACACATAGGTAGAGGTTGAAGTAATGAGAAAACCGAGGACTGTGGGTTATACCCCGTCATCAAGTGGTATCAAAGCTAGAATTTAATTAGCTCTTTGAAAAGTTTATTTTGAAGTGCACATGTACTGAACATGAAAGAAAAGTTAAAGTTTAAATCTATTTAACAGAGTTGTAGATTTGATTAAGTATGCAGTGAAGGTTGATAGCCCAAATGTGCAGAATCTGGAGGTGAAAAAAAAAGAGGAGTCCCGAAGGTTGCAGCAGATATATGCGAGTGCATGTGAAAGAAGAAACAAGATCATTCAAGGATCTTGAGAGGTAAGATGATGAGCCTTATTTGAACTGCGGTTGGAAGGATTTGTTTGTAGAATACGAGTGCAAGAAATTGAGGAAGAAATCTTGGCAAGAGGCGGATCACAAGCTTTGAGAGCGAGTAATAAGAAGAGTCCGACAAGGGATTCGATTACAAAAAAGAGTGTGGTAGAACCTAGAAGATTCCCAACCGAGGTTAGATGAAAGAAGAATAGAGGTCTTCTTGAGAGAAGTTGCAGAGTGAAGCCTAGAGAGCAGAAGAGAGTGCTCAAAAGGTTCCAGCAGAGAGGGGACCAGTACTTGCCAAAATCCGGGTCCCGAAGAAGGGATTGGTGAGGTGAGTTGCAGCAGTAGAGCTTTCTGTTGTAGAGGCATAGTGCAACTTGTGAGTGAAGAACTCACAGAGAAGAAAATGGATATTGAGAGCCATAGCGGATATTGCAGAGATTGCAAAGGTTCTGAGAGAATCCACAGCGGAAGAGTGAGGGAATATGCCAAAGAAAATGACATGAGGAAGAGACTCACTCCTGTAGAATATGACAAAGAGTTAGTTGAGATCAAGGAACAATTTAATAAACTGAAGATGAGGATATAGGAAAGCAAGAGAGTTGGTTGTCTCATGAAAAATAAAGTGAATTGGAAACCATTACAGTTGAGGTTGTGGCAAAAGAAGATTGGCCTATTGACAGGAGAACTCGGAGTAGCTGAGTTGAAAGAAGAAATTTATGCTTGTGAGGCAGAACAGAGCACAGATGAAGAATGGAGATCTGCAAGAGATCTTGTGAGATATGATGAAGACTTGAGGTAGCAAGAAGCTTGTCTTGATGAGGAGGAAATCATTGAAGATTTCCTGAGTTATTGGACAAGTCGAGATGATGTAAGGGCTTGTGTTCTCGAGTCTAACAAATGTGAAGTGATGACAAAACTCCACGGAGGAAGAAGAACCCCCAAGTTCTTGAGGCAAGGATGGAAATTGAAGATTCCATGTGTAGGCATGTTCAAGAAGAAGTGCTTGAGAAATTAGCCAAGACTTAAAGGTATTGTGATTTGAAAACTAAAAAAGTTGTGTGTGTTTTCGTGTACACCGCTAGAAGATGGACAAGATTCAGATTTTGTTGACGAGGAGGAGACATTGAATCTGAAATTTGTTCGGATCAATGTCGAGATAGTGAAATCTCAGTAAGAGATGAAGAAAGAGCAAATGATAAATGCTCAAAAGAAGAAGGAATTACTCAGAGTGATTGAGTATCTGGAGAATGACTTGAGGATTGAAGCTTCAAGTGGGACCAAGCAGTCCAAGAGCCTTAGAACTGACATACTTTGTATGTTTGCAGGAATAGCAGGTGAGAGAGAAAAGCTTGTTGATGTTGTCATTAAGGAAGAAAATGGAGCAGACTACATGTTTTGAAGATGTCCATGCACAGTTGGAGAAAGATTCTACTTTCCCACATGTTGGAAGTAGAAGAGCTTTAGTTTATGATATTGGCCAGAAAGATGGAAGTTGAACAACTTGGAGAAATTGAAGAAGAGAAGACTATTGAAGAATTTATGAAACATATGGAAGACTTGGAACAACAAGAAGATTTTGTGTATGAGTGCAGGGTGTTGATGAAGGCAGTTCATATGATGGAACTCGTGACAAATGAAGTTGATTGTTGCCAAGCTAGATATGATGAGTATCCTTCAGGTGAAGATCAGATTTTGGAGGAATTCATTAATTCCTTACTTTATAGAAGGGATTGCTTCAATGAGGATGTGACAATTATGTTTGATGATGAACTTGTCATTAATGATGATAATGACAGATTGCCTTTGTCAAATGGCCAAGTGAGGAGTGATGGACAGGTAGTTGAATTTTTTTGCAGAGATAGGGAATCGAAAGTTCTACTCGATGAAGGCTGAGGAGATAGTGAAAGCAAGAAGATAATGAAGAGGAGAAGCAAAGATTGGGGCATGAATTAAGTGTTCTGGAGCGGAAGCCGAAACATAGAAAGAAGGTGTTGAGATGGTAAGGACAGAGATTATTGAAGATGAGAGAGTTCATTCCTATGAACTAGAGTAGAGAGACATCCTTGCGGAGGATGATGCGAAGGGAGACTAGCCGACAGTCTCAAGATATGTTTGAAGAATTGCAATCAACATTTCGATATGATGATTGAGAAGAAAAGAAAGGTGGGATAGCATATCGAGATGCCGACGAAGAAGGAAAGGCACTCGAGGCCTTGTGAGTTTGATTCTAACAATTGGTCTATGAATGCAGATCATGTTGATGATGGAGATAAGTTGACGACATGGGGCGGTTAGTTGAAAGAGAAGGAGAATTATGTGGAAGATTTTAAACCATGGAATGGAGAAATTGAGTTGCTAGAGAGTATGCTGAATCAACAGGATTCAATACAAGAGAGAAAACCTCAATTTCAGAATTGGGGATTGCAGAATGTGAAGACACAATGGGATGAAGATAGAAAAGAATTGATGATTGAATCATCAGTGTGGACCATTAGGTCTTGGGGTTTTGGAACTGATGAATTGGCTATGTTGACGAGCAAAGAAGAAAACAGTCCATCTTTTGAAGTTTTTTCTGAAGGGTGATGGACTCGTGCAGAAGGAGGAAGATGAGGCTATCATGCGTCCTGTGAAGGAAATTGTTGTTCCTACAGATGATAAAGAAATGGAGCTATTTCATAATGTCGATGAGTAGCTGGAAGAAGACGAGACAATGATGTCTCATGGACAGAAGTTGGTTGCTATTGGTAGCAGAGAAGAATTGGCTTGTCCGAATAGCCGAGAGAAGGTTAAAGAGAAGGCTGTAGGGAAGAATTTTGGGGCTGATACAACAATGGAAAACTAGAGTTTCACTTTGACAAAAGATGAAGATAAAGTGGCTAGAGAACTTGATTTGATTGCTAGAGTCAATCAAGAAGAAGGAAGGTAATTATCGAAGATTTCCGGGACGTAAGAAGAAGATGATGAAAGCGAGTTGCAACATGGTAAAGATTTGATTGGCCAAAGAAGATGGCAAGAATGTTTGCGAGAAAACATCCATAGGATAGAGTGAAATGCCGAGAGCAGCATCCTAGAGTGTTGTTGGAGAGAGTGTTGAAGCAACAAGCTGAAGTGTTGCCAACGGAGGAGCAAGAATTTTACTTGTTGCGGAGAGGGTATGGATGATTGGGTGGCGAATAGGGCAGCGATGAAAGGGACTAAATAAATAAGAGTGCAGAAAAACGAAGTAAGAGTCCAGCGATCGGAGGAAAGATTAGAGAGAGAAATTTAATTTATAAGAAAAGCGATGCGAGAAGATGCCTCAGAATAGGACAACAGCGAGGAAGCAAGAGAATCGACAAGCAGACAAGAAGAAGACGAGTCACAGATCGTGAGGGCATAGAAAATGCAAAGATGCAGACCAAGATATGGAAGCCAATAGGAATGCGAAAAGAAGAACGCTGCAACAAATAATCGATGCTGAGAACAAAGTATGGGATCCAGGTAGATAAATATGAAGCACATGATCAAGAGATTATGAACTGTTTTAACTCGGGGAGTCCGATGCGGGAGCATTAGGCTCAAACCAATATTTTGTATATAGGTAGACTTAGGGGGGTCTTATATTTTTCTTGGTCATGTAATTACTTGAATAAATCGAGTGATTTTAGTTTAATGTAGAAAATATTGTAACTACTCGAATGATTAATGGGCACCCTGAAGAGATAGTCGGGTTTCAGAAGTTAAGCTAATTTTAGGAGTTCGTCTTTCTCTGTCAGAGCGTTAGTCTAATTTGGAACTGTAGGAATTTCAAGATTTGTGATTCATTGAGAAATTCAGATCGGTTCATTGTAATTGATATACAATTAAACCTCTATGGCAGAGTCCGAAGGGACCTGCGTAGAGACCTTCATAGGCTACATAGAACTGTAGAGGAGACAGGGTAGAAGAGAAGGGCCAATCGATTGAAGATCTGGCCAGCTAAAATATTGTAAGTTTGGTCACTGTATAAATGAAGAATTTGTCTCAGTTTGACTGTGCATTCGTTGTTTAACTCTGTGGGAGAATACCTTGAGTATTTGTGTATTGATTGATTTAATTCTTGTGTGGAATGCCCTGAATCTCTGTGTGAATAGTCTCTGTAGTGGAGTTGAATGATGTCCTGTGTAATTGGAGGGCTTGAATGGTACTATATATCTGATGAGGAAGTTGATGTGAATTACGGGTATTGAATATGGGTATGCATTCTTAAATAAGAGTAGCTGATTTTGGTGTCATTGAGTTTGAATCCAATAAGTCGGGATATGAGAATCAGTGTGGTGACTCCGTATCGAGGGCTACTTTGTTGAGATACGATTATTGGGTGATGCCGATGTGAATATTTGGGGGAGTGCTTATACTCCTGAATGCTCGTAGATGTATATGTTCCGTGGCTATATTGAAGGTATGACTATCCTGTGTGGAGAGGCCTACATCGTCAATTAAAGCGAAGATTGATCAGAGCTCCGCGTGTAAGATCCACTAGTGAAGTTAGGTGGAACCCTAAGCAAGAGTAGTCGGAACCTTAAAGGCAGCACAGTAAAGGTAGGTTTCCGGCATATCCCACCGCCTTTGTACGGTAAGCGGTATTCCCCATTTGGACGCGATCCATGCCATAGGGTGACACGTGGCCTTAAGTAGTTTTGTAAACCCACTCTCATCGCGAGTTAATGGTCGTGCAAGTAACTCACACGATATCCAGTTGGACCATTGGATCGTCAAGGCCGGAGTGACGTATTATCCACCGTTGGATGTGGAAGGGTCGTTGGTGTTGGGCCCTAGTTCTAATTTAGATTGATCGGGACTACTTTCGAACTAAGGTTGCTAGTTTAATAGAATTATGTCCGGTGTCGTTGGGTTTGTTATAACTCTTCCAATAACTTTGAAGAAGGTCGTAATATACACATTGATATATCATAGCGTGCATATAATGTTTGAATATGCGAAGTGGGGGCCATATGAATTGTGATTTAGGCACGTAGTTAGAAGACCGAGGATTTAATATTTTTTATAGCGTGGATATGCCGAGGGTTTATATGGTTTGGTTGATTTATATCGAGGAAGCGATATGAATATTGGTTGAGAGTAGAGCTCCCCCGAAAGAAGAATGAATACGATGGTATTGCATGAGATATTACATGCACATAATAAACCTTGAAATTAATATCTCAAATATCCGAGATTTGAGATATTAAAGCTCTTAGATTTCTTTGTTTAAATTGGCTAGTCCCAGAAAATAAAACATGTTATGTTTTCACGGAGTTGTGAAGATGATAGGGTAGGAAACTTTGGAAGCATTTTACACATAGGTAGAGGTTGAAGTAATGAGAAAACCGGGGACTATGGGTTATACCCCGTCATCATACTACCAAAATAATGTCCGGTATAGAAGTCGTTAGGAATAGCGGACTTCTTATCATGGATCTATAAAGTTTTTTGATCTACATCCGTTGATCCATCATTAGCACATAGTTTGCATCCGAGTGATCATGGGAGTTGACACGAGGTTTGCGGTCTTCCATTTGAAATATTTTTGAAACACTTATTTTAAGTATTTTTCTTGAGAAATGAATATTCTTGTGTTCTTTTTGTTGAATTTGAAGTCCTAAATAGAAGGTGATCTCTCCAATCATAGACATCTCAAATTCTGATTTCATTTCTTCAAACAAATCCTTTTTATAACTCATCTTTGTTGCTACCAAACATGAGGTCATCTACATTCACTACTACAATAAAGAGTTCATTATCAGTAGCCTTTATATACAAATTGTTGTCTACTCCCCCTTTCTTGAACCCTTTCTTTGCAAGTATTTGTCTGACCTTGAATACCATGCACGAGGAGCTTGTTTCGTGCCATATAAGGCTTTATTTAATCTACACACATAGTCATGTTTATCTATTAAGGAGAATCCTTCGAGGTTATTCCATGTAGAATTCTTCCTCTAGATCTCCATCCAGGAAGGCAGACTTCACATCCATTTGATATACCATGAAATCATGATAGCATGCAAATGCCAAAAAACATTCTAATTGCTTCCATTCTAGCTACGAGGGGCAAAGGTTTCATCATAATCAATACCTTCAATTTGTGAATATCCTTTGCATACAAGTATGGCTTTATTTATGATTACCTACCCTTGTTCATTCATCTTATTCTCGAATATCCATTTACTGCGAATGACATTTTTCCCAATGGGTCTTGGAATTAATTCCCAGGTATTGTTCTTCTCAATTTGGTCCAGTACTTCATTCATAGCATTTACCCGGTTTTTGTCTTTGTTGTCTTCTTCGAACTTCTTTGGCTCCATTTGAGATAGAATGGCTAGGTATACTTCTTCTGTCTATTGAGCAAGTTGTCTTCTTGTCTGGACTCCCACGCTCTTGTCCCCAATTATTTTATGTTTTGCATGGTTCTTTTGAGTGTGTCTTGAGGGACCTTTTGATTTTAATTCAATATCTTCTGTTGTTTTTCTCAGTTCATCATTATCTTGGTTCTCATCTTCATGATCATCCGGAGGATTGCCGCATGTTGTGCTTCTTGTTCTGTTTGGTAGATCTTCATCAAATCTTACATCAATGCTTTCCATAATTTTGTGCAATCCTTTTTTGTAGCTCTTGTAACCCTTACTCTTGGATGCATATCCTAAAAATAACCCTTCATCAACTCTTGCATCAAACTTCCCTAGTTTTTCATCATTATTTTTTATGAAACACTTGCTTCCAAATACTCTAAAGTGCTTGATTGATGCTGGTTTACTATGCCATAATTCATAAGGAGTCTTATCACAATTTGGTCTTAGATGAGCTTTGTTGAGAATATGAACACCTTTGTGTATTTCTTTCCGCCCAATAGGTTTGGGGAATGTTACTATCCCTGCTTCATGGCTCTTCCAATCTGTTGTATTGACTCGTTTTGTCTTTTTTTCCACTCCATTATGTTGAGGTGTACCCGCAATTGTAAACTGTTGTTTTATCCCATGTTCATTGCATAGGTATGAAAAAATCATAGTCTGTGAATTGACCTCCTCTATCCGATCTGATGCATTTTATCTTGCATCTTGTTAGATTTTCCTCGCCAATGCCTTGAATATCTTGAATTTCTCAACTGCTTCGATTTAAATTTGAGAAATGCCACCCACGTCAATTTGGTAAAATCATCTATTATTAGCATGAAATAAGATTATCCACCAGGTGCATTAGTTCTTGAAGGTCCACACGAGTCCATGTGAACAAGTTTGAAGTGGCATACTTGTAGATAGTTCACCTTTGGTCTTGAAAGATGTGCGAGTTTGTTTTCCCAATTGGCAGGATTTACATATGGTATTTAAAGGCTTCTTTATTGTCGGCATATCTCTGATCGCATTCTTCTTGCTCGGACCAATGATGTAGTCAAAGTTTACGTGTCCTAGTCTTCTATGCCATAACCATGATTCGTCAAGTTTTCTTATGTGGCATACTTTAGTCTCTTATTCCAATATATAGACATTACTTTCTATTCTAATACCTCTGATCAAGGTCTTTCCCGTGGTGCTTGATCTTACATCACAATCTTGGGCTCTGAAAAGGAATTCAAAGCCTTTATAACACATTTGACTAACACTTAGCAGATTGGCTTTCAGCCCATCCACAAATAGTACATCTTGACCCTTTCCTCTTCCATTATTCAGCATGACTAAGCCTTTTCCTTTGATTTTACCTGCTTTATCATTACCGAATGTTACATTTCCAAATTTCTTTTCATCAAAGCTTACAAACTTTCTTCTATCTCCAGTCATATGCTTTGAACACGCACTGTCCAAATACAATTGGCTTTTTTTGATCTTGGGATATTAGAGCCAGGTCACATTTATTCAACTTCTTTTTCCACTGCAGGAAACTATTGGTTTGACACCTTTTCTGAGAAGATGGACTACATTCTTTGAGAGGAAATTCGGAAGACATGTGTCCAATTTTATGGAAAACAAAGCATTTGATTATATTTTTGAATGGATTATGTGTACGAGTGAACTTTCCATTATTCATAAATCTCCTTGGGGTTTTACACATTAGTCTTTGTCCATATGTTCTGCACTCCATGGCTTTATGGCCGAACCCTTACAAAAAAAAAAATACCCATGGAAACGATTAGTGTACCTGGTGAATGGTTGTTCTCTCCATTTGTTTTCTTGAGGTAACCTTTTCAATTTCTGCATCCTTTGTTGATTGAAATCGATTATCTTCATTTGAAAGTATGCAACAATATGTCCCAGTTTGTGACAGGAAAAACAAGTGACATTTCTCATAGGGGGAAAGAATTTCCTTTGAGATCTTCCGAACTTGTTCAATTGATCTTCAAGAACAATTGAGCTTTTTGGAACTGCTTGCTTCTTCCTCTCATTATTTGTCTCTTGATGTTGCTACTTGTTTCTTTTTGTTTTATGACACATCAAGTTCTTGCCAGATTCTCGCTCCTGTGGTTCCTTTTTTAGTTGTTTCATTATCCTTTACATATTTTACAAAAAATGATATTCTTTATTATCTTTTATCTTGGACTTACTGGGTTTCTCCTTCATATCCTATCCCAACCTTTATGAGAGGAGACATTTGATCATTTAGAATCATGTCCAACTGTTCGGTTCTTGTCATTCAAGGAGTGTTCATTGAAAATTCCCTTTAGGTGTTTTCTAGTTTCTTTCTCGACCATACCACTTCTTCTTCCAATTTCTCTTGCTCCCGATGTTTATCTTTAATTTGATTTAGCGGAATGTCTTCCACCTTCTTAGCTTCTTCATGTTATACTTTCAATTGAATGAGGTCTTCGAATTTGGTACCTCTTTTACACATTTGAGGAGAATGTTTTTTATGTTTTCTCGCGCTTGAGTTTAAGTCTGTCTATTTCCTCCAGGGGCACTTCTTAGCTCCCCCTCAAGATCTATCTCACCTTCTTCCTCATCTTCTAGAAGGAATCCTTCGAGACTCTTCCTTGGACATCAACACAAATTCGGAGGTTCCTTTTTCATTTGAGGATTCATCCGAGTTTTCAAATGCACTTGCTATCTTCATCGAGCATAAAATGATCTTCTATTGAATCTCTTCCATTTATGCCGTTATTTGTTTTGGTTTTCTCTGTCTCTTGACATCGATTCTTTGTTTTCTTAAGAGGACACTTAGATACATAGTGCCCAACTCTTCCACAGTTAGAGCATTTAAATGGAAGTTTACCTTTATACTTGCCTGAGCCTCTATCCAATCTTTTGACAAATTTGGCCTCTTCTTCATTAGAGAAGAAGCATGTATCTTATTTTTCTTCTTTTGCTCTTCTTTTTTCCGAAAGGCTGCCTCCCTCACATTTGACTTCATCTCGTGGAAGTCTCATCTCATAGGCTATTAAGTTTCCAAGTAATTGTTTCATGGTCAATGTTTCCAAATTAATTGTTTCTTCTATGGCGAAACCTTGGGGTTAAACCCTGTTGGTAAAGATGTCAATATCTTTTGAACAATTACACATTCTCTAATGGTTTCTCCTAGAGCTTTCATGTTATTCACAATTTCTGCAACCCTTAAGAATAAGCTGGCAACATCTTCTTCTTCATTCATTTTTATATTTTCAAATTGAGCTCTATAGACTTGTAGCTTGGCACCCTTCACCCTTTTATCTCCCTCATGAATAACTTCTAATGTATCCCATATTTATTTGGTAGTCTTGTTGTGCATTACTTTAATAAATTCTGCCTCACATAAACCACTTAAGAGAGCATTCATGGATTTTTCATTAGCTATAGAATGTAGTTTGGCATCTTTCTCTGAGTCAGACTCCTTTAGGGCATATCCCAATTCCATAGTAGCCCAAAATTCTATTCCTAGAGACATTATATACATCCTCATTCTTATTTTCTAGAAGGAATAATTTGTATTAGTAAACAGAGGGGCTTTATTTGTTGAGCATCCTTCTAAACTAGTCATATTGGGGACCAAGGATCTCCTTCCAGTTGTTAAACTGATATAGAAGGAACCCTGCTCTGATACCAATTGTTGAACCCTTGATCAAACTAAGAGGGGGGGGTTGAATCAGTTTAATGCATTCATGGTCTTGTAAAAATTTCTTTTATACTTATTTACATCTTCATTTCCTGATCAACTTAATATGCAATGGAAAAAAAATCTTAAAAGTGAGAAACATGTATTAAGCAGATTAAATACAGCATATCAACACATAATCATCATGCACTGAGACAACGAGATATAAGTGGAAACCCATAAGGGAGAAAAACAAATATTATTATTGTTTTGATGCAAAGGCAAGCTCCAACTCCCTCTCACCACCGATTTTTCTGTAGGCTCCAGCCTACGAAGGCTACTACCTCAATTCTGCAAGCTACAACTTCCAAGGAAGCTCCAACTCCCATCTATTTTCTGCAGGGTACAACTTATAGGAGACTCCTACCTTAGCCAACTACAACTAGACTTCTATCAAGCTACAACCTGATATGGAAGCACCAAATTCCTCACATTACAATGAAAACACATGTTGATTTACCCTGGGTATCAGCTTTGTTTCGTTCCTTCATCACTGCTGTCCTCCAGCCTTCATATTTTCCTTATATCATCTTCAAATCTTCACAGCTTCTATATTTGCTCCTCCTTCTTCTTACACTCTCTAAACTCCTGCAGCTCTCTTACATTCTTCTTCCTCTCTCATCCATTTCGCAGTTCTCCAACTCTTTCTGCATATGCTGGTAACATTATTTATAGAGATCACCTCATAGTTATTTGCATTCCACAGGGAATTCGAAATGAATAGGTATGACTCTTTTCCTTCCCCCTTCTCATTTTCTTGTCCATCCCATTCAGAAATAATATAATAGTATGTATACATTTTGGTATTACAAAGGAGTTTTTTCTTTACCTTCGGAGACTTTCCTTTGCATCGGATACAATAAAAATAATTAATACATTTACATTTATAGTTACATCGTAAAATATTTCACTCGGTCTTTTCATCTCTTTTCTTGTTGTGCATTTGTCTTTTTCTTTTGTTGTCGAGTCGTTTCGGTTCTCGCTATTATATTCAACACAGTTCTACATAACTCGCCATTTTGGCCTAACTTGACCCAGACTATTTGTTTTCAATAGTGCCACTATATTTTTCTTTTTCTCGACTCTGCCTCTTTTTCTCGTTCCCTCGACGTTCGGCCCTTCACCGCTCTTCTAAACACTCATTTTTTTCATTTTTTATTTGTGTCAGGTCCTTACCCGAGCCTTTCTATCCACGTTCATACTTTCTCTTTTGTTTTACATTATAGTCCTCCTTTTTCTCTCTGAAACGATTTACAAAATAAAATCCACATATTGTCGGACTTGAAATGCTTTAGGCTTCAACTTTGTTCTTTATCGCGTCCGCTCTCTTTATCACACTTCGGCGAATCAAATATTCCATGTGCCTTTGTCCCTCTAATCTCTCGATATGCGATGTGGGAAGGGTCCCACCAGGCTTTATTATCGCTTTATCACACTTCGGTGTTTCAAACGTTCTTTGCTATATGGCTCCTTTTCTTTCCAATGCGATTTACAAAGGGAAATCGTATACACCCGGACTTGAAATCTCTTAAATACTGGTTCTGAGTTGCATCGCATTCGGCTCCTTTATCTCACTTCAGTGTATATGAGTGCTATCTCTTCTGAGCTTCGGGATCTGTGATATGTAATGAAATTCGCATCGCCGATTCGCATTGCAACTTTGCATCACGTCGCATCTTCGCCTTGCATCGCATTGCCACTTCGCCGTATGCGATGAAATTTGCATTGCCGATGTGCGATATTGCGCTGTGCCGCCACGTGTCCCTTCGCATCGGCACATTGCCTCGCTTCTATCCTTTGGATCGCAACTTTTCTCTTACGATATTCACCCCTCCAATCTTGCAATTTGTGATATGTGGGCCAGGTCCACGTTATCTCCATGTCATCATGCCATTTAACCTTGCCACGTCATCTTGCCACATCATATTGATTTATTTTTTATTTGTGGGTTCAGGTGCACATCGGCTGCCATGTCACTTGCCACGTCATCCCCACGTCATTAGATCGTACTTTGCATTTTTTGTGACCACTGTGTTTGTGCAATTTCTCTCCTACCCCGATTGCGATATGCGATCACATAGCATCTCTTTTAATCTCATCTCTTTTTTTATGCTGGTCCCACACCTAATATCATTCCACCCTTTTCCCTTTCAAAACATTATAATCCACTTTTATAATATTCGGAAGAAAAATCTCCTTTTTAACATTTGGAACAATATAACCCACTTTAACCCAATGTTTTAAAATCTTTCAGAATGAATATCGAACCTTGAGAAATTTTTTAATTTACTTTTAAACAAAGGTTAAAAAATCCCTCGGTAGTGTATTTCCGAACTTCAACAACTTTAATAAAACTCCATTGAAATATCATTAAACCTTAAGAAATATTAAAGAACCTTCGGAATCTTTAGACCTTTGGAAATAATTCCGAACTTCAAACCCTTAATAAAAACTTCATTGCATACAACGTCGGGTCCATACCTTATTTTAACTCCCACGCAGCTTTCAACGCGAACTCCATCAGATCTTCCACAGATCTAATCGGACGATAATCACGTTCAATTGACCCCAGAACTTTATCACCCAAATGTGACGTGAAATGGGTGGTATTGCACTCGTGACATGTCGCAATATCATTTGATCACGTTTGAAATGGGAAAAACCGCCCACAACTCAAATGTTGTGCGACAATGATGTCTGATTTTTCTCGAAAATCGCTTAACTTGCAAACTTTGCTTTAAATCGCATTCAAATGTGGATTTTCATAATTTCTTCGTTTAACTTCAATTTCTCATGAAAACCTCCTTTTCATTGCATAATTCAATAAACAGAGACTAATTATCACTGTGCTTTCAACCAAAGAACCAGAGTTCTAATTTTCTTCCCAACCCTTATTACAGAGGTTAATAACTGTTGATGCTACATAGAAAACCATAAATAAATGAATTTTCAAAGGGATGAAACCCTCCTTTTTGATGTGTAACTCAATAACCATAAATAAATTAACACTGCCCGATCTCAAGCAAATGAACCAGAATTCTCTAAATTCCTCCTAATCTTTACACATAAGTAAATATACTCAAAATTCTACATAGAATGTATAATCAACTGTATTTTAGAGAGGTGAAACCCTCCGTGAAATTTCCAACCATACATAGATAAATAAAAATCTATAATTTTATTAAAACAAAGGGGAAAACCTCTCAATCAATTCTTCTACGGCCTCCTGTACTTCTTCTTGTCATAAACATTCCTCTTGTAGCCCTCTCGCCACCTTACTTTCTTTCTCTCGCAACAATTTCATCTGAATCCGATCCTGTTCCCTTGTCATGGTGCTGCTCCTTTGTGCTCCTTTGCCATCAATGACAATATTTCCAACAATGATTTGGGGGATGATAAGAGTTCACATGGAGGTATTGTTGGTCACTGTGTTTTTTCTTTCTATAGTATTTAAAGTAACGGAATCCATTAGAATGCCATGTGGAAAATAAATCCATAAAATAAAGGGATGATTATTCCTCTAGATCCATGCTAAATTGGATATGTGAAGAGAGATTGCTAAGGTGTTTATATAAGACATGAAGACAAGGAAAACTATGTGGCCAAACAATGAAATTATTGTCAATGAATTGATACCAACATTTTGGATTTTGATTCCACAAAACAAATTTTCTTTTACATATATTTAAGAGATTAATATAATCCATACTAAACAATAAATACATATAATATAACCTTACCCAAAAAAACCTATTAAAAATAACACATCCTTAAATTATTCACTCTTCCTAGGTAACATGCATTTCGTTTACAAAATAATAACTATATATTATACATTTATTTTATATTTATGTAATTAAAAGTTTTGATGGTTCTATTTTGTAATCACAATAGATTCTTGTTCATCATACATTTATTTAGTGTAAAAAGGATCAAATCAAAGCATAAAATTTCTAAATTTTGAAAAAATTTGTTTACAATTCAAAATATTTATTTCCTTTTGACATTTTGATAGATATGAGATTAGCCTCCCCCCCCATGATGCCATAGACACACACAAACACACAAACACATAGATAGAGAACATGTAAAATCTACAAAGTTATCATGAAATGATTATACATCAATAAAGTATTTTATTTAGGATCCATATGATTGACATTAATTTTTTTTTGGCAAGCTAAATTGTTTTACCTCACATAAACCAAAAAATTTAGTACATATTTTAGCAACACAATATCATTCATATTTACTAAAAAATGGTCTCATCCTACTCGGACAGAAAATTTTTTTGACTGTCTGTTATGAAACCAGCTCCAAAAATGAAGAAAAGAGATATCAATGCCTTAGAAATTAACCACTTCGACGGGGCATATAAGTGTGCACACTTGGTAAGTCTATCAAATATCACCATGATGACACTCTTTCCTTCAAACTTAGGTAAAACTATGATAAAATCTATTGAAATCTTCTCCCAATGTCGACTTCCGATGGATAAAGTTTGTAGAAGACCTGAGGTCTTAATTGTCCCAATTTTATTTTGCTCGAAAATCAAACATTCCGCCACAAACTTTTGAATATCAGATTTAAGGCCATTCGAAAAAAAATATGTCTTCACCCTGTGGTAAGTTTTTAAAAATCCAGAGTGTCCTCCATAAAGAGAAGTGTGCAATTTCAAAAGAATCTTTTGTTTTAATTGGGAATTCTTACAAATATATAAGCGATCTTTGTACCATAAGGAATCAATTTTCCAACTAAATGTACCATATGTACTATGATCTTGCTACAACTTTTGAATGAGTTTCCACACTTCTTCATCCTTCTTACATTCATCCCTTGCTTTAGTTATCCAATATTTTTGGATAATAGAAATAGCTCGAAGCAATGCTTCCCCCCTCTTCATTCTTTCTTGAGAGTGCATTTGCAACAAAATTTAGCTTCCGTTTTTTTGTAGATTATTTCAAGGTCATACCCCAACATCTTTGTGAACCATTTTTTGTCTGCTCTTATAAAGATACTCTTTGTTCCAAAAAAGTTTTAAAGACTATCATGATCATTTTTTTACCTTGAAGTGTCTTGTGATTAGGTAAGTTTTCCATTTATTTAGTGCATGTAGTATTTCTAACATTTCCTTCTCATAAATAGCTTTCTATAAATACTTTCATTTGATTATACGACTTTCAAAAGTAATGGGTCTTGCTTCTTGCATTAAAACAACACCAATTCCATTTCCTGAGGCATCACATTCCAAAATAAAGGTTTTTGTGAAGTCCGACGTAGCTAAGACTAGTGTTAGGCACATTGGCTCTTTAAGATGTTTAAAGGCCTTAGTTGTTTCAGGAGTCCATGAAAATGCATATTTCTTTAATAATGTTGTTATAGGTGCTTCTATTCTGCCATAATTATTCACAAACTTGTGATAATACCTTGTTAACCCAAGAAATCCTCGCAACTGCTTTATGGTTATGGGGAATTTCTATTCCTTAATGGCTTTAATTTTGTTGGGGTTGACCCTAACACCCTCGTGATATACAATATGACCCAAATATTCCACCTCTTGTACTCCAAAGACACATTTGGATGTTTTTTGCATATAATTCTTTCTCCTGCAACAGTTTGAGCACCTTGTCAACATGTTGAAAATGATCCTTCCAAGACCCGATGTAGAATATTATATCATCAAAAAATACTAGAACAAAATTCCTAAGGAAGGGTTTGAAAATGGAATTCATCAACCCTTGGAATGTAGAAGGTGCATTGGTAAGGAAAAAAAGGCATGACCAAAAATTATTAATGACCCTCATGTGTTTGAAATGTTTTTTTCGCAATATCTTCACTCTTCACTCTAATTTGATGATATCCTCAATAAAGATCCAACTCGGTAAAATAAATTTCTCCATTTAATTCATCAAATAATTCATCAATCATAGGGACGGAATTTTATCTTTAATGGTGAGCTTATTGAGCTACCTATAATATGGACACATGCGCCATGATCCATCCTTCTTGTGCACCAATACTACTCGGGGTAGAGAAACAACTTTGACTAGGTTGAATTATAGCAGCCTCTAACATTTTCTGCAATCATAAGTTCAATTTCGCTCTTTTGGACTAAGGATATCTATAAGGGCTAATATTTTGAGGAACACTTCCTGGAATCAAATGCATAGCATGATCATGATCATGAATAGGTGGGAGTCCTTTGGGAGTTTCAAACACCTTGGAATGATTTATCAAGACTTTTTGGAGATCTGCAAAAATAGATGATTTTGATGTTGGAACTTCTAGTGAGGATAATTGTGTAATTACGTGTTGTTGTTATTACTTTAGAAGCTTTGTCATGACATTAGAGCTTATTATCTTTCCCAAGTTCCCTGTGATACCCCATAATTCGACTTCCTTTCCTTCTGAATTTTTTTTCAAGAATCTTGAAAATTAAAAGATACCATTCCAAAAGATTGTATCCATTATACTCCTAGTAGAACATCAACATCTCCTATTGGAATAGAAATAATTGGACTACTCAATACATATTCCCCCATGGTTAGCTTCATATTATGGAATTTTCCAGTAGAAATTTATTGTTCCTCCATTTGCAACCATCACTTGACATTACGGTGGTGGGTATAGGAAACAATTCAATTCCTTGGCTACCTTACAATGAATAAAATTATGGGTACTACTCGAATCGATTAACACTATTACCTTTTTCTTCTTGATATGTCCTTCCATCTTGAGAGTTTGAGGTGTGGTAATTCCTCCCAATGCATTACACGATATGGTCGGACTCATTTATTACTCTTCTAGCATTCGTTCCTGGTGTATATCCTCTTCTTTTGAAGATTCTTGTTCATTTTATTCTTCCTCTTTACAATCTATGTAAAATAATTTCTTCTCAGACATAGATTATGACCTTTATTGTATTTTCTATCACAACCGTAGCAAAATCCCTTTTTGCTCTTTTTTTCTTCCAATTTTTTTGGTGTCAACATTGTAGGTTGTGGAAGTGTAGGAGTAGCAACACTTCCATCTTTATATATGTGAGTGGTAGTCTTACTTTTTCGCCATAATTTTACATTCAATTTTTTCTTGCCAATTTGAATGCCTTTTCCAATGAATCGAGTTCCCAAATGCGAATTTCATGTTGGATGTTATCCTTTAAAGTCCCTATGAAGACATCAATCTTGTGTTCCTCTGGGATATCGGTTACCCTTATATTCAAATTTTTTGGAACTCCTCAATGTGCTCCACCACCGAACCCTTTTGTTTGAGACTTGTCAATTGGCTAAAGAAGGTGTTGCTTTTTGTATCCTCATAATGTGTTGTCATTTCCTCCGTAGAAATTGACCAAGTGACAGTTTTTTCCGTGGGAGGAAAGCCATCGATACCATACTAATGTATTTTTGTTCTAAATGTAAAGTTGCAATGCATAAATTTTGTGTGTTTTTGCACATTACCGAGATCAAAATATTACTCCATCAATAGTATCTAGGTTACGCGATCCTTCGCATCAAACTTCCTCATATCCATCTTTGTAATATTGTGGTTCTTCCATCAAACATTAGAGTTTATGAAATCACGACTAACATTTATTTTTTTTCTCATAATGAGTTTCCTCTACTATCTTTCACCATTAGGAAACATTTCTTGTATCAACTTTTTGAAACCTTCGATGTATACTTTTTAGATAATTCTTCATGTTTTCCATGTTGTCTTTCCTTTCTTCATTGATCTTAGCTTCCATGTCATCCATATTAGCTTCCATGCCAACTTCCATGCCATCCATCTTAGCTTCCAAACCATTCACATTAGCTTCCATGCCTTTCTTCAAACCATCCATCTTAGTTTCCACGCCTTTCTTCAAAACTTCCATTTCATTTTTTGTTTCTCTTTGCGATAGAAAAATTTGGTGAACTTTCTCTTGCAATTTTGATATCTCATGTTGCATTTCTTCCTCTTCATGAGTCATAGTAGAGTGTTCTAGAGGCTTAATGGGCTTTGAATTATTTTTAGGGGGAATTTTAGAACCCAATACTGATATCTATTCTTCAATATTCCCTTGGAATAAATTAAAAATAATTTTTTTCAAACGAGACTTGTGTAATTCGAAAAAAAAATACACACCTTTTCTTTCTTTTGAGGAGGTCAATATTGAATGTGAATTATCTCTCGTGATTTTTGGATCTTCAATATCTAAAATTGGGTCCAGTAGTAGCCCTTTCGAATCTTCTTTCAAATTCCGGAGGTCTAACTCTGATTTGGATTCTTGAAGGAAAATTTATGTCAAATCTCCCACAATGACCTAATTATGGACTCATTCGGAAGAGTGACCTTTTATGGTCCGTCACGTGTCATCGTTTCCTCCTTTGGCTATGAAATCGATATATAGGAAGCTACGAGTATGTGTACTTGAAACCACTATTTATAGAATTCCATTCAAACGCTCAGGGAGATAGTTATAATGATTTTCCCACAGTCACCTCTTTGAGAGGAAATTGGGGAGCCTGAAAAATCTCTAACTTCCACAGACCCTATATCCGAAAATATTATGAATCAAGCTCTGAAATTTTTTCACGACGTTCCTCATGATTGCAGATTCTCTCTGAAAAAATTCCAGCTTCTAAGCCCTCATAGAAAATAAGTTATAGCGGAAATGCCACGATGACCTCTCTAAGTTAAATTTAGGCGCTCGCAAAAATCCATAACTTGCACGAGATCATATCTCCGAAAAATATTTTGAACCAATATCTAAAATCTTTCCACGACGTTCCTCAGGGATTTTTCCTTTGCTCGCAGAAATTTCAGTTTACGAACCTTCGTAAAAAAAATTTTATAGAGAAAATTCCACGATGACTCGGTTTGGAGTAGGGAGACCCTAGAATCCAAATCTCTGATACCAAATGTTATGAAACCAACTCCAAGAATAGAAGAAAAAGAGATCAACAGCTAATAAATCAACCACTTTGAGGGGTCAACCTCCAATACATTACATAAATGAACAATTCTTGGATGATACAAATGACCAAAACCTCATTTTATATATAGGAGTCCATGGGGCCACAATATAATCCTAGCCGACCTAAAAATAATAATGTAAGGGCACAATAATAACAATATTGGGGTTACAAGGGTAAAATAATAACAATAAGGGGGGCTACACTAATAAAAAATAAGGGACTAAACAAGTAACATAGGGACCTAACACCGTTTTCCTATAGACTAACATGTCCAAAGTTTTATAAAATGTAGCATCCGCAACATAAGTAGAGTATCTATGAAACCATCAAAGTGCAAGAAGCTAACAAGAAACATTAATGAAATATGAGTCAAAAGAGCTAATTAGTGCCAACTCCTTTTCACTTGAACCTAAGGGTGTCGATAAAGTGGTTATGAATGGGATACGATGCTCAATTTGAGCTACATAGTTTCCCATATTTTCCATTTGGAACGTCATACTTCTCTTCTCCCTTTTCACATCTGCAATGTTCACAAATATAGTGTATTGATCAACTTTAGTTTTCATCAAAATTATTGCAATCAAATTTTTCATCTTCTAATAGAGGAGTAGAGCTTTGAGGTACTATTTTTTTCTAACCTCTAGTATTCCTAGGGTTTAAAAATCATCTTCCCAAATTCCTCTAGTAACTTTGAGTCTGAAATTTTAATGTCTATCTCTATCTACCATGTTTTCAAGGGTATAACTCTCACTGTAAATATCATTAAGAATGACTAATTTGAATTTTTCCTAGCCTCTTAGGCTTGTTCTTAGGCGTCACTGTGACCCACAGGCCATCAAACACCCTCATCGTCTCTTACTCCTCGAGCATTGGCATTGCTTAGTGACTAGATGAGAGGGGCTTGTCCAAAAATAACCAACACACATTATATTGTTGAAGGAACACCAAGGTTCAAATATTTGCTGGAATTGAAGCACATGAACTATAGGAGAGTCAACTAAAGTAAGATAACAAGTATAATAAGAACTAAAAAATGTAAAATCCCTAAAACACCTAGGGTTTGACTACCACCACTACTAGCCTACCTCATTGTTCGAGACCAAACCGTAATTTCCCTTAGATGCCATAATTAAACCAAATTACCCAAACAATAAGGCATGTCTCACTACTATCACTAGGAATTATAGGAAATCCACCAAACTAGACCCCAAGAAAGAAAAAAAATACAAGATAGAGGTGTCTTAGAAGGTTGTGAACTACCGTGGGGAAATCGAGGTCCATATTTTGCATGTAAGGAGTGGAGGATTTTCCATGAATTTCATAAATTATTACTACCCTCAAACCTATTCTGTCATCTATCAATTGAATCTCGAGGTTTAAATCCCTTTCTCCTCGTACAAATTTTCTGAGATGCTAGACATGACTATTTATATTTATTATAATGCATAGATCTACTTGGTACATCTAGTTTTCCATGCCCCAATGTGAATTCGGTGAGCCACCACTAATATTAAATCATTTACAACTACCCCTTATGTTTAAGTCTCCAACTTCCAAGATTACATACCCAAATCTTTGATCATTGATAGGGGTCGATTCTTCAAAAGGAAATCACTTAACCAATATTGTTGCCACCCTTTATCGACTCGTTTATCAATCCACCAATGCTCCTTAATAACTTCAATTTACACGTGGTTGCAAGAATAGGGGTGGCCAAGCCACCCCCTTGCATTATTTGTTCTTCATGTCATTAGGTTGCCACGATGGTGGGCATGGATACCGACACCACCATTGTTCTTGAACCTCATCTCCATGAGGGATAAATTATTATTTTTTATTAGTCGATTTACTCTTTATTTGTGTGTGTGTGTGTTTGTGTACATATAATAAATATCTAAACATGATATATAATCTTTATATATAGATACTCACAATTAGTTTTGTTATTCATATTTTTCAAAATGTTAAATGTCATATTAAGAATGAAAGAAATTACAAATATCTCTCATGCCTTGAATTAAAAGAGATAATAACCCCCTCTCCCCTGTAACCAATATATTAGATATTTTATCTCTAATTTATTGAAATATGTTTTTTTTATTAATGCTTTTAATGTCATTAATCTACACATCTCCTTTACAATAAAATATTAGGTATAATTTTTGTAATTTTAATTACTTTCTTTTCTTTTTTATATGTAAAATTAATATAAAATTATGTTACTTGATATGGACATTGAAATATTTTATTTATAATGTGCATAAATACATACACCACATGTGAAGTCAAGAAATAACTAATAAAGAGGATGTAAAATGAAGGTAAAAATTAAAGTATTTTATGTATAAAGAAATAAAATTTGAACTTTTTACTGTTATTAATGTTTTTAATTAATTAATTAATGTAAATCTTATTTTATTAATTTTAAAAGTAACTTGAGGAGACAATATCTCACCTTTTTTTTACTATTATTACTATTTTTAATTAATTAATTACTGTAAATAATTTTTTTATTATTTTTAAAAATAACTTTGGGAAACAATACCTCTCCTATTGAACTATAGAGTACCACTTCAAATAGTAATATTTATTTTAAAAATACATTACACAAAAATATATTAAAAATATGACTTAAACACAAGTAATCATTTTTGAAACTTCAAGTATAAAGAGATTCTGGCAAACTAATATATTACACAAACTAATATTTTAATATTTAACTATAAAGGGTTCCACAAGCTAGTATTTTATTATTTAAGTATAAAAGGTTTCCAACAAACTAATATATTTAAAAAGAAAAATATTAAAAAAACTGATTATTAAATATATCAAAATAAGATTTCATAATGTGCTATCATTTCCTCCTTAAAAATTGACCCGATACCATACTAATGTATTTTGTTCTAAATGTAAAGTTGCAATGCGTACCTTTTGTGAATGTCATGTTTTGTTATTCATATTTTTCAAAATGTTAAATGTCATGTTAAAAATGAAAGAAATTTCAAATCTCTCTCATGCCTTGAATTAAAAGAGATAATAACCCTCTCTCTCTGTAACCAATATATTATATATTTTATCTCTAATTTATTGAAATATGTTATGTTATTAATGTTTTTAATATGTCATTAATCTACACATCTCCTTTACAATAAAATATTAAGCATAATTTTTGTAATTTTAATTACCTTGCTTTCTTTTTATATTTAAAATTAATATAAAATTAGGTTACTTGATATGGACATTGAAATATTTTATTTATAACATGCATAAATACATACACCACATGTGAAGTGAAGAAATAACTAATAAAGTTGATGTAAAATGAAGGTAAAAATTAAAGTATTTTATGTATATAGAAATAAAATTTGAACTTTTTTACTTGTTATTACTATTTTTAATTAATTAATTTATGTAAATCTTATTTTATTAATTTTAAAAAGTAACTTTAAGAGACAATATCTCACCTTTTTTTTACTTTTATTACTATTTTTTAATTAATTAATTAATGTAAATCTTATTTTATTAATTTTAAAAAATAACTTTAGAAAACAATACCTCTCCTATTGAGCTATAGAGTACCACTTCAAACGAGTAATATTTATTTTTAAAATACATTACACAAAAATATACTAAAAATATTACCTAAACACAGGTAATCATTTTTGAAACTTTAAATATAAAGAGTTTCTGGCAAACTAATATATTACACAAACTAATATTTTAATATTTACTTATAAAGGATTACACAAACTAGTATTTTAGAATTTTAGTTTAAAAGGTTTCCGGAAAATTAATATATTTAAAAAAAACTATTAAAAAAAACTAATTATTAGATATATCAAAATAATATTATTAAAATAATATTTCATAATGTGCTATCATTTCCTCCTTAAAAAATTGACCAAGTGACAATTTTTTCTAGAGAAGAAAAGCCATCGATACAAAATAATATTTCATATATTGATTTATTTTTTGAAATTATAATATATATTATTATTAATAATGTAATAAATTTTACTATATTGGTCATATTAAGTATAAAAAAAAATTAATTTAAATAAAAAAATATTTTAATTATTTAATAATTATTTTTTACAATTTATAATTAAATTATAAATTTTAAACTTGAATTCTTCTTTCATATCTATTAGGGATTTAAATAATTGAAATTTATAAGAAAAAAAATCAATTTACTACTTTTTTAGTCATTAATAATAAAATATACAAATTGAAATGTCAAATTGTTTTAATTCTCTTTTTTTTAATATTTAAAAAATGTTTTTTTTATAATTTATAATTAAATTATAAATTTATTTTTCAATTTGACTTTATATTTTTTTTATTTTTTACTAAGTAAACTAGTACACAGTTAGCAAATGAAATTATAAAAAATAAAATAAAATTTATTCACGGTAAAATAAAATAATAATAATAAAAATAAAAATGGACTTGATTTCCATCTGAACACACCCCCTAAGTATCATCAACAGTTAATTTATAGTCTCCTAATATTTCCAGATCCGGAGAGAGACTATATTGCAAAGTCTCCAATAGTTGGTTTGTTTGCCAGTGTTTTTATAAATATAAGAAGTTGGGTCTGTACATGGTGCCAGTGATAGAATAGACAGTTCTTGGATTTTTGGACCCTATATTGGGCGAGCTTACTTGACTGAGAGGCTCTGAAAGCAGACAGTAGGTTTTCACTTGGTGATATATAACGCTGGTGCAGACACTAAAAGAAAGTCCAGAGATCATAATTCAGAGGATCCATGGCTTCAGAGGGCGGTCACAAGAAGGATAAGCTCAAACTGTTTGGAATGGATCTCACTAATTTCAGCCTTGACGAATACCCAGCAACGTCATATTTAGCGGGTAAAACCCTTGCAAACAAGCAAAGTCATGAAGAGGTACCAAAGTTAGCGGCTTCTTCTGCTTCCAGGAGCACAAGCACAGCCCAGGGCCCTAATGCCCATAAGAATGTGCAAACTCCAAGCAAATCGGATCCCATTTTGAATAGCCCGCCAACTGAGCGCTTTCAGAATCGTGCTGTAGGGCAGCAGACTTTCGATTCCAACCGCAGACTTTCTCACAATTTTGTGCTGGAGAGAGTGGATCTATCATATTTAGCGGGTGAAACCCACGAGTTAGCGGCTTCTGCTTCCAAGAACACAAGCACCGCTCAGGGCTCTAATGCCCGTGTCTTTCATTGCCGCTATTGCCCTAAACAGTTCTACAGTTCTAAGGCACTGGGAGGCCATCAGAATGCCCATAAGAATGAGCGAGCTGGAAGCAAATCGAATCCCATTTTGAATAGTCCGCCAACTGACCGCTTTCAGAATGGTGCAGTAGGGCAGCAGCCTTTCGATTCCAACCGCAGACTTTCTCACAACTTTGAGCTGGAGATAGTGAACCTATCAAAATATCGGCCTCATTTGGAGCAGGGGCCGCGCTATTTTCATGGAGAATTTCCGTCGAGTTCGTTGTCTTCTGGCAAAAAGGGCCAGAAATGACATCGAATTTGTGTCCAGCTCTTTATCTTCTGGGAAAAGGGGCAGAAATGGCATCGAATTGGCGTCAAGCTCTTTACCTTCTGCTAAAACGGCCAAAAAATGAAGATCCTCAGCAGCATATTACATCTGATAAAACAGAACAGGTGGAGCTTGACTTGTCTTTGCATCTTTGAGTTGTTCAAAATCCTATATTTTTTTTCAATGCATTATGAAACATTCAGGCTAGTTTGTCTCCATTTAAATTTTTAGGTTCCATTCCATTACCCAAACTCGCCATGAAATCTGTACAGTGCGTTTGAACGTATTATTTGTTATCATAAGCATATTATTTATATCATATTGTCGGCTTTGCGATATAATTAGAAACTATGGGGACTCGTATTGTCGGCTTTGCGATATAATCATAAACTAGGGGGACATGGATTTGACAATACTTCATTGTCAAACATAAACATAATTTACACTTAATGTCTGTATCGTCCCATAGATTTCTTTGAGCTTTCACTACTACATGTGGGGGTGTTTTAAGACAATATGATTAAAACAATTTCTGATGAATTGTCTTAATTAGAACAAAAGAAAATTGTGTATTGTGTTAAATATTGTCTTTAAGCGGGTGTCTCAAAATTTAATGTCTCAAGCAATTGTCTCAAGGTATTGTCTCAAAATTAGTGTCTCAAAAAATTGTCTCTATAAAGACAATATAGAACACATCTATTATTGTCTCTATAAAGACATAGTGGTATCTCTCTGGTAATTTCATTTTTGTCTACAATTTGTCTCTTAACTGTGAAGACAATTTCATTTGTCTTTGTAGAGACAATAACATTTTACATTTTCTTTATGGATACGGTGAGATCAAATGTATTGTCTCTATAGAGACTATGTGTCCATAATTCAAATTATTGTCTCTCTGAAATGAGTATGAAAAAATATTTTAAAAAAATAAACAAATCATTTTAAATGTTATTTTAAGGTGGTTTCAACATTTCAAGTTTCAAATAGTAGTTTTAATTACCTTAAAATACTACTTTTATCGGAAAGAAAAAATAAAATTAAGTTTTAAAGCTAACGGTGATTTTAATCTAAGTTAATAAACAATTTCCCAAACTTAACAATTACGGAAAGAAACCGAAAATAATAAGGCATCACCATATGTTCTTTGAAAATAAATTCATGCCATTAGTTGAACATACGAATCCTCATAATTTGGAACTTCATTTCATGACTATTATGAGGTAAAAAAAAATGTGCAATATTTCTCCATCTTACGAGGTTAATCTACGGCATATAAATCGAAAAATAAATTCATATCCGGTGGTTAGCTCCACCATTTCAACACCTTTGTATAATTGGAATTGGCTTCCTTGATAACAAAAAATAGCAAAAATGTATATGCATCCAAGTAACTGATTGATGCCCAATTTACATAATTCACGATTAACATCGCATAAGGATGTTCGTGACGGGGATTATCCACATATACTCTGTTTTCTTACATTTGAGAGGAAAGGAATCGAGGCTTGAGTACGATTCTTGTCCAGAAATACGGGTCTTTCTGCCGAAGGTCAACACCCTTGCATAGAGCGCGGTGTGCGTTGGCCCAGTGCCAATTCCCAATTCCCCAATGTTTAATTCGTGACCAAAACTGAACTCTCATCCTCCAAACTATAAAGTACTTTCCCATTGTTCCTTGAGAACTTGTTCGTTCTCAGCATCTTCAAAGCGCATATCATCCTCCAAACAAATGTTTAAGAGTACCTTCCTTTGTTCCTTGAAAGTTCCATTTCGTTCTCAACAGCATCTTCTAAGCACTGAAATACATAATCTTCATCTAGTTTCAATATGCATAACATAAGCAACAAACTCTCAAAAAGGACAACATAAGTAAAGAGAGGCTCTTACATTTTTGCCGGGTGTTAGCTAAGTTGTGGTTTAAACATCACCTTTCCAACTTGTGAAGTATTTCTTCCTCTAATGATTCTTGAGCTTAAGCCCACTAAAATATTGAAGATTGAATGTCTATGTAACTTTATTGTGGGAGGCTTTCATATTGAAAAAAATCACTACACAAAGGCTGATGAACTCATTATACGAAAATGTCTTTGCAGCTCGACCAGCAAAATTTATTTTTTACTAAATCTCAAGACTAAAATCTTGCAAGGCCATGATTAAATGAAAAAGGGGCAGCGCAACAGCTTCTGCCCAACTTTCAACTTTTAACAAAATTAAACAATCGGATATTGAACCTCTTGCATACGACCCAGACGCATACCGCAAGAAAGTGAAACCAATGTCCCTTGTTGAGGTGCAATTATAAAATTGAGGTGCCTGGGGTTTGCGGAAAAAATTCAAATTAAAATTAGCCTAAGTCCGATTATTAAATCTAGAGGATCTGCTAAAGGTCACAAGTGATAAATATTAGAATGGTGAGCAGGTCTCTTCAGAAAATATCTTCGTAATACCCCCACATCAAAATGGGCCCCCGGTTAGAATATTTCCACAAAATAGAGTGCAAGTTCTTAATTACTAAACCATTGATTAGGGGTTTGCCGTTAAACAAAATTATAATCTGCATACTTTTGCCCTGGCAATTTACAAATATGCTCCCGAGTTACATTCAAAGTTGGGACTTCTAAGTTTCTTCAATTCCATCACAAGGAGAAAGCGGTTAAAAATATATAAACGATATCATAAGCAACCATATATTACCCAAGTGTATAAACCTAACAAGAAATCTCATTTATTGTTTTTTATTGTGTGATGTGAGGATCAGCGGTAGCACCGATGCCTTACCTTTCTCTACTAACTATGGTTTTCATCGAAGTGTACCGACATCTGCATCTTCGACCACTGCTATATTATTAATAGGAGCGGTGCGTTGTACAATCATTGCTAGAACAAATTGGCTGGATCACTATTGTCAATCTCTATGGCATCATGTAAAGTTGTCCAATGTGTAAAGATTAATTTTGAATCATATTCAAACTCTTTCAAGGATAAAATGAAGTAAACCACTTCCAATTTACACATTTTCCCAAACATTCTTGGTTTAATACCAGAGGAGACAATGGATATGGGTGACGAACGATGTCTAGCAAGGGATAGATGTGGCGATTTGTGCGGTATACTAAAAACGTTTTCCCAAACATTATTGGTATAAAACTTTGGAGGAAACAATGGATATGGGTGCTGATCCACCTCTAGAAATGAATGGATGTGGCGGTTGTCGATGCGAGTATGCTAAGAAGGTGGAAAGAATTAGTTTAACCTTTGAAAAATTAATATTCACACTCAATGGTCATAGGCAATATGCGTCGAGAGACGAGGAGATATGTGATCGGTACGGAAACTGAGACAATAGAATTTATGCATCCTATGGATGGTTCTTCCTCATCTTCTTACCTTGACTGCTTGTAACACAAGTATAATGTTAATGATTATGTGGTGCCAATGAAGCACCGGGACTTGTCTCATTTATAGTTACAATTTATTAAGTAATTTGTACAGCCTTCTTCAAACGATTTACTGTGTGTCTTTCATTGGAAGAACAAATATCGTATAATTTATCGGCATGATGATGCTGTGGCTCTAGATAGTTGTAATGTTGATACGATTTATTACCTGTATGCCATAGATTGTTTGAGAGCCAAAGATGGCATGAGACATGGTGAAGCCATCTGTAAGAAAATGAGTTTATTCAGAAAACAGCTTCATCATATAACAATATAACACCACATGGTTAGCCCCTCCATGAATAAATATCTACAGAAATCAGTTAGGACTTGATTTAGTTATTAAACAAGAAACTAAAAAAATATCCCTTGCCTTGTCAGCAGATTGTTCTTTTTTCGAGTTGGCTATTTATCGCAAAGATGTGCCAAGCACCGAAGTAGGTGGAAAAGAAACAGGACTGAGAGAATACTTGACATGCATTGATGCTTGCCATGGCAAGGTAAACAACACCAATGAGCATCTGTTGCATTTCACACGTGGCATTGAGCGACCCGCAGTATGGGATAATGAACAATAGAATTGCATGGGTTAACAGAAATGTCAAACACTTTCTCAAATATAACAATTAGTACGATATACGGCATCCACAAATATGAGTACATAGTTCATATATATATAAACATCCCACCGTTGGTCAGGTGTAGAGTAAAATTTGTACGCAAAAATTTACAACAAAATATCGGTACATATGGAGGCTTGACAAAAAACATAATATTTTATGAAATCATGACCATAATTCCAAGTGTATAAACAATTGCAATACAAGGTGTGCTTGTGGGACAGAAATAGAGTATAGAATACACGTAACTTGGTGTATATACCATGCAAATTTTCAGTTACTCGGTGACAAAAGCCTAGAGCGTTGACCAGAGGGTGCGCTGGACCAGGCAAACTTATGATGAACACCCAAACACACACTGCAAACAAAAGGCACACTTGTTCGAGATCTAGAGATAGTTATATATATATATATATATATATATATATATATATGAGATCCTTGCAAGCATAGAGACGCTTACAAGTTGCTACTTGGGGATAAAAAGAAAAAGACAAACCCTCGTTACACAGCAGCACCTTTAAATTGACATGATCACACAAACCATTGATGAAATAGAAAATGAGCAAATTTAATACTAAAATTGTGCTAATCACAGACAAAGAGAGCAAATATGAACTCCCAAGTATTGCTACGAACTAGAAGCTAAGCAGTTCATTGACAAACATAAGGAAATTCCCACCAATTAAATTGGGTCACATAAAATTCAGTGCAGCAGTGTAGCACTCTAGAGAATATATTCCATTATGTTTACTCATAGCCCACCACAAGATAAAAATCACTACACCAAAGGTGATGAACTCGATACTTCTGACAAATATGTTTTAACGACCTAAACCCAACAAAATTTATTTTACCTAAATCATCAAGACTACAAAATCTTGCAAGGCCATGATTAAATGAATAGAAGCACAACAACATACTTGCTTTCAGCTGTAAAATTCATCCCAGTCAGATATTGAACCTGCGCATATGAGCGCATATACACGCAAAGAAGTTAAACCAATGTCACATGACTGAGTGGAGATGTAAAATTAGAAGTATACTCGGGTTTGGAAAAGAATTCAAATTAAAATTAGCCTAAGTCAGATTATTAAATCTAGAGGATGCTTTAAAAGGTCACAAGTGATAAATATTAGAATAGGTCTTTGAACTTGAAATTGATGCCACTCACTAAAGGTAATTATGCTAAGCTAGTAATAGAAGACATACTTAAGTTTCTCAAGCCAATTTATTTTACTTAATCAACTTATCATATAATCTTCAATTCTAATCCCATACCTCTATTCTGACCGAACTCCACTCTTATAAAAAAAATGGCCTTTGTCTACATACAACTTGCAAAAAGTGAATCACTAAATTACCTCCAAATGATTGAATATATTGGGAAGAGCACCCAAACTACTTGTTTGTATAACACAATATAAATATAAATATTTGTGGTATATACCTAATATATTTCACAATGGAAAAAATCTTCAACATTAATTAAAAAAAAAAAAAAACCTTTAACACTCTAAAAACAGGCACATGCAACATATAATTTGGAGGATGATATTTCATATGGACGCAATATTCCCCAAAGTGAAGATTTGTAAGAACTCGTATAATTGTAAGCATGTTCATGGTCTATAAATGTGTAATTTATGATATTAAATAGGTTCATACATAGCCAACACACCATAAAACCACTTTGATCTCCAATCAAAGAGTGCAATCATGGCACGAGTGCGTGCACATGCTTTGTCGAGCAATTAATTAAGGAGGAGATGCCCCATTATCTACATCCAACTTATATATATATATATATATATATTGGATACAAAAGAACTTGTACCATTCTCAAAGTTCCCCTCGTCTCCCTTACTCTTTAGCGAGGCTCTCAACTTTGAAAAGAAGGGTTTGAATATATACACGAAGTAACGGTAAGTGTATATATTACCAAGACGATGTGGGTTGGCGGCGAGGAGGGTATTCGGTTTCGAGTTCCCATTAGCCTCCACTAGACTCGTCGTTATAAGGCTGGTTATGTCCTCATGTGACCCCAATGGAATGGATATGATCACAGACAAAACCCAAAAAGGAGGAGTGATCCCTGTATAGGATTACTGAGTGGAGGAAGAAGAAGGGATTGCTCATTCTTTCAAGGATATACCGAGAGGTTCGTGTTCGAATCGGATGTGAAAATTACGATTTGAGAGTTTGTTGTTGAAGGACTCGAGCTTTCTACCTTCGCCTTCTTACGGATATCATGGAAAGACGGACCCTAGCGGTGGAGATGCTCGCAGATTACATCTCCATCTGTCCGCATTCTTTCTAACAAACGGAATGTGTATTTTGTTGATACGATCAGTGTAGATACATAGAGTCTCTGTTTCGCATACGCATAGTTGGATGGTATACACACATATTCTTCTGGTACATTTCATATATAGCGAGAAATCTTGATTGGTTTTGTTCATGATCATATTATGTCTTTTTGCCGAATATCCACAATTTGATTGTGAATTTCCAAAATATTTCAAAATTTGATGGACGAGAATGAATGAGCAATTTTGTTCAAGTCTATTTAATTGTCGAAATATTTCCAAACCTTACAGTGAAATTATTAGGTATGTAGCTCTCATTACTCTAGAATTTTCCTCTTGTCCTTGTGTATGGAACAACTTTTTTATTAGGCCTCTTCGGAAACATACGGATTATTGATGTGGCAACATACGGTTTATGATTTCAGGATAACGACAAAAGCATACGAGTTTATAAGAGATTTCATGAAGACTTCGACTCTCTGGTCTTAGTACGGTAAGCTCATAAATGATGTATTAATGGTGTACGTATTACATTGATCTTTGAACAAAAATTCATCGATCAGATATTGAACCTCTTTTTGTCCCCATTGAACGCGTACGCAAAGAAAGTTAAACCAATGTCACATGAGCCCAGAGTGGAATTATAAAATTAGGGGGTAACCTCGGGTTTCCGGAAAAAATTCAACTTAAATTGGCCTAAGTCGAATTATTAAATCTAGAGGATACGCTAAAGGTCCTGAAGTGATAAATATTAGAATAGATGTTTAGACTTGATGCTGCCACTCACTAAAGGTAATTATGCCTAAGCTAGTAATGAAGACATGTGAAGTTTCTCAAATAGTTTCAATGCCACCATAATCAACTTGTCATAATCTTAAATTCTAATCACATACCTCTTATTCATGACGAACTCCCACTCTTATAAAAAAATAGCCTTTGTCATGCAACTTTGCCAAAAAAGTGAATCACTAAATTACCTCAAATGATTGAATATATTAGGAAAGGGCACCCAAACTACTTATTTGTATAACAAAATATAATATAGCTATTTGTAGGCACCTTTACCTAATATATTTTGCAATGGAAAAAAATCTTCTGACAACATTAATTAAAAAAAAAAAAAAACCTTTAACACTCTTAAAAGCAATAGTGCAACATGTAATTTGGAGGATCAATCTTCCTTGGACGCAATATTCCCAAAAGTGAAGATTTATAGAACTCAATATAAAATTGTAAGCATGTTCACAACGGGTCTGTAAATGTGTAATTTGTGATGAAATAGTTCATACATAGCCAACACCACCAAAACCTACACGAGTCTCCCGATCGAAAATGCAATCATGGCACGGTGCGTGCTGCCCCTTCCGAATTGATTAATTAAGGAAGGAGATGCCCCATTATCTACACATCAACTTTTATATATATATATATATATATATTTGCGAGATACAAAGGGCACATTCTCAAAGTTCCCCTCGATCACCATACTCTTTAGCGGGGCTCTCCGCTGAGAAAGAAGGGTTTGAATATATACACGAAGTAACGATGAGGTATATATTGAACGGTCTTCGGAGTTGAGCGAGGCGAGAGGGTATTCGGGACTCGAGGTTCCCATTAGCCTCAACTGGACTCGTCGTTATAAAGAAATTTGGTTATATCCTCCTTGGCTTGTGCAATAGATGGATATGATCACAAGACAAAACCCAAAAGGAGGAAGTGATCCACCTGTGAGATTGAGTCGGGGGAAAAGAAGAAGGGATTATTCATTCTTTGGGATGTCTTGAAGTTTCGTGTTCGAATCGTGAGGATGCGCAATTACGATTGGGGTTTGTTGTTGAAGGACTCGAGCTTTCTACCTTCGCCTTCTTACGAGGATATCATGGAGACGAGGCCCCGCGGTGGGTGCTCATGGTCTGTCCACCTCCCATCTGTACGCATTCTTTCTAACAACGAGATGTCATATTTTGTTAAGTCGGTCAATTGTAGATACATAGAGTCTCTATTTTTCGCACATCACATATGGATTTGGATGGTATACACACATATTCTTCTAGTACATTTCATATAGCAGAAAGTCTTGATTGGTTTTGTTTCATGAGTATGTGTACGCGAGAATATGCCAGTTGATTAATAGTTTCCAAAATATTTCAAAAGTCGATGGACAAATGAATGAGCAATTTTGTTCAAGTCTGTTTAATTGTGAAAATATTTCCAAACCTTACGATCAAATTATTAGGTATGTAGCTCTCATTATAAATTTTCACTCTTGTCCTTGTGCTATGGAACAACTTTTTAATGGGCCTCTTCGAACATACTGCGGTTATTGATGTGGCAAAAGCATACGGTTTATATGAGATTTCGAGAGATGTGACAAAAGCATACGGTTTACAAGAGATTTCGCAGAGACTTCGACTCTACGGGTCTTGGTGCGGTGGCTCATAAATAGTGTATTAATGGTGTAAGTACGATTCGGAGTGTTTGAACCAAAAATTCATCAATCGAGATGTTGAACCTGCGCATCTTATTGAACGCATCGCAAAGAGAAGTTAAACCAATGTCATGGTGAGTGGAATTATAAAGATTAGAAGTATAGGGTTTAACGGAAAAAAATCAAATTAAAATTAGCCTAAGTCGGATTATTAAATCTAGAGGATGTTGCTAAAGGTCACAAGTGATAAATATTAGAATAGGCGAGCGATCTCTTAAGCAAATATCTTGACAATACCCCCATCAAAACAAAGCGGTCAGAATATTTCCACAAATAGAGTCCAAGTTCATAATTACTAAACCATTGATTGGGGTTTAACGAATTAAACGAAGTTATAATACGCATACTTTCGCCTAGCCGAGTTTACAAATATACTCAAGGTTACGGGCTAAGGTGGGACTTCTAAGTTTCTTCAATTCCATCACAAGGAGAAAAGCTGGTTAAAAATATATAAACGATATTATAAGCAACCATATATTACCCAAGTGTATAAACCTAACAAGAAATCTACGTTTGGCTTGTTTATTGTGACGATGTGAGGATCAGCGATGGCACCGATGCCTTACCTTTCTCTACTAGCTATGGTTTCATCGATGTACCAACATCTGCATCACGATACCATATTGTTAATAGGAGGGCGAAATGCATTGTACAATCATTGCCGGACTCATTGTTTGTCTCGCATAGCAATCTCTGTGGCATCATATAAAGTTGTCCAGTACCTTAAAAAATTAATTTTGAATCATGTTCATGGCTACTGAGGATAAATGAAATGGAAAACCACTTCCAATTTGCATTTTCCCAAACATTTCTTGGTTTAATACGGAGACAATGGATATGGGTGGTGAACGATGTCTAGCAAAGGATAGATGTAACGAAAGAAGCACGATGCAGCAAAGTAACTTGACCTTTGACACTAAACCCCTTCATGGTTTGATGTACCATCTGTACAAAAATTAATTACATGATATAAATAAAAACGAGTAAACATATTATTTAAATACCATAACAAAAAATAAGCATACAACTATCTTCCTTTGGATTGTTTACAAATCAAGGGTAGATGAATCGGCAGTGTATGTTCTATGTTTCACTAAGGGCAAACGATGAAGAAATAATTTCCGTATATAGCACGTGCTATAAGGTGTCATCCACATGGTAATGCGGCGAGACCATACCTTGAATGTATGATGTTATTAGTACGGTGTAAATAGAAATAACCGGGTTTCACGGAACACAATCAAGGTCCATGAAGCTGTTGTTAGTACGGAACGAATAAACAACGAGTTTCCAGGATCTTGAAAATCTCCAAGTCATGGAACTTATAATCCGAGCTAGAAACAGTGTACGAGGATGTGAAAGACAGCGATTGATATTCGAATGTGACTGTTGAAACATTAATACTGCCAAGATCAATTCACTCTATGTACGGATCATACCACAAACATGGCAATACGTAGGCGAACCCATAGCCACGACCAAGGATATACACGTGAGAAGGAGATGTATTCAAACCTTGAGTTAAAATAATAAGGAAAATAAGGAAAAAACATGACATAGTTTCTCATGTGACAAATAAAGAAGCAGCACTAACGAGGTTGTTAAGGTTTACTGTTTAATATTACACACTAACAAAAATATTTTAGCCTATAACTTTGGTACTCACAAGTTTGTTTTTAGAGCGAATAATACGGCATAGGCATGCTGCGGTGCATTGCCTACGATCGGTAACATTATTATCACGGTAAAGTTCACAGATATTTCCCATGATTAAAAAGCACGTCTGATCCAAATATCAATCTTAATAGAACAAATAGAGAATATAAATTCGGTAAAATTAGTTTAACCTTCAGAAAATTAGTAGCTTCACCTCAATGGTCTCGACAATATCTTGAAAGCGAGGAGATAATAATAGTCGATGCGAGCCGGACAATAGAACTTATGCATCCTATGGATGGTTCTTACTCATCTTCTTCACCTTCTATTTCACTGTAACACAAATATAATGTTAATGATTGTGTATGGTGCCAATGAGCACCGGGACTTGGTAACGATGTTGTAGTTACAATTTGTTAAATGATTTGTACAGCCTTCTTCAAACGGAGTTGCTGTGTCCTTAATTGGAAGAACAAATATGCGACATAAGCTATCGGCGCAGTGATCACTGTGACTCTAGATAGTTGTAATGTTGATACGGTTCTTCACTATATGCCATAGATTGTTTAAGAGCCAAGGGTAGCATGAGACATGATGAAGCTATCATAAGAAAGTGAAGTTTATTTCCAAAAAACCTACATCATATGGCAATATAACACCACATGGTTAGCCCCTCCATGAATAAATATCTAGGTAGTTCGGACTTGATTTAGTTATTAAACAAAAACTAAAAAATATCACTTGCCTTGTCAAACCGTTGTTCTTTTTTGGTTGGCTATTCCTCCACAAAAAAGATGTGCCGAAGCACGGTAGATTGGAAAACAGAGACCCCAACAGAGGAATACTTGACCACATTGGTCTTGCCAGCAAAGTACAAACAACACGTGGGCATCTCTTATTGCATTCCACACGTGGCATTGAGCAGCACGCCAGCGCATGGGATAATGAACAATAAGACACATCGATTACTTAGAAATGTCAAACACTTTCTCAAATATAACAATTAGTCTGATATAAACGTCCACAAATGGTACAAGTTTTCATATGTATTAAACATCACCCCGTTGGTCCGGTGTAAATGGTACATGTAACAATTTACAACAAAATATCGGTACAACGTGGAACACGACAAAAACTATTTTATGAAGTCATGGCCATAATTCCAGGTGTGCTAAGCAATTGCAATACAAGGTGTGCTTGTGGGACAGAAATAGGTATAGAATACACGTAACTTGGGTATGTATCATGCAAATTTTAGGTTACTCGATGCAATAAGCTTAGACGTTGACAAGTGTAGACCAAGCAAACTTATGATGAACACCCAAACACTATGAGCAAAAGGCAACACTTGTTGAAGGATCTAGAGATAGTTATATATATATATATATATATATATATATATATAAGATATGCAAGCATAAAGACCTTTAAGTTGCCTCTGCCGAGATAAAGAAAAAGACAAACCCTCGATGCAACAGCACCTTTCGATTGACATGATCTTTCATGAACCATTGATGAAATAGAAAATAAGCCAAAGTTAATGCGAAATTGTGCTAATGCTGAACAAAGAGAGCAAAATATAGACTCCCAAGTATTCCTACGAACCAAAGCTAAGCAGTTACGTTGACAAACACCCGAAATTCCACCAATTAAATTATTGATCGCAATTCAATTGTAGTGTGGCACTCCTAAGAAGAATATATTCCATTATATTGTTTATCACTGCCACTTTACCACAAGATAAAAATCATACACCAAAGGAACGATGAACTCATTATACAAGCAAATATCTTTGCGGCTAGAGCCAACAAAATTTGTTTTACCTAAATCTCAAGACTACAAAAATCTTCACCAGGAAGCCATGATTAAATGAATCGAAGCGAGCGCGGCAAGCATACCTTGCTTTCAACTTTGTAAAAAGCATCGATCATATGTCGAACCTCTTGCATCATTAGACGCATCTGTTAAAAATTCATCAATCTGATCTTGAAGAAGACCTCTTTGAGAGGTTTTGGGGATCCATCCTCAATTTCTTTCTTTGGGGAGCTGCGGCCTCATACGTAGGCTATAATCGCTAATCCTAATCCTCTTGTCTCACCAATACGAGTGTTTGCCTTGTCTTGTTTTTGTCATGTCAACAGCAATACCTTTGCTCTTGACAAACCTATTTACATTTTCTGTCTGTTTTCAAAGGTTTCACTATTCCAATACGTCCATAAAAAAAATTCTTACAGAGTTCTCTTGACTCCACTTCTAGGTGAGATATCTACCGTAAATTCTGGCTTGTGAAAAAATAAGAAAACTTTTTAATACATTGGTTCAAACATTGAAAATTAAAAAGCACCGAGAGGACCCAACTTCCAAAATATATCACTATCATATATAGATGTAAATATAAATAACAAATACAAAACATATCTTCCTAATAACATTAGAATTTTACTCTCGAGGTAACAAAAAATCTTAACAATCGGTGAAGTTGTATATCTATCGGCCATAATCTCCATGAAAGACTTGTGATAATATTCGGTGTTTTCATCTATTATACGAGTCTTTCAAGTTCCAAAAGTATGTTTAGCACATTTAACACATATCAATCCTTTTTGTCCTCTTTACTACGAGGTGCTACTATAATTATGTGTAGGTGTGGATTGCTCATCACATTCAACACCCTCCTCATTATTTTTGTCTCCCATTTGCTGAAATTCAACAATAGTTTCTTGCCAAGGTTCGGGGAATGACAATTGGTGATTATGTGCAACAAACGATTCATCATGTGCTTGTATATCGTCCTCATGCTCACTCCCCGGATATTTTTCACATTGATTTGAATTGTTGGGATTCCTATACGGAGACACAATTTAACTTGTTAAAATAACATTATACCTTCAATTAAATTATTGCATATTTCATAAGATAGTATAAACAACTAACCTCGGATTCATAACCGATGATTAATTTTTCCCCTCGATGTATCATGTGTTGTCGTAGACCTTGGGAACCGTGTAATAAAGCATATTTTAATTCTTCTGAAGCTTCCTTCGAAATTGGTGAACCTACATTTAACAAAGATAATCATATTTATAAGCTATAATGACTAATAAGATACAACTAACTCAATGTGACCATAGTTATTTTCTAAAATAGAAAATATAATAGATGAAAATATTCACTTACCATGCCACCACGAATCTTTGTTATATCACGGAGCCTAATTTATGAGATCCAATACTTGACACCCTAGCTTGGGTTGCTTTCGTTGTATCTAAAATGCTTCTACCTCTTCGTGCAGATGGCCTATGGTTTGGATTATTGTGCACCTTCCTTTTAAACTTGCCATCTTTCATAAGTTCATCCCAAGTAACCATTTCTGTGATCCATTTTGAACGCTGGATACATCAAAATTTTTTGCTAACTTTTGTTGTAAATTGTCTCTTTTTTGAGTGAATGTATTTCAATGCAATATCTAGAATAATTTCTTTATCAAATCGAGTTTCAAATTCTATTACAACATCTTTAAATAGTTCTTCTTTTTTTACAACATTGGTTTGCTTCCTCGATCATTTGGATGGTATTTCCAAACAAGGAATTTATTTCGGCCACTGACAAAGAAAGAAATAAAGCTAAAATTTCAACTTCATTTCATCCTTCAAGACATTTCCTTCTGAGTGAGCAAGATTGTAACTACTTGTTCTTTTATCGATCACCAAGGGGATATTGTTGTGATCTGGGTTGGTGGAGTTCATATAGGTACATCGAGCACTTTCTCACTTATTTTCTGCATTTTACAAAGAAATTTTGGAACGGTTTAAATACAACCAAAATATGAAACTCTTGCCATCTCTAAATTAATTATCCTAAACATAACAAATGAGTGTAAAATTAAAATAATTTTACTGCTCGACTGAGTAGTGCTAACACTCTCCAACAGTGGCATTTCCCATAACTGAATTTGTTCGACTGTTCTTGTACGGTTTGAACATTTTCGAAAGTGTCTGGTAGGAGCCTTAACATTCTTGATTGTGAATCTATGAGACTCCTCAAAGAAACTTGTTCCGGTCTTGGTGGGAGAATTCCTAGCGAACCCACATTTGATGGATTATTTATTAATTACGATGTCTTGCTAGGAGTCACCCTAGAAACATCTGCGAGGCACAAATATAAATAATAAGATGGAATAAAAGATGAATAAAGTTGAAATATGTAAACTAGGTTTGGTCTTCATAATGACATATGTAATCATGATTTTATGTAATTTGTAGCAAAAATAAAATCAGATTTGTTATGTTTGGAAAAGCATGGGTTTCATGCTCGGGGATAAACATAGATGAATAGCAAGAAAAAAAATTAAAGATGAAAGACATTTTCCATGGTTGAATGCATCTTAGTAAGAAGGCATCATGTAAGCATACAAATTGAAGCAAAGGCTCATAGCTGGTAAAAGTATGCAAACAAATAACATAATCAAGTAAAAGTTACAGGGTTGACATCTAAAAGTCATAAATTTGCTTACACTTTGGTGAGCGTTCTCAACATTTTTGTGATGGTGGCTACGCAACTCTTTGTTTATTGCTTGGTTTTTTTCTGCTTTGAAGAGGCTGCCTCCCAATGATTTGGTCACACATTTAAGTGACACATTGACAATGACGATTGCTACATTTGACTTTTATGATGTGTTTTTTATCTGTTAATTGCATCCATAGGTCTTGTAATTGTCTTGAGCTATGATTGGCTACTTGTGAAGATCATTAGAAATCTTTTCTAGCGGTGTTACGAATTCTTCTTTAGTGCTAATAGTAGATAACGACGTTCTTCGAATTTTATTATGATGTTGACATGTTTTATTGAACCTTAAATTTTGCATAACATTGGATGCATTAGGGGCATAAACAATAACATCAACAACATTTGATGTGTTGGCAAACATAATTGAATCCTGCATGCCAACAAAATGCATGCTTAGAAAAAACACAAATATTAATAAATATATAAAAAAGTGAAATAAGTTAATTTAATGCTGAAAATGATCCTTGTTATTATATACGAGGTAGCGATCTCGTGGTTGTGTTCTGCTGTGGGCAGACAACCTTTTCTACTATGACAGCTATTATCATGCATGCAGGGATGCGGTCTAGTGGTAGAGTTTTTCTTTGTGGTGGTACACATATGCCAACTATTTTTATGCGGGGATGCGACCTCATGTTTATGCATGCTTTCTTGTAGTGACTTACCTTCAACTATGGAACACCTTATGTCATGGTAGTGTTTTCTTGTGTTTATTTTTCAACTTGAAATGGTATCAAAACTTTACGGGATGGTGGCTACATAACAGTTTTTGTACGGTCTTCACATGCTGAAAGGAACACTACGGTGGGGTGGTCCCTTTTTATTTCGACATACCGACTTATTACCGAGCGGTGCTTATTTAATATGACATACACGGTCTGTGTCCCTCCTTAATTCGACAAACACAATGCCTATTTACGAAATTAACTTGTCGAGCATTTTTAAATATTGGAGCAACCATGGTCCTTTAGCGGTCAGAGCTTTGATTGGCTACGGTGTACTTAAATTTTTCCTTCTTATTGGTAGTGCTACTTGTTGAGTTTTCTTGCATATTTTCTTACGGAAATTTGTTTTAAAGGTTAGCAACTTATTTGTTTTAATTGAACGACGGTTTCTCTGTCCGAATATGGTTAAAAATGATTTGGATTGAGCAAGGAATATTTATTTCTTCTCTGTAAATGCTTTTTGTATACAAAATCTATGGGTTTGTCTTCATTAGACACATGATACATGTGACTCTCATTGCAATTTTGTATGTTACTGGGTAATAAAATTACGCTTTTTTTCTCTAGGAAAAAAAAAACGCACAAAAATATTGATCAAGCTTTACCACTAGCATAAGTTTAGATGTATTGAAAGGTGTGATAGGGGTTGGAATGACTTCAGAAATTGCACCGTTTACGAAAATATAAATTAGCATAATATAATAAAGTGAATAATTGAACCTATAAAATACTTATTCAAGCTTACCTCATGCATCATCATAGCCATGTATCTTGCCCTCGTGCATTTATTAACATTTCCATAAATGCGGTTAACATCATTAGATCCCCAGTTCGAAGTAACATTCTTAAAAAACATAACAACTTAAAAAATAAGAAAATGTTGGTTTGAGAACATATATTGGTCACATTAATAACAAAATTAAGATTCACTAGCACATGAAAAATAACATAAACAAATTTCAATATGTTTCAATACATAAAAAAAAAACACATAAACAATACTCAATATACGAAGTTTTTTAGGTTTACGATGTTATGTTTCTCTTGCCTAGGTGACAATGGCATAAATTAAAGGTGTTCAAAAATTCAATTAAGAAGTTGAAGTGTAGTAGATTAGGTGCCTCCACCAAATATATATATGTGCTTTCAATTAAAACCTTAAACATTCAAATTGCATAATGTCCCATTACAATTAGAAACTCAATGTAGCGTAGTGAATCATACAAATATCTTAAAATAAACATATTGATCAAAAAAATTTCATCCTCACATGATTTCCTCATACGATGGCATAAATACCCCATCATTAATGGACCCCTAAATCAACAAATAAATTAATACCATCATTCCATATTAGTCTTCACCACCTTCCAACTACGGGTAAATTAAAATCAATAAATTCATCATCTTCATGTGCTTGATGTCCATGTGGTTGATCATGTCCTTGAGCACTTCGGTAAACTCGTCATGATCTTCGTCTTGGTCATATGCATCATTGACAATAACATCATCTCCATCTTGGCCATCTATGTCTTACGGAAGAGAACCCTGCATCTTGAAGTAAATGTGGTCATCTGCATACGGAGACAAATGTTACTCTTCTCCCCTTGGATGTAATCAATCGCAAATGACCAACGAGGTTGTTCTAAATTTGGAATGAGAAAAGTTTGGTCACATTGACTTGAAACACATAAGGTTAGGAAGTGGCTTCAAACCTAGATGTATTGATCATATGGAATCCATTATTGTAGGTAAGATAGTTTTCTTCTCCCACTTAAATAGCTTGTGCCATTCAACACGAAAAATAACTTTCTTGAAAGACATAAATCAAGCTCTGCACAATATCCTCCAACACTCCATAGTAGCGAAGTGTGTATGATTGGTTGTCTATCATTTGCATGTGAACGACATTCCACCTCAAATGATGTTGAAATTCACAATCATAAGTTTGTCTCTTTTCATCAACTTTTACGATGCGATAATGATGACCAAAATTCCACATTCTTTTGTAATATCTTACTAAATTCATAAAAATATTAACTAATTAGATTCAAGGATATAAAAGTTAACAAACAATTTAATCAATATATGCAACATGTTAATATATATCACCTCCCCATTTATAGATCACTTTAATGAAATTCAATTGTTGTTGTGTCACTCTATCCTTCCCTTTTGTTTCCTCATTTTCAATATTGGTCTTTAGCCAATTCCATGAGCATCTATCTGGCCACTTTCTTTTATGGCTTGCAGGCAATCCTCGATTAGTGTTCATGTGTATTATATATATTGGTCCATGCATTTTTTCATCTTCTAATTTCTTTTGTTCGGTGGTCTTCCTCATCCTTCAACATAAAGTCGAGTCCAACATGCAACATACAAATGTAATGCCTCCCACTCCTTAGCATCTACAATGAAAAATATGTTTGTTCGATGAATTAATAATTAATTATGGCCATGTATTATAAAATTTAAGATAAAAAAAACTACTACTAACATTTTGTTTGCCTTTTATCCTCTTTGGAAGTCCCTTCACCCTCCTAATTTTCTCCTTCAAATGATTGAGATTGGTTGTAATTCATAATCGCGGGCTTGATATGCAATTGAGGTAAGAAGTACTCACTCAAATGAACCATTGCACCAAGAAAAACCATGTACCCCTCAACTATGGACCCATACTGATGGAGCCTTTTGCCTCACAAATTGTTTTAAGCACCATATATCTCCGAGCCACATTGTTCGAATATGAATAGGACCACGGTGTTCAATCTCTTCTACTAGTGTACAAGGTCTGGTGCTCTTGAAAATTAAAGAAGCTTGGAGGAAGCACATTTGAATATCACACATCAAAAGTGAAACATTCCTCTTCCAATACTTCAATTCATCACGATGTATCTCTTTAGATGAGACCCACCTACAAGTATTACCATGTATTACAATAAAGGACTTGTGATTTCTCGTAAACTAAAAGTAATAACTCATATAAAGGCATAACCAATGATGCACTTCAAATGATAACATTCATGGAAGAGTATGCATGATTGATTGAAAATACCTCGGATATTTGCATAATTTGTGATAGTGATGACATCGTAGTCGAAGATACTTGGTATTCTTTGCAAGGCAACACATGCGCATGACCATTAACAAATAACCATGTTAAAATATGCATGAACTTCAAATATGCATTGAGATGATATTATCACAATACTAGCATGACCATTAACAAATAACCATGTTGAAATATGCATGAGCGCTATTATCACTAGGATATGCAATTTTTCGAGATTAAGTTCCAACAAATCTAACATGTGACAACGTTACCTTTATCAATTGTGCCAATCCTTGTGTTTTTAGGCTGAGAACTACTGATCCATCTCTTGTGAATAAGTTTTTTAATATCGCACCAAAGCCGGAAGAAATCTTATGTTTCATAGTAGAAATGATGTTTTCTTTCTGTTTTGATGTAAAAATCCATGGAGCATTAACATATGGGTTGTCTTCATGCAACTGCACATGTTTGGCATGATATTGGCAACTCGGGGTCTTTCTTAGCTTTTATTTGTGCTTGATGTAATTTCCATTTAGATGTTTCCACAAGCACTACTTACATTTTCCCGATGTGCCGTAGTATCTGATAGGTGGGCTATTGGCAAGTTCTCATAATATTCTAATTTGTAGAAAATAGAGAGTCTTTTCATTCTGAGGAAAACACTGTCCCTTCTTTTTTGTCATACATTTGCTTTCCACCTAGCAGGGTTCATCTTTATTGGCTTCCTCCATTTCCTTTAGCACCAGACTGAACTTATGTTTGTCAACAAATGTGATGATTTGTGGTAAATTGTCTATACTCATCATATACGATTTTATTGAGATCCTTTGATTGCACATATGCAACAATTTTGGCCCACATGATGGACAACCATGTTTTCCCCATTTGTTTGTAGCCCTAAAATAAGATTGTAAACCAAATTTATTAAATACTAAGAAGTAAAGACAATAATTATAAATGTAATTTATAATACATTACAACAACAAATATTACCACAACAAATAGAGAGCCCGGAGCGTCATGAATGGTCCAGAGATAAGAATTGCATGAAAGAGAGGAAGTTTCTATCATTGACGGTCTTGATACATCATACATATTTTACACCATTCCATAATTCACGAAGCTCGTCGATGAGGGCTCCATGTATGCATCCATATCCTTTACTTGATATTTTCCTAAGTAAACAAAGTGTTCTTTATTAGGATTAAGCTGGTTGAAATATTTTTATATAAAATTCAAAGAGCATTGCATTCATGTGTTCTAGTACAGTATGATAAGAGTTAACATTGCATGTTCGCTTTTTCATTGCCATCAAGGGGGGAAGATTGTTGTTTATAATTAACAGCGAATAGAATACGTTGTTAAGATCTCCAAAAAGGATTGACACCATCCATTTGCTAGAATTCTTGCATTCCTTGGCTCATTTTCTTAAATATGGCCATTTTCCTCAATATCTTTCCAATATTTACTATCCGCAACCATCATGACACCATCTTGGCTTCTCCCTTGCATGATAATCCATATATTTTGCCAACTCCTTGCACTTGAACATTCTCTCAAACCTTGGCTTTAGTGGAATGTGTACGTAGTACTTTATAAGGAACCTTCTTGGATACTTGATCTTGACGGTATCTGTTGTAGCTGCACAGGCATTGTTGTAAATTTGCATTCTCTCCATAGTACAATATGCTGGTCATTTGGACATGCATCATATGTCTTGTACTCCATTCCAATGTCTTTCATTATTGAAGATACTTCTCTGTAGGGGTAGGGCAACTTATTGTCCTTTGGAAGTATTTTGTTTGCCAAAGTACGCATAGTACAAATAATTATTTTTATAAGTATACACAATATTCAAAACTTTTAAGACATCTAATTTAATTGCTAGGAATATCAAAACCAACCTTAATATATCAGTAAAGCATGTGTTTGTCAATCCATGTGTAACCTTCAAGTTCAACAACAACATAAGTGTAAGCAATATAGAATTCGACGTTTGCAAAAAGGCGTCTAACCAATTGAGCGAGGGGTGAATCAATAACTTCTTCAAAGATGTGTAGAAGTCTTGGATAAGTTAAGTGACACCAGCCTCATTTGTCTGTGAAGTGGTTTCATGTAAATGTGTTTTTGTCCTTCATCTTGAGCGGTCGCTACTATCAATATAATCCATAGGTTCTTCGAAATATTGGGGGCCGGAAGCGACTTTCATCAAAAAAAAATCAATTCAAATGATCAATAATAGTATGTTAAATAATGTGCATATTTATTTATTATAAGAAAAACAATTTGTTAATTATAGTATACCTCTTATATAAACTCACTTGGTCCAATCTACAGATGCAAAATAGCCTTAACTTCTTTAGTTTCCTATTTTGGCACATTTTACAGCTTGTAATATATCATTTCATTGAAGCCATTGTCTTGTCCTGAACAGGTCTTGACATCGTTCATACGAATATTCAGATGATGATGTGCTCTTTCACAGGTCTTTGCATGTACTATGCTAAATAAAGTACCAACTTTTAACAGTTATTAATTCTTTTTAGAATAACATGACCAATGAATAAACCTAGGGGTGAATCTATGAATATTTAATTTTTTAGTGTTGAGTGAACCTTTGAAAATCTGTCCAACCTTTGAGGCAAGTCTCTCAAAGTGTTCCAGCCTCTAATGGTCACAAACAAACTTTGAAGTGTCGTTTTAAAGTTATTTCTAAAAATAAAACCAGGACTCTAACTAAATCAACTTAACATAAATACAAATACAAAAACACAATACATGCAGTATATACATTTGTATATATTCAAAAGTAATGTAACAAAAATCTGCAAAGAAAAATGTGTGGACGTTAATTGGGTTCATTACATAGCTCATTTGCTAAAATATATGACAACTTGTATACCAAAACCTTTTTTTACTATTTTGTTTCTGATTGTGAAATTCACAAAATGCGGGCGGGAAAATAGATAATAAGTGCTCTTCAATGGGAAATGGGACTCGTGATGAGAGCTAAAGAATTATAAGTCACCTCATTAGGCTTATACAAATCAAATTATTATGATTACATTATTGATTTGATGGCACAATATTCATGAGGAAACCACACAAATTTTTCCAACAACCAAAAAATCAAATGTTATTTTTTGAGATGAAGGATACAGAGTGAGTTGCATTATTACTATGAAATTCTAATGACTAGAGATATGCATAATTATAATTATCAAAGCATTGTCTTCAAACAATTTGAGACTGAAGAACAACAAGCCTATATCATTTTCTGCCTCACAAAACTGAAAATTATCACACAAAATAGCTATAATGATGTTGATTGGGTTACGGACATTGATGGAAAAGTTGATGACTGATTGTGTCTTTAATACGCTAATGAGGAAATCAATTGATGTAGAAGACAATACTTTGTTGCTTGACCAAGTCCGAATGGCTCATGATGCGGCTTGTTGGTCATAAGTGGCACATTTGTTGTTGGTCATAAGTAGCATATTGATAGTGGTTACTTGGATGGATGAGATGGTTTCTGAAGAGTACTCCCCTTGGATTTTGATGAGCATAGAAAATCACTAGACACTAGAATGAGAAGACTAGAGCCCAGCAACCAATGAATAGCCCGGAACCCCCAAATAACCAAACTCATTGGAGGAAAAGCCACAACAGAGCGGAAGACATGCACATACATATAAAAAACTATAAAAAAGCACGGTCGATGACAATGCCCAAAGGGAGGATGGCTGAGGAAACATTATCATTTATAAGTATTACCTTCTCAAAAGCCAGAAATCTAGAAAAACGGATGGAATAATTACTTGTTGTCTTTGTAAGGCATTCATGGAAACAACTAATAAATGATATCAATTGCATGCCATATCCACAAGGGTATTTAGGTCATATATTTATATATTTTTGTGCACCTTTAATGGCCATCTGCTCACAGTCTTCTTCTTTCTACCTCGATTGACCTCAAATGAAATGAAGATAAATAATGTACCATCAAGGACTTATACATGCTTGTGTGGATTGCTTTAGCCTAGTTTAAGATATTTTTCCCTTGCGGCGATATTCATCGAGGTTGCTTTAATACGAGATGTTGTCTTTGATATTTATCATAAGCAAGGAAAATTATCTCAAACAACATCTTTAACTAGGCTAAAGCAATCTACACTCGTGAATAAAGATGACCATGTGGTGGGCAGGCTACGTAGAGGGCCTTGTATGCAACATTGATGACCAGCCAAGGATATTTCTATTTTTGAAACACAATAAGTTGTCAAAAGCAAGTGAAGGATGAAATATTGAGCGCATCTTATATGTTGATGGCATCATTTCGGTGAATCCAACTTCCAAGAATGATGGAAGTGATAAAAGATGAGCTTCACATAAATATTTTGAAATGATAGCTCCAATGTATTTAGATTTTCCAGAATTCGTATGTAAGGAAGATATTGAAATTTGAAACGTATTTGACATTGTTGATGATAAATCTGCAACAACTCTGTTGAAATATGGATATGAAGTTATCGACTCTTGAACTAAAGCTAGTGGATGCAACACTACGATCGTTAGCGATGTTTATCTTATCACTATTTGATCGGATTCAAAAGGTATTGTTGGTGGCATGAGTATCATGATTTGTAGCTTTCCTCGATAGATTTTTGTTTTTAAGATACGGTTTAGTGTTCATCTCATTACATAACTTCCTGCGCGAGGTAAGTGGGCGAGCCAGTGCGGTGGACTTTAATGCGGTACAACGGGGGATGCGGGGGAGATGGCTCAAAAAGTTGTATCGTGTTGTTCGTGCATGTGTAGAGATAGGCGACAAGAATCCTGTTGACAGGCATTCATGATCGAGGTCTTGGAGGAAAACTGTGTGTTGTTCGAAAATAATCTATCCCAAGGTACTTTCTACATTGGCATAAATTTGAATAGTGTCTAATTCATTCTGTTCGTATTGAAGTATAAAAATGCCTCCATTTAAGTGTCATTTTAAACGGGGAGCGATTGACATAAGATCCATAGTTGTTGGTGATGAAACGATGCTCTGTTTTAGGAATGTGGGGGTGCGAATAAAGAACGGTATATTTCACTTTTGGTTGTCTATTGGGTCTGGGAATGAATCCGAGTAGTTGTTTCGTTCACAACATTGAGATACTGTTATGTCATTGGCCCCAGGCCTCCATCCATTCTTTTTGGATTCATTAAGGTTGAAAGTACTGTCCATGGCATACCGAATTTTTTTGCTTGAATCTATGCCTTTCTAAAAATGTTGTGGCTTTTATAAAAGTAAATTCAACTTTAAATTCAACAACTTCTAATCCAAATCTAACTAATCCATTGCATCAAGATTTTAAACTACTAACCACGGATAAATCCAAAATTTGTATAATACTATAACCTATCCTGTTAAGAAAATAAAATTACTGTTATGCAGAAGGTGTCCAGAAAGGATGGCGGCTTCAGAGGATTGATTTCTCCACCAATTAAAGAGCAAGTAAGTTGACAAGAACAAGTTAAAGAGCAAACAGAGCACTCGGAGTAAAAGAAAAGTCGGATAGAAAGAGACAATGGGTTTAAGTTTATCATCACAATTTCAAGTGGGTTTGAAATTGACAATACGAGTTACAAGTTATTTAGTAACAAAGTAATTTTGTGTAATTGTGTTGAGATTTGGGGTATGAGTTGTATGTGGAAATAATATTGTTTATAGGTAATTAGTTTAACTAAACCTTGTATAGTTTTAATAATTGAAATTGGGTATTAATACTTGATGCATTTCTTTGGATTATTGCTAATGCTTCACATGCATCTCTTAGAAAATTTAGGTACTTAAATCTTATGTGATTTGGTTGAAATTAGAACATATTCTCCCACAGGGGTTAGTTGCCTTTTGGCATTGTAGTTAGGCTTTAGTTTTTAACATAAGTGCTAAGAAAACCTAATTAGGTAGAAGGGGAAATGTAGATTTTCTGGAATGTACACCGATTGTCATTATTCCAGGATCTCTCTTGAGACTAGGAGCCTTTTGTCATTCACATGCCAAAGCCTTAAATTATCCATCTTGTAGTATCAACAAATTGTTGATTTTGTAGATCATGGATGCGCAAGGGGTGATCGTTGAACCAAACTTGTATACGGGTTGGATTCGTGCAGTATTAGTCTAATGGCAGCTCACTACGCAAATGGTGTACGATTAACATATGGAAATGCTTAAGACGGAGGACAAACTAGCGACAAGCACCGGGTACCGTGATTGTTTTAGCACCATTCTAGATTAAAATTAATTTGAATAATAATGTGCGCTAGTGACGGAGTAGTCCAATGGGACTGCAAAAAGATCGATGACCGAGAAGTACACTTGGATTTGCCCGGAAGCATCTCCTAAAACGATGCATTTTGGAAAATTACTGTGTGTTTTAAATATCTTATGGCATGTTTATAGAAGTTCCTCGACCCCCATTCTAATCATGGTATTATGATGCAACAATCCGTGTTGTCTTGTGTTGTGTTACTATTCAATAGTTTGGCAAACTCTAAGCACCAACAACCTTATACTACCGCGCTTGTTCAGAAACACGGATCTATATGTTAGATCTTTTGATCATAAATGGGATGTAAATAGTCTCTACCCAGAGGAAAACAATCTTATGTAATTTTGCTTCCTTAATGGAACACGAACTTTGTAGATGTTAGAATCATTGAAACAATAAAATAGAATAATTTTACTAATATTCGGGAGCAGCAAAACGATGCCAGGTCGGTGATACTTGAACAGCCTGACAAGTCACATACAAAATGTGGAGGTGCCATAGCTACTTACGAAGGACAAGCACGATAAAAAGATACAAGTTGCTACGAAATGAACCGAGGTTGCTTGTTTTGACCGGGCTTGGTCAAATCTTGTCAAACTCTTTGAAGGGTTGGTGTGTCTGCAATATAGCACTAGTTTGTAGATATTTTCTCACGAAGTATTCCTTTGTGTTTTTATTTGTCGAGTGTTGAATAATAATGTGCGCCTGGTAGCCAAAGATGGTGATAGGACGCAAAAAGATCGATGACCGAGGAAGTACACTTGGATTGCCCAGGAAGCATCTCCTAGAAAACGATGCATTGGAAGGTACCCGATACTGAAAGTATCATGCTGGCATGTTTGTGAGTTCCTCGAGCCGAAGTACAATCCATGATAATATGATGCAACAATCACGTGCTTTAGCATCTTTTGTTGTATATTTACTATTCAATAGTTTGGCAAACTCTAAGCACCAACAACCTTATACTATAGCACTTGGCCAAACACGGAGATCTATGTTAGATCTTTTGATCATAAGCCGAGGATATTAGGTCTGCGGAAAAATCTTGTATGCTTTTTTTCTTCTTAATGGAACACGAACACCATAGATGCTTAGAATCATTGAAGCAATAAAGAATAAGATAATTTCTAATATTCGAAGCGACCAAGCATGATCAGGTCGATGGTACTAGACAATACGACAAGTCACATACAAAATGTGGAGGTGCCATGGCCTATTACGAAGGACAAGCCCGATAAAGAGATACACGGTATAAATGGTAAAGGGTTGCTTGTTTTGAGCGGGCTTGGTCAAATCTTGTCAAACTCTGGAAAGTTTGGACGTGTCTACCCAATATAGCACTAGTTTGTAGATATTTTCCTACTCCCAAGTATTCTTTTAGTATTTTTATTTGTGAGTGTTGAATAATAATGTGCGCTGGTGGCCAAAGATGGTCGATGAGATGTAAAAAGATCGATGACCGGAAGTACACTTGGTTCCGGAGAAATATATAAAACGATGCATTTGGAAAGTACCAATATCTTGCAATATCATTTTAATATTTATGGAAGTTCTCGAAAGGCCATTCTAATCATAGTATTATGAAATCGACAATCACATTATTCCAACATCATCGTGCTGTATTTACTATTCAATAGTTTTGGCAAACTCTAAGCATAACGATAACTTATCTTTATAGCACTTGTTCAAAACAAAGATCTATGTTAGATCTTTTGATCATAAGCCGAGGATATACTTCGGTCTCTTGGTAAATCTTATGTACTTTTTGCTTCCTTAATGGAACACGAACACCCTTCAGATGTTAGAATCATTAGAGAAAACGATAAAAGATAAGATAATTTTATAATATTCGAGCGACCAATAGGTAGGTCGGTATTTTAGACAATACGACAGGTCACATACAAAATGTGGAGGTGCCATAATATGAAAGGACAAGCCAGTAAAGGAATACACAAGTTGCTCTGAAATGAGCCGAGGTTGCTTGTTTTGACCGGGCTTGGTCAAATGCTGTCGAACTCACGAAGGGTTGGTGTGTCTGCAATGGCACTAGTTTGTAGATATTTCCCTATACGAAGTATTCTTTTGGTATTTTATTTGTCGAGTGTTGAATGACAATGTGCGCTAGTGCCAAAGATGGTCAATGAAATTTGCCAAAAGATCGATGACCGAAGTACACTTGGATTGCCCGAGAGCATCTCTCTAAAACGATGAAGCTGAAGGTACCAATGTCTTTAAATATCATGTGGCATGTTTAACGAGTTCCTCGAAGGCCATTCTAATCATAGTATTATGATGCAACAATCCATTATTTAGCATGCGCATGTTATGCTGTTACTATTCAATAGTTTGGCAAACAAGCATGACAACCTTATACTATAGCACTTGTTCAAAACACATATCTATGTTAGATCTTTTGATCATAGGCGGAGATGTAAACAGTCTCACAGAAGCAAATCTTTTATGTGCTTTGGCTTTACGCGTAATGGAACACGAACGTAGATGTTAGAATCATTGAAACAATAAAAGATAGGAATGATTTTTACTAATATTCGGGCGACCAAAACGGTAGGTCGGTGGTACTAGACAATACAGCAAGTCACATACAAAATATGGAGGTGCCATGGCTATACCGAAGGACAAGCTCGATGAGATACACAAGTTGCTGCGAAATGAACCGAGGTTGCTTGTTTTGACCGGGCTTGGTCAAATCTTGTCAAACTACGAAGGGTTGGTGTGTCTACCCAATATAGCACTATTTGTGAATGTTTGCCTATACGAAGTATTCTTTTAGTATTTTTATTTGTCGAGTGTTTCGAGTTTTCAAAGTACGAGCCTACTTATTCTTTGGGTATGTCGAGGTCGTTAGGAGTTTTAAGTCATGTGATTGTGCATAGAACTCAAGCAACAATTCAAATTGTGTATTGAATCTATAGATACTTCATCTAGGCCAACTTGTCATTTAACCATGTGAGAGAAGTGCAAACTGCCGAAGGTAGCTACATTTGAAGCATATATGGGCAATCCTAATATGCTTTAAACTTGAAATAATTTCTATATCGTTTATGAAACACATTTATACTATACAAAGTTGACCCATTTAATACAAACATGTTCATTTGCATTCTTGTTGCATCAAAATAGATTCATAATAAATTGGTTGCAAATATGTAGCTGAACTAGGATTGAGCGAGGCAAGCATCCTGATAATCTCTAGTTTTTCTCTGATATATTCTAGTTGTATAAAAAAGCGGTTGCTATTAAATAGCTAATTGGGTATGGATAGGGTTTTGATAAAATCCAAAATCGACTCTAGTTGCAATTAGATCAATAATACTAGAATTAACACTAGTGAAGAAGAAACTTAAATACCTTGATACGAGGCTTCCGGAAAGGTGTGAATACGCTCGACTTGTGAACTTTGTGCTTGTTGATGAGATGTTAACCCGATTATATAAACCACTAACTCCAAACTAAACCTTGAACGGTGGGTGTATGCCATCGCTGAAATTTGGCGCCAAATAATATTTCCCGCTCTCCATGAAGGAATCACGGCTCCATGCTTCTCCAGTAACCCCCCCGCAAAACCAAGGGTGGAAGTCGCTGGCGTGAGCACGCGAGTGCTCGCTGTGAAGGTGTGTGGGATGTCTTCGAGGGGCGGCCACGGGACGTACGATGTGAGCGGCTTTATTTGAAAGCTTTCGGAAGCTTTCAGCACAACTGTGCCTTGGGTTATGGCGGGAAGCTCACGGCCACCAATTCGACCTGCTCTCCCGAGTTGGTTAGGCCTGTGAGAATCAACAAATAGTGGACACCACTTTGATGGCAAGTGTTGACAAAGGCCGATTAGCTACTGCATCGAACAAACCACGATTTTCTTGAATCAAAATTTTGATACGAGAGATATGCAGCTAAGACTGATAACCATATTCAATGTTAAACTAGCATTACCCAGATATGTTTTAGAAACTTGACATAAAAATTCAGGACATAGCATATAAATTTCAAACATGATATAGGATGTCGTGAAGAGTTTGGGAAAGGAAGGCTTTTAATGCAAGGTATTTAGATATAAGTTATGGATGAAGCTTGAATATTCTAGGATTCATACTTCATGTTTGACTTAATCTTACACAAAGAAACTTGGTTTGAAAGTATCTATGGAATTTTGTTCATTATGTTCTTCTCTTTATAGATTATGCTTATATTTTGGGTTAGGTTGCTTATGACTTCAGGGTCACATTATGGTTATTCTTTTATTGCTCTCGATTTCTTGTTTGCATTTGGAATTTGCCAGCTAAAGTTAGGATCTAAACATAGTTTTCATTCTAATGTTTTCCACTAAGAGCATATTTTAAATGGAGAGTTTCCAAAACGTGGTTTTGAGTTTGTTGTCCTTACTTTCAACATTTCCCATCTTTGGTAGCAATACTTAAAAACACTAAATAGTTTTTTTCACTATGAGCTACTAATATTGCTATCCTTTCATGACTCGGCCACAACCCAGATCAAAATGAATCTAGACACTTAGGTTTTTTCAAGAAAATTTTAAGCTTTAAACAAGCCTTTATTGATACTTACAAAAAGTGAAATCACTTTGGTAGCCCATTAGGAATTAATGCCAAAATATTTTTGATATAAACAAATTGGAAACCATTCAATATTTTCTTTTATAATAGAACCCTATCACTTGATTTTAATTATTGTCCGAAGAATTTATTACGATGACATCTTTTAAAGTAAATAGTGATCCACTACAATTAATTAAACATATATTGGTCATACCAAATAGGCTTCTCAAAGTTTACAATACATATGTTCACTGATGCTCGATGCGGTTAAGGTAGACTAAAGTTACTGTAATACCATGCCCGGTGGTCGTTCGCCCTCTACCCATTTGACAATTGAACACTATCTCTTGTGTTTATACTTGTAAAACTCTGTGGACCCGATGGTCAAAAGGGCTTCGTGAATACATACCCATATCCTTTGCATCTAGAAGAGGCCACAAGTGCTTTTGGGGCGCGATGGGGAATGAATGTTCTAAAGCGTGAAACCCAAAACCTCTACTCAACAGTACGTCCTAGAGCTAGGACTCTTGCAACATACACACCATCTTCTCAACACCAATAATTAACCCAATCATGATCACACAACAATTAACCTCATACGTAACAAAAAATACCCCCTAAATGGTCACTTAGCTGACACATTTGTTTAATGAACAACATCATAACATGATTTCAAGTTGGTGAAATAAATCCATCGCATGCCCAGGGTGATCGCACCACCCATATTTTGATACCTCCACGCTTAAATAAAATCATGGGGACATTAAAATATGTATAATTAAAATTAGATAAATATTTAAAAAAAGGATTTATGAACCTTTGATGAATGATTATAAAAATAATATAATAATTATAAGTCATTGAAATTAATTTTTGTTTTTAAGTTTGATTAAAAAAATTATAAAAGATTGACTAGTTTGTTTGTGATTGAGAAGACAAAAAAAATTATGTCTTTGGTTTTCTTAAGCTAACAAGTTATAAAAATCAGGTGTGAAGGAATAATGTTTAATATTGAAAATGTTTATATGTGGTAACACAAAAAGAACTTGTAGCAATTTTTTTTTTCATCCCTTGAAAAAATTGTGTACTCACTATTTCATTGAAATCAAAGTATACGGTATTACTGTTCCAATACAAATTCTTGGACATGTCTTGTGAAAACTATGGCATTCTAACAATTAGGAGCATAAATAGTCAACATAAAAAAACATGCAAGTTTACAATACAGCTACCAGTTGGGAAAAATGTTGAAGCAGCATTCACCCTAAGGACATCAATGACTTTTACCTTAATCACCAAATGTCCTACGATTTGGAGTAATGTTTCCTTTGATCTTCTATCACTTCGCGTTGTTTTCTTTACGGATATGTGATACCTCTAGCTCAAAAATTTCTTCGCAATTGTCCAATTCTTTGTTGACACGGTTTTATGGCCAAACTATGTAATGTGTCGGTCCTAAGAACCAATCAAAAACCACTTGAGAATTGTCAAATATTTGTAAGCAGTTCACCTACCTGGATATTGCAAAGTCAAGGAAAATCTAAATCCCAATTAATTCTATTTTATTAGTAGTTATAAGCCCCAATCCCAGGCTAAGAAGGGAAGTGTGATTTTTTGTTCAGGGCAGAAATGTAGCTACACATCACACAAATAACCCTAGCATGATTTTTGGCTCCATCAAAGAAAGGCCCAAGCCTTTGAAGTATCTATTCTAGGTCCAATTGGAATTTTGATTTCTTCTTTAAACCTTCTGTGAATTCCTTCATTATCGTAGTTGTTTTATGCCGTCTATCAAATATTTGGATTTTATTATTAGAGATGGTTATATTCCCATGTAACCATACATGCCAAGTACCAATCTTGGAAGGCCGGAAAGATGCTCCAAGGTTGGGATTTTATCCACTGCAGCAGAGAATTCTCCTCATGACCTACATAACCACGTGCCCACACAATATCCCCAAACAAAAATGAAGGTTTAAATTGAATATTATTTATTTAATTTCAAAGTTTTGATAATAAGAAATCAAATTTGCATTGAATCAATTTGTATCTCTAGTGTGAGTTGTTGTATCTTTATGTCATGTAGGCATAAAGAAGACATGTCATGCGGTAATATTTATAAATCCAAGCAAGTGGAAAAAATAGTAAATGCAAGCAAGTAAATTAGGAAAAAAATACAAACAAGTGGAGTAAGGCATAGAAGATTTGCGGTGGAGCCATAAAAGATTAGGTAAAAATTTTTATTTATAAATTCAAGGGCTTCGAATGATAGAGATTTTATTCGAATTGGAAATGTTTCTTTTTTGTGAGATGGAAAAAAATTCACAACAACTAAACTTTTGATCCTTTATGCCACTACTAAGATGTAATTTGAATAAATTAGTGATGTCATATCGATGGATGAAATTTCATGGTGTCCCCATTATATGTCAACACTACTGGTTTTGGACCATTCCCTCTTATTCACCCAGAAGCTTGGTTCCGGACAGAAACCTTTGAGGTTTCCGGAAGGCACGATTAGAGACTTGAGGTTGTGAATGGGCATATTTTCCTTCGATTTTTTGCCCAGTGTTGGGTACAGTGATCCCATCTCCACCGATTTTTGGCGCCCATAACTTTTCCCAACAAGTACGGGTCTGGGACAAGCCCCATCTTTTTTAGGTATACGGTTTTTGGAGTGCAGGTCTGTGTCTCTTGTTGGGTTGAATGGTCTAGGAGGTAATGAGGAAGAAGAGTTTTGATTTGACTTTATTGATGGAAAGTGCCAGGCTTCAGGAAAAATCAGCAAGAATATGTTGTGGAAGGAAAGGGCTTCTTTGGCTAGGGGAGAGCCCATAAAGAAGAGTGTCATCCACATATTATTGGTGGGTTGAAGGGGAGTTAGAGGGGTATAGATTTAAACCAGGGTATGCTTCCATAATAAGGTGTTTTCACTATAATGGATTTAATAAATTACAAGTAGAGCTTGTGCTAGTTGGAAAAGATCCATTTACAATTACAAGCATGTATAACTTAACTGGTTGATTGAGAAACTGGCAGGTAAACTTCTTGATCGACTCTTGATATGTCAAACAAGTATGCAGATTTATTCGCAAGTGATCTCATAATACCGCATGCATGGTTTAGGTTGTTGTTTGTATGGATGCAATACAAACATGCTAGGGTGTGATGGCCAAGTGTCGACACGAGCGGAGGCACTAGTTTCAAATGCATGGAGATGGAGTATCGATAGGTTCCCGAGTGTGCTAAGAAAGGAGTGACATGAGTATTGCGGGAAATGCCAAGGCATGTTGGCATGCTAGGGAAGCATAAAAAGATGTTCCCAGGTACCAAAGGTGTGCCAATATTGTGCTAAGGTGTTATGGAGCACCGAGGGAAAACATAACGAGCACTGGAGGTCAAAATGCATAAATGAATGAATAAAGTGTGTGACGAGCGTTAGCGAGTTCTAGGTGTCTTGAGGAGGTGTAAACACGTCAATCACAAGAGAGGATTTTGGAAGTTTGATCTTAGGCATTCATCATTTTTAATATTCCTAAACACAAGGTCATCTTTCCCCTCATTTTCTTTGAGGGAGTCCTTCTTTTGCTTCTAAAATGGGAACCTATTGTCAATCCTCTTCTTTGAATAGGCATTAGAAATCACATTGTGCATCATTATTGGTCTCATCATTCTAGTAATTTTCCACTGTGCAGAGACTCCTCCCATAGGTGAAAGTGCACGTAAAGAGCGAGAAATTGAATGAGTGACAATGGTCCTTGTCCCATTGTTTCGCCAGTCTGGTAGTAGTCCCTTTGGAACCCTTCTCACGACCCTTGCTAAATTAAGTGCTAACATTTTCAAAAAAAATTATAAAAACAGATGGCTCATTTGAAAAGAATAAATCTAGGCTTGTAGCGGTTTTACACAAAAAAGAAGGGGTCTGTTATGAGAATACTTTTTTCCCCAGCAAAATGGGATACCATGTGGACATTCTTTGCCTGACTCAAAAGTTGGAAATTCCATCAAATGGATGTAAAAAGCGCTTTCTTGAATGGAGATATGAAAGAGAATGTTTTTGTGTCCCAATGAGAAGGATTTTTGTGAAGGTTAGGAACATAAAGCATGTAAGCGGTAAAAAATCCTTGTGTAGTATAAGCACCACGAGCCTAGTATAATAGGGGTTGGGGAATGAGGGCTTAGGGTTAGAGGTTTAGGGTTGGGGAATAATGTGTTAGTGGTTAAGGGAGTTAGGGATTGGGGGCTTAAGGGATTGCGTGATTTAGGTGCATTTAGAGTTGGGGGCATAATAGGTTAGTATTTGAGGATTAGGGATTCGGGTTCGGGTTGGTATTTAAGGGATGAGTTTCCTTGTTGCCCTATAATTTTGCTTAAATTTCTAACTTCATATTTGGGATAGGAAATTTTAGTAATTTTAGGCATAAGTTAAGATGTTTTTATTTCTATTTTTTTAAGGCCTCTAGTCATTAGGAAGATTGAGTCTTATGATTAGGATTACTTGTAGCATGCTATGTATTTTTCTGTTCCAATGAGCAAATATGTGGAGGACATTTTGAAATGTGATTGTCCATCAAATGTAGATCGGATTGGGAGACTTGTAGCTCTTTTCCTTGGACCCTACTAATTCTTAGAAGTTAAGGATTTTATGGGTTAGGGGTGAGGGGTTAATGGGTTAATGGTTAAGCGTTAACAATTTGGGGATTAAGGGTTAGGGATTTGAAGTGTTAGTGGTTTAGGGGTTTAAGGGTGCTTTTAAGAGGTTTGGGGTTTGGGTTAAATGGGTTGGGGTTTTGTGGGTTTAAGGGGTTAGATGGGTTGGGGGTTGGGAGTGGGGCTTAAGGGGTTAAGGGTTAGATGTTTAAGTTTACGAGTTATTTGTGGGTTGGGGTTTTTAGAGGTTTAGGGGGTTAGAAGTTGTTAGTTAAGGATTTTAGGGGTTAGGGGTTAAGGGTTAAGAGGTTAGATGTTTGAAGTTTGTTAAATGGGTTAGGGGTTTAAAGGTTGGGGAGTTGGGGGATTTATTAGTTAAGGATTTTAGCGGTTAGGGTTAAAGGGTTAGGGTTAGTTTTTGGGGTTAGGAGTTTGGGGGTTAAATAGGTTAGGTTTTTAGGGAGTTTAATAGGTTAAATGGGTTAGGGTCGGGGAATTAGGGTTTGAGGGGTTAGGGGTTAAAGGTTTAGAAGGTTTAGGGTTTAAGGGTTAAATAGGTTAGGGGTTTAGGGTTTAGGGGTTAAATGGGTGAGGAGTTGTGCATTTATTAGGTAAACAGGCATAATATAGTTGTAGTAACAATAACCGGGTAAAGTTGTTATAGTCGAGCAAGACTTGGTTGGGATCCCAAGTTCAAAAAAGTAAGAATAATTGTGAAGGCATGAGAGCTAAGGGAGTGTCGATTAATGACGCGAGGTGAAAAAGCATGCTAACACATGCTGAAAGTGTCGATGGATGTTGAGGTGTTGGGGTACCCGGGACATTACGAAAGGGCTGGGTCAAATGCATGGAAATGAACGAATAAGAGTGTGCCAAGTGAGTGTCGATAGAAATCCAAGTGTCTCGGTATAAAGTGTGTTGGGGGAGAGAGCGAATAAGACTTGTAGGAGGTAAACCTGTGGTTACTAAAAGGTTGCTGAGAGTAGTTTCAAACAAAGGGAAACTTTGGGTTGGGCACAACATTTATTTTCCAATGACTGGTTGGGTTCCCAGTATAAAAAAAAAGTAAGGTTATACGCAGCGACACATGGTAAGGAATGCCAAAAGTGTGTCGAGGGAATTCCTAAAGGTACTAACACATGGCGGTTCCAAAGCATGATAGGCATGCCAAGATGTAAGCGAGTGCTAGGGTGTGGCATGAATACATGCTAAAGTGTGAGGAGCCAAGTGTCGAGAAACACAAAGGGAGCACTAGTTTACAGTTCATGAAAATCAATCATTAAACTGGTACAAAAAAATGATTTTGTATATTCACATACGGAACGAGTCACGAATATCGACAAAATCACATGTATCGAAATCTCTGACAGGAATATGCTACATTGCTTCTTAATGCGCTTTCAACTAGGTAGGCATCAATGACAATCATACAATGGGTTAAGGATCTAAGAAAGGGTATGTAAGGAGTTCCTTCTAGGTAAAGTCCATTGGTACTATCGTTAAAGGGGTGGCCTACAAGGATACATTGGTGGCCTGCGGTGCAAGAGCATAATTTCAACAATTTATTTCAAAATTTGTACTTGTCCTCCATGAGGTTTATAGAAAGAGAAGTTGGTTTCCTTGTTGCCCTATAATTTTGTAGAATTTCTAACTTCATATTTGGGATAGGAAATTTTGATAATTTTAGGCATAAGTTAAGATGTTTTTTTATTTCTATTTTTAGGGCCTCCTAGTCATTAGGAAAGTTGAGTCTTATGATTAGGATTACTTGTGGCATCCTATGTATTTTCAAACTCCAATACACCAAGGCAAATATGTGGAGGACATTTGGGGGAAATACGATTGTCCATCAAATGTAGATCGGATTTGAGAACTTTTAGCTCTTTTCCTTGGACCTACTAGTTCTGAGGTTGTATTTGGAGCGGTTAAGCGAGATAAAAAGCATAATATGCCCAAGAATATTGGTGGAGCACCTATGGTTTTGGGTCAGTATGAGGTTCTAGGAGTTAATGGGTTTAAGGGTTTAGGAGCAAGGAGTTAACGGTAAAGGTAAGGGTTTAGAACTTGTAGGATTTGAAGAGTTGGGGGTTTAAGGGTTAGAGGTTAATGGATTAGTGGTTAAGGGATTTGAGGTTAATATTAACCATCAAGGGCTTACATGTCGAAGTTTGGGGGTCAGAGGTACTAAGGGTTATTGTTAGGTGTTAGAAGGTTAAGGGTTAGGGGTTAATGAGTTTAGGGAGTTAGGGGTTATGGGTTAAGGGTCAAGCTTTAAGAGGATATGGGATTAGGGTTTATGGGGTTCAAGGATTTAAGATAGTGGTTAGGGGTTAAGGGTTAATGGCTTTGGTTTAAGGGATCAAGAGGTTAATTTGTTATGAGTTGTGGGTATGTGGATTAAGGGATTGTGGCTTCGAGGTTAAAGGGATAGGGACTTTGAGTAGTTGTGGGTTAAGTGTGTATGAGTTTGTGATAATGTGACCCTAATCCCCTTGTCACAACAGCCAGGGTTCCCCTATCAATTTTCTCTCATTACTGCCTATAGGTTCCCTAGCCCCTATGCCATAAGGCCTAAGGCTCCTTCTCATTCTCTAATGTTAGGATTGTAGATCTCAGTAAACCATACTCGAACCTCTCACTTCTTGTCATGCTACCCTTATGTCCCCTCGCCCCGCTCAATACACCAAAAGACCCCCCTCCCCCAAAATTCATGAGAATTGAACATTTAGAGCAATCATTTATGACAACTTCACAACCACTCCATTTTATAATGGTGTCTTGGAGCTATTAGATGTCATTTCATTGAGCTACGGTGATAGGTGAGAGCTATGCATAGCTCACTAAAGGTGTGTCAAAGAGACTATTAAGTCTGGCCAAGCTTATAATTTGACTCTTTTCTTGTAACTTAGCGAAATGGGAAAAGATGTGGAGACAAACTCATTCTTCTTTCATCGGGCCATGTAAAATAAATGAAGCAAATAGTCTTAGCTTGTGGAGAAAAGTTGAGAACAATAATTAGCATGAACAAACAAAGAAATCCAATGAGTTAAGTTTAGAGGGTATCCCTTTGTAGCATCCATAAGCTTGTTAAGTTAGTATGAATCTTTACTAGAGGTTGAGTAGCCTTCATCGTGACCACATCCCAATAGTACCAACCCCTACAATAAAAATGATGTGTCTCGAATAAGGTGTAGTTAATACCAATAACAGCACGCCCAACATGAATCTATTACAATATGATTTGGAAATGAATTTCCATACATGTGTGAAAGAAAAAATCCATTTGATTAGCAAAAGGAAGTCTTTTTAAGACCTCAAGAAACCCCCCTTGAAGGAGAGCAAGAAGGGTTTGAAACCATATAATCTGAAGAAGGGTTAGGATTTAGGGGGTTAAATGGGTTAGAGGTTAAGAGGTTTGGGAGGTTAGAGATTTAGCGATTAAGTATTTTTAGGGTTAGGGTTTGGGGGTTAAATGGAGGTTAGGGTTTTTGGGGGTTTAGGGGTTGAATGGGTTAGGAGTTGGGAATTAGGGTTTAAGGGGTTAGAGGTTAAGGAGTTTGGGGGTTAAATGGGTTAGGGTTTAGTGTTTAGGGGTTAAATGGGTGAGGGGTTATAGTAATTTCTTAGGTGAACAAGGCACAATCTAGTTGTAATGGCAATAACTTGGTCCAAGTTTTTATGTTGACAAGGCGGGGTGGGTTCCCAAGTTCAAAAGTAAGGGTAATTGTGAGAGCATGATAACTAAGGGTGTCCCAATGCGTGTGAGAATGAAAAAACATGCTAACACATGCCGGAAAAGTGTCAATGGATGTTGAGGAGGCTGACCCAAGGGTGCTAGGACATTGCGGGGAGAATTGGGTCAAAATGCATGGAAATGAACGAATAAGAGTGTGTACTGGTGACGTTAACGAATTCCAAGTGTCTCAAGGATAAAGTGTGTTGGGAGAAAGGTCGAGAATAAGACTTGTGGAGAATGGCTCTGTGGTTACATAAAGGGTTGGAAAAAATGATTTTAGACGAAAGAAACTTTGAAACTGAGCACAACATCGATTTTCCAACTGACTTGGTTGGGTTCCCAAGTCACAAAAAAAGCAAGGTTATCTGTGATGACATAAGCTAACGAATACCAAGGTGTGTCGGGGAATTCCTCGTGCTAACACACTGTTAACAATGGGTTCAGGCATGATAGGCATGCCGAATGTGGCGGTGCCGGGGTGGCATGAACATGTAGGGGTGTGAGGGCCAGGAAGTGTACGGTAAGCAACGAAGGAGCACTAGTTTAAAAAATGCATGGAAATGAAGTATAAGCCGATTCCGGTGTGTTAGAGAGTGACACGGTATTCTAGGAAGTGCCAAGGCATGTTAGAGTGCTAGGGAAACGCCACAAGTTTTCCAGGGTGCCTAGGTGTGCCAATGCGTGCTAAGGAGTGTTAGGGTACCCGAAGCGCAGTAAGCGCACTGGGTCAAAATTCATAAATGAATGAATAGGTGTGTGACGGTGTTAGCGAGTTCTAGGTGTCTCGAGGAGGGAGTGACATGGTATGATAGGCAATACTAAGTCATGTTATGGTGTCGAGCGACAATATACATCCAATTCAGGTAATGCATATAGAGATAGTCACAAGATGTCAACAAAATCACATACTTATAGAAATCCTCAACCGGTGATATGTATTACTTCTTAATGTGCTTGCAACTAGGTAGACATCAAAGACAATCATTGCAATGGGTTAGGGGGATCTAAGAGAGAATTATGCTAAGGGTTCCTTCTGGTTAGTAAGGACATTGGTATTACATCTGTTGTTAAGGGGGTGGCCTACAAGGATACATTGGTAGTGATGCAAGAGCATAATTTCAACAATTTATTTCAAAATTTATTTTTTCTCCATAAGGTCTTAAGTTTTTGGAAGAAGTTGGTTTCCTTGTTGCCCTATAATTTTGTAGAATTTCTAATTTCATGTTTAGGTAAAATTTTAGTAATTTTAGAGCATAAATTAAGATGTTTTCTTATTTTTAAGGTCTCCTAGTCATTAGGAAAGTTGAGTCTTATGATTAGGATTACTTGTAGCATCCTATGTATTTTTCAAACTCCAATACACCAAGGAGAAAATGTGTGGAGACATTTAGAGGAAATGTAGTTTGTCCATGAAATATGGATACAATTTGAGGAACTTGTAGATTTTTTTCTTAGACCCCTACTAGTTCTTAGAGGTTGTATTTGGAGCGGTTAGCGAGGAAAAAACATAATATGCCCGAAGAATATTAGTGTTGGAACGGAGTTATGGTTAAACACGAGATTCAAAGTTCAAATCCCCTTGAAATTTGCCAACTTTAAAAATAATATTTTTTTATCTATTTATTTATTAAATTTTTAGAATGTGGTTTAATGAAATAATAAAAATATAATATAAAAGAAATAAATATGACATGATTAAATTTCATGTGGTTTGAATATCGATTTTCAAAAATAAAAAATATAATTTTATCCACTATATATCCACTCATGATATTTCAGTATGAGCTTCCCAATGCTAATGAAGATTTTGTCTTAATTGCTAACTATCTTAAATGGGTTTGTCTTAATTGTCATTGTCTTAAGTCGCCATTGTCTTAAATATATAATTATGTCTTAAATATTTTTGTCTCAAAGTGCTTTTGTCTTAAATCTAAATTTTTTGTCTTAAAATATTTTTTTTTGTCTCAAATTGCTTTTGTCTTAAAATATATTTGTCTCAAACTGCTTTTGTCTTAAATATAAAGTTTTGTCTTAAAATGTTTTTGTCTCAAATTCATTTGTCTTAAATATAAAATTTTGTCTTAAAATACTTTTGTCTTAAATTTTTTTGTCTTAAATTTTTTTTGTCTCAAATTGTTTTTGTCTTAAATATTTTTGTCTCAAATTGTTTTTGTCTTAAATAGAAAATTTTGTCTCAAATTATTTTTGTCTCACTATTTTTGTCTTAAATTTTATATTTAAGACAATTCAATTGATATTAAATTTTAATATAAAATAGCTAAAATAAAAAGTGACTTTTTAAGACAAAAGATTTCTTTTGTCTTAAACAAATGTCTTAAAATGCCCTTGGTGTAGTAGTGTTTCATATTAAAAGTTTCAAATGAACATTCAATGTAGATAATGTTAAAAATTTTCTTTCTGTATTGTATTGTATACAAAACAAATTTCATATTCAATTTATGTTGCGCAATCCCAAATGGTTAATAAGGTGTTGGTTATTCTGAATTTTCTTATTAAACAAGGAACCAAGGGAAGTTGCTGAGCAACAAGTCCCTACCTAAGAGCACGGATGTTGCACTAAACAATTCTGCCTCTTCAGTCAATAGGCATGAGTGCTGCACAGGGATGCTGCGTTAAAGAATTAGACCCACAGGAGTCAATTTATATTGTGTGCTAACATAAAGAAAAGAATTCAGATGTAAGTGTTTTTTTTTGTCTAATTACATCACTACAGACGAATTAGACTTACCCAATTTCTGTAACTAACACCTGCTGGGCAATATAAACAAATATCAACGTCAGAAAAATACATAAAACAAAAAGAAAGTTCAAATTTCAATCAATCCCCAGATTGACTACACATAGAGAAGAAATTGATTTAGACAAACTATTGTTAAACTTTGTGGAATCAAAGAGGAGCCCAGTGCCACCAGGGGGAATTAGCTATAGAATTGATCTGCCCTTGAAATTCCTACTCTTGTGCTGCAGAGTGTGAATAGTTAGGTTAATGTAATAGCTTCTGTCTTGACCATTTCAGAACCACAGCAGTTTGGAATAGAAAATATCAAGTTATGGAAACAAAGAATATGTTCTGACTTCAAGTTTGGCACCGGAACCTCACCTAACCAGTTCCTTCTAAGGTAGCAGCAGTTAAATTTCCAATCAAAACACAGCATATCAAAAACAGAAGAGGAAGAAAAATGACTATTCTCAATTGGAAATTTTAAAACAACAATATTAGAAGAATCCACCTTCCTCTCGAATAGCTTGATAGTTCTTTTATTGCAGTTTCAATAAATCTTAGTACAAATTGCAAGAGTGTGGAAGAATAGTTTGGTATTTACAACGGATGGAAATATTCTCTTGCATTTTCCTTTTTCAAAAATATGTTTGAACTAGTGATTTTACAATGTTTTAGACTGTACTATTCAAGTTCTTTTAAATAATACCATTACAAAAATTTTTTTTGGACCAGAAAACTTTTCTAGATCAAACATTGTAACTATAATTATATAATTCAATAAGCTAATCATAGTAATGGCAGGCAAGTTGGAACTAAGCCCTGTTTTGATGGTTTTTTTGTATTTTTCAAAGTCTGATTCTGAAATAATAGAGTTGTCTGATTCTGAAATAATAGAGGAATATTTGTGGCTCTCAAACACTTGTTCAAAGAGGACACTGATTACGAAAAACTTGGTGGCAGGCTTTCTCATCCCGGAACTGAAAGTGGATTTTCTTATTTCTATCGACCTCTAAGGGTTTGAACTCTAAATAAAAATAAATGCCACAGTTGTTCAATATCATCCTCTTCTTCTGGCTAGTGCCCTACAACCCTAGCCCAACATTTGAGAATCGAGGGTTTTCAAGTGCCATCCAGCCCCAATGAAATTAAATATGAAAAAGTTAATTAAAAACAAAAAGAAATATTATAAACAAAAGTAATACTTAAAACATATGAGCTTTGCATGCGGTTATGTGCATCCTCTAAAATACCGCACGTGAAAAATTTATAGTACACTATAGCATAATGAAGTAGTGGTCTAGGTTCAGGATGTAATCTTGATCAACACAGAGGAAAATGTTAAGAAAAACCCTTCTTTGCACACATACCTTTACCTCTTTTTTGGTAGCAAAGATGAAAACATTACATTCATAAAAAAACAAAGACAACAACTAGGGTAGTATTGAGAAAGACATCCTTTATGAATTTACATATTTTGAAGAATGATGTTGGTTTTCATTTGTACATTGCAAAATATACTTAGTTTCAAAAGTTGTCATAAAAAATGAGTGGCAGAAGTTAGTGGCATTACATAGTAGGAAAGTGGCATTTGTTTCAATTTTTTATAGAAATATATGTCAAGTGCTATGGATATGAAAATCCATAGACAAAGATTCTGATATCAAAGAAACACATGAATGCATTGTGCTTCATGTCTGTACATTACTAATGTATATATGTGGGATAAGATCACTAATTTTATTTTGAAAAAATCATCGGGAACACAAGAGAGGAAAATATAAAAAAGTCATTGAGGAGGTTTGAAAAGGAACACATTATCATGGGGAAGCTTTACATGAAGAAAGGAAGAAAAAAAAGAAATATTTAGAGAAGAAGAAAAAAAATGATGTGAATTCAAAGGTGTAAAGAAATCTTGTGATGAGGATGATGAATCACCTAGAGGGAAACATGAGGGCCATGATGAGGAAGGTGATGAAGGAGTGAAATTATAGGCACACCTATGTTAAGGTTTCTTAGAAGAGGATCAAGGAGTAATAATGTGCCTCTTAAAGTTCCAAGTTTGAAATCTTGTAGTTAAACATACAACAATATTAAATATTGTCAACTTAAAAATAAAAGATATAAAAATACATTATAAATTCATCATTGTAACCCACCCAAACATGGAATTTCAAATCCCTTCTGCTATTTCAAATGAAAATTTGATGAAGTTTTTATTATTTTTCATGCCTTTGATTTTAAGTTCTCCTAAAATTTATGATTGTCAACCTCCTCTAATCTAGAAACTCTTTTTTCAAGTGCTTTAAAAAGAAAGTTTTAAATAAGTGATAACATTCATGTTCATCTATGATAAAGATGCCAGCACCTACGTTGCTTCACCAATCTCCTAAATGTGGTCTGTTCAAACCAAAATATATTTAATGACATTTGGTGTCCTAAGTCTGGCATGATTAGGTTATTAGACTAAAGCCACGAATGTATGGAGATGTGACTAAATAGTGTATCAATTTGCATGTGTTCCCATAAATTAGCTACCTTCCTAGCATTTGAGGGTAGGAAGAACTTGATGGTAAAGATTATACTAGTATCTAATAGAGACTACTTAAACCTATATTACTTTTCCAATATTGTAGTCTGCTCACACGATAGTTTATGGCATTTCCAATAAAAAGGTTATTACACTAGAGCCAACAGTGGAAGTAAACTGTAAATGTTTTTCCCAACCTTCCTAGAAGTTGAAACTTAGAAGTTGTTGATGATAAGGCTCATTTTGTTTGAGACTAAGAAGCATGTGATGATAAGGTTCATCTTATCCGAGACTAATAAGAATTTGATGATAAGGTTGATCTAAATTTCGATAGACCAAGCTTACATTTTCTCGAACGATCTCTTAAATGTAACCTCGTCATAAGATCTTCTATGGCTTTGACCATTGAAAGTAGTCTCCCAATATGAGGTTAGTAGGCCGGAGTTGCTAATCCAGGTAGATGTTATTCTCACCCCTCCAACTCGTCCATGGCCTAGTTCCTTCCATAATAGTGGCAAAAAACATTGAATTACTCATAGGCCATATTATTATGTGTTCTTGGATTTGGTAATTCATAGAATTTGGTAGCTGATTTAGTAAACAAGTGGAGTCAATTAAGGAGAAAAAAATCCTCCTTCATAGTATATACCTCTTACGTCATAATGAGGATCGTATCCTAAAATTACAAGTTTCAAAATATATTTATATATATATAGTTATTTTTGTTAGGTGCTAAGTGTGGCGTGCTAAGTGTTGCAACCTCCTATAGCAAGCCTTGGTTATATTTGATTTGATACTTCAATTGTTCCCATCCAACACAATTTAAAAGTTCCCTCCATGAATCATTATGTCAAGGAGGAGGGCTATTATTTTTTGAACTCATTGATTTTATGCAAGCTTGGGACTAAAATTTTGAACTATCTTTGAGAAAAATTCAATTGAACACTCAAAGCCGCAAAGATACAAAAAATTCAAGAACTCCAAGGACAAAGATTCAGTTTCATCAAAAAAAATGGTTTGTTCCCTAACAATGTACATTGTAAATGGAGCTAAGCTTGTATCTATTATCATGGACTGTAAAGATGATCAACGAACCTCATCTCCCCGAGTGCCGAGTAGTCACGGGTAATGAAAATTAGGGCATTACTATTTAGAGAGAGTTTGTAATATTCCCTTTCTTGATCCAAATCAAAGTGGACAAAAATCGATCCATGGTACTTATCGTGGTATTTTCCCATGGTATCGACCCATGGTATTTGTAGTAAGTTTTCGAGGAAAATAATAAAATAAGTTCCATCAACCTATAAAAGGGGATAGAAGCTAGGCATTTAGAAGAATTCTCCTATTATCTATCTTATTGTGTTTGGGTTGAGAACTTGGCCTCAGCGAGTTCTAGCATTGATCCCTGACGAAAAACCCGTGGTGTATTTTTCCAAAGTGGATCCATCGAGGGTCCACAATTTTTGCTTCGTATTTGTTTTCTCGTTTTAATGAGCAATCGATCATGCCACCGTAAAGGCTCGGATATTTTTGGTGTCGGCATGTATCTTTGTTTGCGGTTAATAATATAAATAAAAGGATGAGTTTTCGAGATCTTGTCTATGTTCATGGTTTTTTTACCGAATGATTTCTTTTTTTGAGAACACATGAATGTGCTATATCTCACTAAATTATTCAGGTTTGGGATCTTACAGGTGGTATCGAGTTGTGCATCCCTGCTAGCCCGAGGGTTTTATGTAGTGATCTTCGTGGGATTTCTTCTCACCCCTAAGCCTCCATCTTCCAGCTTCGGTGGTATTTGATATCACCGTAGTTGATTTCCTATTTTTTACATCTTTTAAGGTTATGAAGGACAAGCATCCGCTATGTTGAGGCTACAGGAGAAAGGGCCATGAGGCCATTTTTGTTCAGGATTCAGAACGCAAAAGGCCAAACCAAGGCCTAGAGTTAAGTAGGTTTGCACTAGTAGCATCACCATCAACATTAATTGGATTAGTGTGTGATTCCCTCAGTGAAAATAGATCCATGCCATTCATTTGGTATTGGGTTGAGGTGACTGGATCGAAAGCTTAAGACTGTGTTCTGGTTGACAACTTAGTAATTTTCTTGCAGAGATTATTAGATCAATCTTGGTTATTTGCACCAGATCCGCCTATTCACATTCAATTTTAGGAGCCGAGGTCAATCGAAAGAGCGTTTTTTCCTTTTCCAAGGTCATGTAAAAGCCTCACGCAGAGAAGCCATTGCATTGCGCGAGCAGTAAGGGTGCCGACAAAAGTGGTGAGCATGGAGGGACGACATCCGAAACAATACACCGCAGCAACCTAGCAAGACCATGGAGGATGCCAAGGCAACTAAGTGATCGTAGGATGTCGTCCCTACACGAGAAAGGAAGCCAGCAATCTGCCGGTAAATTTTGCGCATCATTGGAGGGCATCGCACTCTGTAATATATTTCCCCCCCCCCCTGCCTTGCGATTTCAACATCCAAACACGATAGGAGGAACATTGTCTCTGCTGGAAATGGAAGGACCTCTGATGAAGAATGCACATCGGTGCAGTACTGTGTCAACATGGCCAGGGTCATAAATAGATGTTTGTGGTATAGTTGACCTAGCCTTGTCGACAGTCAAAAGCATTGTAATTTTTGGACTAGCGCATTAATAAAATGATCGAATAAGCCGATGATTTGCATTAGAGGGGTCGATAGTCATAGAGGCCTTAACTATGGCAGTGTTATGTTCCTGAGGCTAGTGAGCACTATTTACTGGGAATTCTGGGATAAATCCATAAAATCTGAGACAACGAGTATCTATTGGTGACAGTGGATCATCCATGAGATATTTTTACTGTGGATCATCTCTATGATCATATCTATAACAACGACATCATCTCTCGAGGTTGTTTGTGGAAACGAGACATCCCTAAGGTTTCTATGCATCAATGAATAATCATTGTGATAGGGCTGAGTTTGGAAGCGTGGGGCCCGAAATTATCTACATGATTTCATAAATTTGTTGGACAGAAGTCCGGGGAAAACTCCAGGGTCAACAACTATAACCTGTAGCGAGCTATCTATGAGCGAATCTATAAATTGCATTAGACAATTGGGCACAAAGCGAGTTTCTCTCTCAAGAGTTTCAGGTGCCAAATATTATTATTCTCGCTGAGGTTCGAATTGCCTCTATCCTGGAGGTAAATTTACTCGAAATTAAGGAAGACCGAGAGAAGTTACTCATCAGTATTTGATTGGTCAATTATGGGTTTATAATTCATTTGTGAAGGGTGAAGCTTCAAGTGCAAGAGGACCTGTCTCTTCTTTAACACAATCTTGGAAATTTGTATTCATTAGGCTAACTATGTTCAGTTAATTTATAACTTCCGTCCATTTTTACATTCTTGTTTATTGATGCCAAGACCTTTATAGTTATTGCTTCACCATTAGGGAGAGAGTTTTTTTCTTTTTTTTTGGAATACAGTTATTCATCCTATTTAAGTTTGGGCTCAATTGGAGATATAAGAAGAAGGATGTGAATGAAGAATCATTTTTTTTTGTTTCAGTCAGCTCATGAGGATTAAAGCGAAGTTGTAGCACACTTTCCAAGAGGCTAAATTCATCAAAAGGCATCAAATCAACAGAGGCTAAAGATTCAAGCCAAGAATAGGTAAATCAATTTTATTGAAGAAAGCCGAAAAGAGAGAAGAAAGAGTAAGTATTGAAATCCATTGATGCCAAACCGCAATGTCATCATTTTACTTTTGGAAACACCAAAAGAATCAACATAATGATACATTATTCGATTCTCTCGGGATACAATACTTCGTGGATTACGGATGGAAACAACATACAAATCAGTAGGCAAGAGTAGAAAAATAGACCCTTCTCTCGAAAGTTCCATTTTACCCTTCAAAGCAGTCAAAAGATATCCGGAAGGAAGATGTGAAAACCAAGTTTCTCTTTGAACTTGGATCCAAATTGCAGGGTACAAAATTAGGAGATGTCCTCCTACAACTAGACACATTAAATATGGCTCGAGCTTGATAGAGAAATCAAAATGGGAAGAGTGTATTTGGGCCTTGAAGCCGTCCATGCTTTCTTTGATACAACCTACGTTTGTGGAGCATTCTTGTGAAAATGTTAGACTCACAAGTTGCCTCTTGTCTCAATAAAATCATAACCTTAACAAAGACCACTCATCTGCCCTACAATGAGGAAATCATGAGGAGGAATTTTTGGGTAATGGTAGAAGAACTCCAAGGGTTGGACAACACCACCATTCTTACTTTTTTTCAGAAGCGCAAAATTTTGGAACACATGGCGAAATTTAGATTTGGTATACTTATGTTGGATTTAGAGTGTGAGGACTTAATCCTTCAGATACTTCAATAATTTTTCACTAGAATTACAATGTCTCATCCAAAATTCATCAAAAAATACATGAAAAAGTTCATGTCTCCTATCTTAAGCGAAGATAGGGCCACCTGCGAACAAGTGAGATCCAAATTGTTGGCAATTTGGAGGAAGCAACTAGTTGTATCACCTGCTTCTTATGAACTAGCTGAGGGGTTGATCAAACAGAGCATCAAAATAATTAGAAAGAGGTTAACCAAGGAGGAAGTAACAAGGATTTTTGGAGACAACAAGAATGAACTAAGGAGGAAAGGCTTATTCTTTGTACGCAAGGGATTTTGGGCACTTGACCAATCATATCCAGATGATAAGAAGGCGAGAAGGATAGAAAAATTAGAGACTTCTTTAGATAATGTGGATAAATCCATAGATGGGTTCATTGGTTTTAAAGAGAGGGCCTATGAAGGATCCGAGCAGATCAAGTACCAATGGTGAGCAAAGCGACACCATGTTCTTCGGAGAAACTTGCAGTGACAAGTTGATCAATCAACTTGACAAAGTACATGACAAAAAGGAAGGAGGTAATTCCTCTTGATGATGTGGTAGTTGAGTCTATAAATACACCGGAGGACATCCATAAAGAGTATGGGCAATTAGGTATAAAAAACAGTCCACCAGTACATCCATGTTGGACAACCAAAGAGGATGGGAAATTTATCCTCATATGTAAAGAGGTACAAGAAGAATGCACTAAAGGAGAATCAAAGGAGGAGCAAGTTGTAATAAATCGATATGATAAGCATGATCATGCAGGGAAGTAGGAAAAACATAGTATGCAAGATGATTCATTTCTAAAGGGAAAATCAAAGGTTCAGAGTTGAATTAGTGGGACATCCGGTGCAGTGAAATTTAGAGACATTCCGCAGTGCACTAGAATTTCCGATGAAAGAATTTTCGAAGAGGATCATGCATTTCAAGACAGATATTATGTTGTTGAAGCAAATATTATAGACAACCCGAGACACTGTCTTATAGGAGAATAGAAAAATTGTGGAACTTATACGGAAAGGTGCCAAATCATTGACCAAGCTGTCTAGTATTGAGGAACAACTCAAGTCCCTCACAAGGCCACATGAGGAGTACAATTGGGAGTTCCATAGTAGCACTCTACAGGAATAAATATATAAGGATTTCAACACCAACAACCCACCTTTATACACTGAGAAAAGTAGGCCAGAGTTCTCCAAATACATCATGTTGGGTAACCAAGTAGAGCAACACGAATCGAGCATCGAACAACTTCACAGTAGTAGATTTGCAGATATTCATTCTTTGCAAATTGTGGATTGGCGAGAGATTATGAGTTGGTATTCTATTGATGAATTGATTCTTTGGAGGATACCCATAGCCAAGATAAAATTACAGCTTGGGCCATTTGGTGCAGAGTCGTGATGGAGGGTTGAAATGGTACCATAACCCACAGGTCCCAGGATTTAGGTGGCATTGAGATCTAGGAGAATCCATTGGGGCCAGGATTGGCCAAAGGATTGTTCGGGATCCAGGTAAATATATTGAGGGAAGGATTGGTCAGAGGATTGTTTGGGATCCAGGTATCGAAGGATACATTTAGGACCATTCAACATGGAGTGATGGAACAATACATCAAGTTGTATGCGATCGTAGTATCAATGTACAAATGCATCTGTTGTGGATAAAACTGGATTGCTTGAGGACAAGCAATCTTTGGGTGGGAGGATTTGTAATATTCCCTTTCTTGATCCGAGTCGAAGTGGACAAAACTCGATCCATGGTACTTATCGTGGTATTTTCCCATGGTATCGCCCCATGGTATTTGTAGTCAGCTTTTTGAGGAAAATAATAAAATAAGGTCCATCAACCTATAAAAGGGGATATAAGTTACGCATTTAGAAGAATTCTATTATTATCTATCTTATTGTGTTTGGGTTGAGAACTTGGCTCGGCCAATTCTAGCATTGATCCCGTGACTGAAAACCCCGTGGTGAATTTTTCTCGGTGGATCCATCTAGGGTCCACGATTGTGCTTCAACATTGGTTTTCTATTTTAATGAGCAACTAAGCATGCCCCTACAAAGGCTCGGATATTTTTGGTGTGGGCATGTATCTTTTTTTTCAATTAATAATATAAATAAAAGGCTACTTTTCGAGATCTTGTCTATGTTCATGGTTTTTTGACTCGAATAATTTTTTTTTAGAACGGATGAATGTGCTATATTTGACTAAATTATTTCAGGTTTGGGATCTTACAAAGTTTCTTCGAATCTTAATATCAACCTTTTTCAAAGAATAATTTAAATGTTTATAAAATATTAATAAATTTGTACTATGCAAGTAAAGGTACATGTAAAACATGCATTACGAAGGCTTGTGTTTCCTTGAATGTCGAAGACAGGGAAGAACAAGGACTATTCTCTTTTCCTAAGTTTGCCTTCTTCCACATTCTATCCCTATTGGAAACTTCGAATTGATGGTTACATACACATAATATCAATTTTCAACATTGGATTCACTTTTTAAGTCGTAATCATTCTTTACTCCGTGTTATGTCTCATATCACATCATTGAATGGATCTTTTGGAACATATAATAATGATAGAGGAATTTTACCATAAAAACAAGTGTCTTACCATTTTTTTTTAGTATCATATGATTGATTTTTTAGGAAGAACTGAATTTTACAATGGTTTATTCATAAGTTATTAGTTATAAACCAAACTAAGTATGTCTAACTTTTACACCTTGCAAATGAAGTAGAAGCCTATGCCACCGTGGAATAGAGCCTTCTGCGATAAATGCTATGGTGGAACTAAACCTTTGGTATTTATTGAGAGAGAGTTTATTGCACTTAGGAGCTAGACTCCAACTAGAATTGGATTTGATTAATGAAAAGACACTTCTAAGATGCAATGCTAAAAAAATCATAGTGCATCAATAATAAAGGTTTGTCAAATGAATAAAATTGCATAAAACTAACGAAAATAGTTACGAAGAGAGCTGCAACAATGATTTTGGTCACGACATATGGAATCCAATGAAGTAATAAGATTCAACATGTGAATTATGTTGGCTTTCAATGTAAACGATGGATCAATCACTCTAATTATTTATCTAATAGAAAGGTATCTAGTATTTTTCCATTATCGAAAATTTTTTACTTAGATGTGCATTAATTAGAATTAATTTTTTTAATATCATTTAAAATCACTTTAAAATCACTTTACAGTGGTCTTGCTTAGAAAATTTTCTTTGAAAATTTATTAATACAAATCTACACTAATCTACACTTCTACACTGTTCCAGAGAAACGATGCATATGATGTCGCTCCAACTTAAATTCTTATGTAATATTCAAAATATTTATTCAAACATTTTTTGGTAGGTATATATTCACTAGAGTATATTATATATTTCCATAGCCAATAAGGGTGAAGAGCCAAAAGAAGATATGTAGCAAACAAAAATTTTATTGATTTTTGAAAGAAGTTGTTTTGGGAGAAAGTTGGAGAAAAGAAAATTTGGTTGGATCTTTGCACCACATGCAGCGATTTAATTATTTTCATGTGAGAGAAAATTATTTTTAGAAATTGGATGAAATAGGTACAAGTAAATTTTAAAAGTGATATGAAAAAAAAATTAAAATAAAAAAAAGGTTTCGAAAAAAAATTTACTCATGTGTAAGGGGACTCTTCAAATTTAACCCGTGATACGTCCTTAAATGTCTTAAATTAGATTTTAGATATGTTAGAGAGAATTATTTTTGTCACGAAAGAAACCCCCCAGCCAATTCAAAATGATTTACAAATCACACATAAACTTTGACATTGTGGGTTCAAAACTTAATTACGCCACTTGACATCTAAGATGTTCATGGCATGCGCACTAACATGAAATATGAGTAATTGTAGGTAGGAAAACCTCCAATATCCATTTGTATGTTATTCTATTTTGGGTGCTTCGTCATCTATTTCACCTATCTACCTACCTAGAGAAGGATTTACCACCTTACACTTCACGTAATCCCATGTTTATGGACCACTCGGCTCAAAAAAAGGGGTAAATCCTATCATCCTACATGAAAAAATTAGCTTTGAATTTCCCACTTGACAACTTTGTGTGTAAGGAATAACATCTACGGTGAATTTGATTTGGTCTTACTAGATGATATGGCGAAGTTGTCGTAGTGGAAGGCATGGGGAAGTCTGTGGGGTATTTCAAGGTCTACATCGAAGGTTCTTTTATACGACCCAAAGTGAATACTGTGACACCAAAGATATCAGTTATTTAAAGGAATTTTTCCCATTGGATGTATGAAAAAAAACGAGGCATTATAGCTACATATTATCTTGTAGAAAAATGAGTTGCTTCACCTACAAAACTTTATTATGAATACCATATTCTTGTGATATCAAGATGTGGGTAAAATTGCATTATATAATAAAATAGAAATGTTCATGAACTACCCATGAAAGTGAGTGCATCAATTTTAAGTTTTTTTGTTCCATATTATTCTCTCTAATATAGAGTTGTACGATATTTACATCATGTGACCAAACTATCTTCAATAAATAATCTTCTACTTACCATGATCTTTGAGGAGTAGTGCATTTTGTATGTGCAATAGTATGGTCGACGATCTCCTAATTGTGAAATAAGATAAAGATCCATTGCGGAATGACATAGCCCAAGTCTAGAAGTATGAAGTCATTAGCATAAATAAGGCATCGCTCGATTATATCACTCTACAATGATGCGATAGACTATGGTGGGTCAAGAGAGAGGGTGCCTGATTGATATTTATCCTTGGAATCCTATGAAGCTAGCTATTTGTGTTAGGATAGGATGCCTACAAGGTTCAAGATCCATTTTTGTTTCTTGATTGAAAAATTGGTTTTATAATTCCATGATACGACAGGAAGCGATAGTTACCGCTCGTTGTCGAAATTACTAATCTGTCTACTTCGAAAACATATTTTGAAACTCAATGTGATCTTTGAATAAGACTGTTTGATACTCTCCAACTCAATGTGATATTTGAGACTAAGATTGTTTTCATTTATGAATAGTTATAGAATATTTGAAAGGACAGCTTAAAAGTCCCGATCCTCATTTCAAAGTCATTGTTACTACAAATTTTAATCTAGCTAAAGGAATTTCTGACTCAATTAAACCTTTCCACCTTTTCCCAGTATTGAAGGTAACTTACTGGATTCATTATTACTAAAAAATGATTTAAGTGAACTGGGCTAACTTCAATTGAATAATATCACAAATATGAAAGAATAAAGTTGCGCATTGTTTAATAAAATATGAACAACACAAGTTACCCTCAAAATATCGATACAACAAAGTCCACGGAAAGCTTGATCCAACGTAAGTCCGCACCACACGAGTTCTCTTCAACATAAAAAAATCCGAGAACCTCTAAACACAAATTTGAACTAAAAGAAAATCTAATCGCTTAAATCGTTGTGATGGACTTGGCAACACTAATATCGAGAAAGTTCGTGCCATCCACAATGACTACCTTTTCGTAAAAACCCCATAAAAATATCCGTCAATGAACCCCAATGCATGTATTTTTTTGAGAAATTTGATCTAGGTGGATAATTGTGGCCACTTGCCTATTCCACCTAGTCAGTTTCTTCAGTTTTCTTATTTACTATTTTTTAGTAGTTTTTTCAGGGTCCTAAACTTCCAAATCTATTTCGAGGCCATATATGGCACAGTCCTTGGAGAGATCTTTGAAACGAGGTATCATACGCAGTCAAACGCACATACTATGACCAAGTTACGAACCCGGGAAGTTGGTTGCCCAACTAACCCCAACGAGACCCATAAACGCTTGGTGTCACATCTCCTCGAGTCGTGGTTTTTGTTTTTTAGGATTTTCTCTTATTTTTCAATAATAAAAAAGGCCCTTGAGACTCATCGTAACATAGTTCGCAGCCATGTAGCCTCCACATCTCTTCTCGCAGATAAGCTACCATCGTCCTAGCTAGTTTATGATCATTATGACTCTAAGCATATTTCGGTCATTTGATATTAATGAAATTGAGTTTTACTTCAGCTACATATATGTGTCTATTTTTATTTTTGTCTTTTATTTTGTTCCTCGCATAAATCCAGTATTCGCATTACATCTCCATGAGGGTTAGAAACATATTTCATTTTCAAATTTTTTGCAGTAATATTTAGTAAAATTCATGCAAGTGCAACGGTCTCCCCACGTATAATATTAGAGATATAAATATATGTCATTTGAAATTATTTTTTTTATTATGTCAAACATGTTTTTTTACAGAATTTTATTTTATTGGAATCTATGCTTCTGTGATCCATCATATAATTTGTAAAAAATCTTTCGGTAATAATCACATGCAATGGAAAATTGTCGACGCGTTTCAAACCAACCAGTGTGGTTCATCATCAGGAATAGGTGAGAGATCACACCAGGACATTAAGTTTAAATAGATGTAGAGAAGGCTAAACTAGCCGTTAGGAAAACGACTAGTTTGACTTTTTTTAAAAAGAATTATTTATTTATCTATTTTTATATATTATATTTTTTTTTTATTAATAATGACTAGTTTCATTTTTATTATTAAAATATATGATTAGTTTATTCAATTAATCATTAACCTATTAAATAATTATTTAGTAAATATAAATATAAATTTCATATTTTAATTGGTTGATTTAATTATTCAATTATAAATTTTATTTATTTATCCAAACGCGAGGTCCAAATAAAAATCAATAATGAGCTATTAAAAAAAATTATAAAAATAAATAAATAAATAAATAAAAATAAAAAAATAAATAAAATAAAATTAAAATTAAAATTAAAAAATAAATAAATCAATCAATAATACTAAAAATGAAATAAATAAATAAATAAATAAAATAAAATAAAAATAAAAACAAATAAATAAATAAATAAAATAAAAAATATAAAGGAACAATAAGCATGGAGGGGTTAAAAATAAATAAAAAATTCATGAATATAAGGGAGGTATCCAACAATTGCTGATGATCCAACCATCATCTCTATTGAGATTAACGAGTCTTTTTTCAATTTATAAGGCCTCTCTAAGCTTTCGATGATAGAAATGGTCAATCCTAGTGATGACCTTAGCCTCTTTGAAGTAGATATGATGGTTAGTCTTTTCTACATGTTCGACTAGGGCAGACGAGCGAGATCTTCCATGTTTAATGTCAGCAGCATGCTCACAAATTCTTTGATTTATAGACCATCCCGTTTCACCAATGTAGGGGGTCCCACAAGAACAAGGAATGATGTAGACACCTTTCCCATCCCTAGGGTCAATCGGATCCTTAACCAATTTGAGAGAGCTATGAATCGTGTTTAGGGGCTTGAACGACGAAGACACCTTATGATTCTTAAGGACCCTAGCAATTTTATCAGTGGTTCCCTGAATGAACAAAAGATGCACACTGCTGGACCAACGTCTAGGGTATTTATTATTTCTAATTGAAAGACCTTTTTTTGCTTTGAGGAAAGCTTTAAGGCCTTGCGACCTGCTATAACCATGTTTACAAAAGACACTCAACGGATGGGACTTTTCTCCATCAACGTGAGACTCATCGGATATCCTCAACGTCCTCGTGGCGAAGGTGTTTAGGACGCCTAATTTTTTTAGCATGGAAATTTCTGTTATTAATAAAAATGAAACTAGTCGTTATTAATAAAAAAATATAATATATAAAAATAGATAAATAAATAAAAAATTTAAAAAACATTCAAACTAGTCGTTTTCCTAATGGCTAGTTTAGCCTTCTCTACATCCATTTAAACTTAATTTCTTGATCTGATCTCTCGCCTAGTCCTGATGATGAATCACACTAGTTGGTTCGAAACGCGTCGACAATGTTCCATTGCATGTGATTATTTCTGAAGGAATTTTATTTTGTTTCCCTGTTTGAGAGATATTAGCAATTGAAGTTACACCTATCCGCAACATTGCGTCACCACACGTCCTAGCAGCTTTTTGAAATCATTTTACAACCCCATAGTTCACCAAATTTCAACGGTGTTATATCACTTGAAATATCTATTCAATACCTCAAATGGGGTCTCTTACAAAATTTGATTTCATCGCCTATAGTAGAATTTATCAAAGCAAAGTTGCAGCAAGAGCTCCATTTAAACCAAGATCTAGATTAGTGGTACATAGAGTGGTCTGCTCTTTCTTGATATTTCTTTTCATGTCCCCAATGAGGTCTATGTATAATGATTTAGGGCTCGATCTCGGTTGAACCTTTCCAATATCAGCCTCGCAAACCTCGATGACCTTCCATGGAAAAAGAAAAGAAATATGAGAGAGTAGGAGATCCTATCAAAATATTGCTTGAGGAGTCCCTCGAGAAACAAAGGAATGCGATGATGGATAAATTTTCCAAGATTCTTCAAAGACTTCCCACTGTCAGTCCATCTACATCCAAAGAGCCACTCCGGAGGTGCAACTCCTTTCAAGGTACAAGTCAACTTCAACATTCTAGTATTTGAATGCTAGATAGATGTAGACGTCATTGTGTATGAGTCTAGACCTCGTTTTTTTTATTATTACTTAGGGAAATAATTTATACGGATATGGGAGGTAGTACCGCCTCCCATCATCTCTTTGATTACTGCAAAGAAAAAGATTAATATTATTTTCTAAACTAGCAAATTTGTTTTCATTACAATTCACCCACATGGAAAGAAGAACATTATGAAAAAAACCTCTAAACAGGGCTCCCCTGCACAACAACGACATATGGACGAAGTTATCGAGGAATAAAAGGTATTTTTCTTCTTAACCACATAGATTCCTCTACACTGTCAGGTCAAGCACTCCCTTGATCCTGTTTGTACACCTGATCCCTCTTCTCCCAAAATTTGAGATTCTGGATGATTCTTTTGAACATATCTGGAGGGAGCCTTTTCGTACAAACAATCTTCGGGTTCTTCACCGGGTTCACTGTTTGAATCATTACTATTTGATGTAGAAGGATATGTGTCATCATCATCTTCATCTCGTAGTTTTTCTTTTCTTCTTTTGGAGTCGCAAAAGACTCATCAATAACAACATCAATACATTCAACAATCTTTCGAAGTATTTTATTGTAACATTTATAGGCCCTACTCCTAGAGGAGTATCCAAGAAATATCCCTTCATCTCGCTTCCGGGTTCAAAATTGCCAAGTTTTTTCATCATTATTCTTGATGAAGCATTTGCTTCCCAAAAAATTCTAAAATGCTTTATAGTGGGAGGATTACCATACCAAAGTTCATATGGAGTTTTATCACTATTTACACGAACATGTGCCATGTTGAGAATGTTTATCGCTGTATGTGCTCGCTTCTCCCCAAAATGTGTCGAGTGTTCTGAATCATCCAAGATAGCTCTAGCAATTTGTTGAACTGTTCTATTCATTCTTTCTGCAACACCATTTTGTTGTGGAGTGCCACGACGTAAAACTGTCTTTTTATGCCATGTTGTTCACAAAATTCAAGAAATTCATCTGATGTATATTCTCCTCCTCGATCAGCTCTGAGACACTTGATTTTTAGATCTAATTCATTTTCAACTAGTGCTTTGAAGATCTGAAATTTCTCAAATGCTTCATCTTTGTGTTTAAGCTACCCAATCCAACACATTCTAGGAAAGTCATCAATGAATAAGATATAGTATTATTCACCACGTGGTGAATTTTTCCTCATAGGTCCACATATGTCAGTATGGATGAGTTCAAGAGGCTTACTTTATGATCCTTCCTTGGCATTAAATTGAACTCTCGGTTTGCTTACCGAATTGGTACGATTTACATATGATATTTTCGTGTAGAGAAATATTGGGAAGATCACGAACAACTTTTAAGTCTGCTTGATTTGTCGATTTGAGAGAAGATCAGATGCCCCAACCTTCTATGCCATAGTCAATTTTCTGAATATTTACTCAAATAGCATTGTTCTTTGCAATTAGTATGCCATGAAGTTGTACCACAGTAAGATTCTGAAGATCCTGCTTTCTTCAAGAGTTGAAACTTTTGACTCAAATTTTGCTGTTAGAGATCTTAAAATTTTCTCAACCAACGTAGATTCGGTTATTGTTTCTCCCAGATTTCTCATGCGATTTACAATATCATCAAGACGTAGAAAGAAATTTGCAATGCTTTCTTCATTAAGCATTTTTAGATTCTCATATTGAATTTCGAGAGTTTGAAGTTTAACAGACTTTTACCTTTGCATCACCTTCATAGCTTAGAATGATTTTTGTCCCATATTGCCTTTGTTAGTATTCATCTGCATGACTTTGACAAATTCTCGATTCAGTGAGACTTCCCAATAGAGCGTTGACCACCTTTGCATTTGTTTCATAGTTCTTTCTTTCAGCTTTGGATCCGTTGGTACCCTTTGCAAATCGGATATTGATATCCTTGTTCAACAATTGCCCATACATATGATCCCGTAGACCGAATATAGGACCTCATCCTTGTTTTCCAAAAAGATTAAGTTGTTTCCATTGAAGAGAGGAGGCCCGATAGATGTTGTTCCATATTGATTGCTCATTTTGATTGATCTTCCTTCTAGCGACTAAGCTTTTTAGAAGGACCTACTCGATACCAATTGTTGGGAAAAAATATTGAGAGGGGGGGTGAATCAGTATTTAGAGCTGACCGACAAAGTTTTCCTTCCCTTAAAACCATATATTATATTACTCGCATCCAACTTGTATGTCCGAGAGATCTTATTATGTCTTTACTTAGATCATTACATCATTCATAAGCAAGTAAGCATGAACAGAAATAACAAAACATAAGCAACACATATGAACACCGTGATTTAAGGTGGAAACCCAATTCGGGAGAAAACCACCGCTGTCGTAATTTATGTCTTCAATATTTATTATAAAGAAAACTTCTTACAATTTTATGTCGAGTGCAGACTCATACCAGCACGCAGCACTCCACCGCGAAAGGCTACAACCTTCTCTCGTTTACCGACCTCTCCCCGGAAGGGAGCCACAACCCCCTCACCGAAGGCTTCGACCCTCGACATCACTGCGGAACACGTTTCATCAATTTTTCAGACTGGATCCAGCAGCTTTCAACGCAACCATTTAATCAATTATCTACAAACATATTTTGCCCAAAAATTCATAATAGAATAGTGACACCACCGTAACCAAAATATCGTAAATAACCCGTACTTCGTAGAATATATTCATTCGACATTCCGTGTATCCTTCTATGCTTATTAATCTTCATAAACCCCAACCGATTCATATGTTTTCTTTTAGCGTACATGCGCAGTTCTTCATGACTTCATCCGTCGTTTAAGACCGTAGGTTCATTCAGATTTTACTCGTTAAGAACAGAATTCACCCATCCAGATATTCCTTCGAGAGCTTCATTCATTCATCACCCTTATGCACATGTTCTTCAACCTTTTCGTTAGTCGATCTCCTCATTATATTCACAGAGTGCACCATAGATTCAGATATATCAGAGTTTATTCATACAGATATCTCTAAAAGAGATTCGTTTATTATCGACCCTTTCGCCCAACCTTCTTCATAATTCTCATCACTTTATATAGTTTACGCCCTTATTAAAACCATGGGTCAAAACCATTCAATTACTAATGGTATTCATATTTAAATTCGAGCCAATCCAATCTTCGTTCATCTATACACGAAATGTCCCAAAGGTATTCTTTTCTCTGCCAAATAATATTTCAATAAAGCTTTGAATCAAATTCCATTCTTTGACCCCGGGCCCATATCGCAGTCAACATATCGGCGGTGTCAAACAAAACTTGCGATTGCGATTGATCAACCGGATGTGATGACCACATAAAACATGGCTCATAGTGCAATCGGGTCCGAACTTTGAACAAATGCAATCGGGGAACACAATAGAAAAGTTCCGATTGCGATCAGGACATGGATGCGATTTGCACATATTAACTCAGGCATATAACTCGATCGGGTCCACCACTTCAATCGCAGACGATATTACAAAAGGTGTGTGATCAATCGGAAAGTTCCGATTGCGATTAAGATCCCTGACGCGATTGAACATATTAACTCCATCATATAACGCCATCGGGTTCGCCAATTTCAAGGTGCAATCGGGCCCAATACTTAAGAGCTTCCGATTGCGATTGGGAACTCGGATGCGATTAGCAATAAACTATGGCATATAACTCGATCGGGTCCGACCTTTGATCGGAGCACATAACAAAACTCCTCCGATTGAACCTTGCGATTCAAGACTTGTGATTCCATTAAAACATCGCCACGTGGTCAAGTGGACCCACGGGCCTTCGCTGCTATGGTGGGGGTGATTTATATAAGGTTTGGTTGTATATTTTATATACATCACTGTTCCATTGCGGAACTCTACACATCCACAAGACATTTGATTATTGTGATTGGTGATTGCGATTGAATCGCATCGCAAATCTTCATATCAACAAGACACTCTATCAAAATAACTTTGCTATTCCGATTGACATGTAAATGGTGGGGATCACTTGTCCCGCCAATTCATAAATAAAAGGACTTCCGCCTGTTTAAAAAAATTTCCCATTCCCGTTGTTGAGGACTTTAAAATCTTGAAAATGGTCTGTCTTTAATAAATCTGCTCCTCCGTAGTTCAAATCTACGGGAAATCTTCATTCCTCCTCGCAAAACGGTGATGCCCATTACCCGTTAATTCTCTTCGTCATTTGTGGCTGCGCCCATCAAGATTTAATTCTCCTTCATACGGATTTCTCCAAGCTTCTTCAAAGCTCGATTCTCGTCGCCTTTTACTTGTTTCTCCTTCTGCCCAAGGCTTTTTCAATTCCTTTTCCATATCTTTTGCCATCAATGACAATATTTCCAACAACACTTTTTTATAGTGGGTCACAAGCTAACTTGATTTTCTAAGATTTGGTTAAGCATCTATACATTGAAACTATTATATGTCCAATACCATATCCCTTGGGTTAGATATGAAAGAATGAAAACTTGTAGGTTACAAGGAAGTGCATACTAAGATTCACCATCAATTCAAATTTTCTTGATGAAGTTGAACTATATGTGGTGTGACTTGAGATACTAGGTATTATATTGGGAAGTATTTATCTGTATGATAGGAAATTAGTATTTCATCTCCATGAGAAATATGATCAATTGTTTAAAGATGGTATTGTGTACATAACTAGAGTGCATAAGAAGAAGACAAGTTTGTATCTTATACATGCAAAAGAAATGAAGAGGATAATGAATTCAAGTCAAATTTCACATCGTTAATGATCAAGCAAAGAGATGTTTTGAATCAAAACTTTCAAAAAATATGCTTATGCTTGTAATGAGATGTTTCGAGATTCTAACAGAGTTGCTTTCGAAAGAAGGTGAAAAAGATGTAAAACATTTGCAACAACCAACATCGTTGACGAGTAGTGTTGGAAACAAGATGTCGATGCAAAAGAGTACAAAGGTCAAAGAGAAAGTGACAAAGTAGCTTGGAAAATAAGGCATGGGTTCCACACAAGCTTATTTTTTGTTTCCAAAGGGTATGTGTAAATGGTGAAGATACTTGGTCAAGAGTCGATGCAAGTACAAAGCGAGATCATTTAAGAATCGTCATGGTGACAAAATGGTGCAAGGTGAGAAAATTTTTTAAGTTTCTTTGATTAATGACCAAGGTAGGAACAAAATGGTTTCTACATGAATATCTTGCGTCTCTACAAATTCATAAAAATTTCAGCATGGCAGATGTCAATGACAACAAGGGAAGGTCGTAAGAATCATGGAGAAAGTACACCTTTCGTGACATATCAATTTTATGAAAATGGGAAAAATTTCAAAGGATAGAGACTCGAAGGGTGAGGGAACAATACCCTCATCTACATTATCATTAATCCAAGGGATTTTGGGCTCCAAAAGGTTTCTAGTGGGGAGGAATGATTACAGTGCTAAGTATATAAGCTCAAAAAATGAAAGTGCTTAGAAATGATTGGAAATTGAACGACACCGATTGTCCCGTCGCCGAGAATCCAAGTACAATTTTCTTCATTGAAAACCGATTCTCGATGAATAAGTTATAGCCTATTGACTATTATGCATAATAGGAAAATCTAAAAAACAAGTTGTAGAATAGTTGATAGGTTGATGACATGGCATCCTAGTCGACATCGAGGGAATATTCTTTAGTTTATGCTAGTGGCATTGTGAGAAGTGTCACGATAGGATTTTCTAGTGAAACATAGAGGTGAAATTATTTTATGGTTTCGTGCTAAGGTTGAATTCAAATTTTTTTTATATTGGTTTGCGATAGCCCAACGAGAGGCCGAAACATGGTGCAGTCGGGGGGCCACCACGTGTCCCCTATGGTGGACCCTCTCCAACTCCAATGGTCGAAATTAATTATGGTCCAAGTTCAAATTTTAATTTATTAATTGTGGAGGTGGATATTATATATTACAAAGTCTGATTATAAAGTTCAAAGGTTGATGTTATATTGTCTGAACTGAATGTCAACAAAAGTCCTAACTTATGGTCCATGGCATTTTTTAAGCCTAAGGTTCATAACTATATGGCACATATATAATTTTTTTACCTAAGTTTGTGACTATCACATTGGTTGAGCACATATTCGTAATAAACCAATGGTTTTGCATATATGGTGAAAAATATATGTTTAAGGGTGGAGGTGAGGGTTGAACCTATAACCTCGCCACAAACATTACCACTTCCTACAAATAAACCATGGGGCAGGGCCTGCAAATCCTTCATGCCTAAATTATATTTGAACTATACATGGATCACCGATGGTGGAAGGGAGGAGGCCATCCCTCCTCCACATGTGCCCTTCCACATGACCTCCGACTAGTGCCCATCCTAAATGCGCTTATTGCGCATTAAGTTATTCTTATCCACTATTAATCCTCGATTAAACTAATTAAAATACCGTGATTAAAATGGCATATTTTTAGGAGGCGCCCCCAATTTCGGCAGAACCACCAGCTTTGTTAGGGTTATATGGAGTCTTCTCCAGATTTAGAGGAGAAATCTAGGGAGAAATTGAATAGGCCATATATTCCGCAATTTTCGAACATTTTTGGCTCAAGAAGAGTCATTCCTAGCTGATTGGCATGATCCGAACACATTGGAACAAGATGCAGAGGGCAAAGTGGAGCAATTCTAAAGGTGTGTTTCTCACCTCGAAGAAAACTGAAGCATAGGGCCACTAGGGAAGGGAGGTCATGCCTAGATCAACTCGAAAGGCCAAATCGAGTGAATGAATTGTCATTTGTGATAGATTTCGACACTCTAAACTCCTTGGAGTATGTTTCAAAGTATAATTTAATGCATGTAAACAAACAATTTTTGGCAATATTGAGCTAATACAGAGGCTCGAAGACATGGAAACCCGGACCAAGTATATATAGCCCTGGGAGGGTTGAACTCCTTCATCAAAACTCTTTGTTTATGGATCAATTCTAATGGTTTGATTTTATTTATGTTGTTGCTATTCAACATTTTTATTTTTTATACTTTGTGCTCTTTAATTCACTCATAAAAACTCGATTAATTTCCGTGTTGACACACGTAAGAAACAAGGAAACCTATTTACATCAACCATAAGACAAGAAAATAAATTTTAAATCTAAAGGTGAAATTAAGACAACAAAAACTAACATTCATAATCAGATCAAACTCCTAGACTAGGCATAGGATCCATTTTGTCAATAGGATATTTGAATAATTGTTTGAGGGTTTTATAAGTTTTGAATATGGTTTTGACGTTCTTCATAGATAATAATTTTGAAATATAGTTCGTAGTACCTGTTATATATGGAAGGGATAAGAGGGCGCTTGGAGAGGAAAGTGGTGTTTTGGATGGTGCAAATGAGCATATATATAAGCTTTAAAAATTTGAGAAGATTTATAACCATTCTTTATAAGGGAATTGGTGACGTGAACTTCCTCTATGGATAAGAATTATTAATGTGAAATTCTGAGCATTAAAAAAACGAGGATATTTAAGATAGTAGTTTTTTGTGAGCTAGGGTAATGATGGGATTTTGCATGAAGGTATTGGTCGTAGTGTGAGTTTTCTTCGAGTACGCTTGAATTGAAAGGGATCCACTAGAATTTGAAGTGACAAGGAAATTAAGAAAGGGAATGGTTGAGTGTTCCTCTGAATGCATGGTATATTGTATATGTGAAGAGAGCTTGTTAAGGTGGTTAAGGAAGGAATGAAGAGAAAGAATCACATGTGGCCAAAAAAAAAGTAGCGTCAAAAAATTGATACCATTATTTGGAGAAGGAGAAATATAAAGAGAATATTTTATTTTCGTGCCTTTGGTATATTCATAAGAAGTCCCTTTAATGGGAAATAAAGTAGATTATATATATATTTTAATGATATTGAGTGTTTCAGTGTCCAAAAAATTCAAGACCAAATCTAAGTTTTAAAGCACATAAATTTTTGCATACAAGGAGAGGACGTGAAAGATAATCATGATATCATTTGTGTCACAATAGATCAAATTGAATTTATCAATGAAGTGGGAAGAATCCCTAATAAATGAATCACGGAGAACCAAAAAAGGGATTTAGTTTATCAACAAGGAATCGAGAAAGAGCATGAGTCGGGGTTAGAATGGCACTTAGTACATGTCTTTAGGGAGTGTATTTTTTATGAATCCGAGGTTGACCATAGATTCCGTGGGTAACCTAGTGATGAGGGATGAGCCATTTTTGTTTGAGGATCAATAGATTAGGATTTTTTTAGCTTTAATGAAAAGGTAGGTGACACCATTAATGGGATTTTTTAGAAAGAAACTTGTAAGAAGAAGAGGAGAGGAGCTCAAGAAGTTTGGACTCATACTTAGATGCATTCATTATAATATAGGAATTACCTTTATCCAATATAAGGATTAAGATGTTACGATTAATTGTATGCTCATTAATGGAACGGAACCCTACTTTTGAAAGGTTACACCATAGGGGTTTTGCATCGTTAAAAATTCTTACACATTATTCTCTTATCTCTTCAACTTCATGAGAATATAAAATATTGGTGACGGATTTTATGGTGCACATAATGTCTTCCATGGTGATTTTATTAGTGGAAAAGTAATAATTAAAAAAATTTTCAAGTAGCTTTAGACTTGGGATTCAAGGTGAATCGGGGATATATTTAACATCTGTGGAAGCATGGTGTAAGGACAAAGAGGAGCCATTAGGTTTCATGTGCGGACTTGGTAGAGGATCAAGAGATGAATTTAAATAAGAAGACGTGTTAGGTTTCCATTTAGGATTTAATAAACAAACAAATGATGGCTTTAAAGGGGGATGGGTGTTAGGTTTCAATTCAGGATTTGGCAGAGGCTCAAGAGAATGGTTGAAAATAGGAGAGGGAAGGTTGGATGAGGGTTAAGGAAAAGAAGAAGAATCATGTGACAAAGAGGAAGTGGAAATAAAGGGTATGATATAATTAGGGTTAGCGTGTGAAGTATGATGGGAGGAAGCAGATGAGGGGGAGAGAACACTCAAGTGACCGAAGATTCATTTGAATAGGAAAAAATAGAAAAATTAGAGGCGATCGAGGTAGATAAAAAGGAAAATAGTGAAGGGCAAGAGGAAGGTTGGATAGATATTGCACTCGAAGGACACGAGACCTAGACAAGCAAATTTGTAGATGACTTATTGGACATGGTAATGGTAGAAATAATTAAGCTTTGATATGATGAAACGTGGAAAAAGGAACGAAAGAGGAGTTGGTTCACATGCTATAGGTTAATGAATACACATCAATATTGAAAAAGGAAGAGGTTGAAGAATAGAATTAACAAAAAAAAGTGGTATCAAATCAAGGAACCGAAGACCATTTTGGAGTTAACTCATGTAATGGAGCATAATTGAGTAAACGATGAGATATGTATTTTTTAAGGGAATTTTAGGGTTAGATGATTTATGGGTGCACAATCGTCAAAATAAGTACGATTATTCGAGAGGAAAGTGGGTGAACCTAAAAGGGAGTTGGGGGAAATCCCAATGAATCAATATGTGCCATATGATGATGCTTCCGTTATGTCATTTGCGGATTGAAAAGAGTCATATATGGATTGAAAAGAGAAAAAATAAACAATTATAATTATCCAAAAGTGAGAAGGGAGATCCATGAGTTTTGAAATGTGAAGAACACATTGGAGTTGGTTGGTAGCTACCCTAAGATCATAACTAGAATTGAAATACTCATGAAGATCATAATCATAAATGATCGACTCTTGAATATTGTCGTATTATTGATTAATGATGAGGTTGAAGGGATAGGAAGAGAATGAAAATGATGGAAGTGAGAGTGTTGATGATCTTGAAACAATCAAATTTTTTTAATTTACTTAGTAGTGGATGTTTCAAAAACTATATGATGAAGAGGAAAGAGACCTACGAAAGAATTTGATTCTAGATATTCGCAGGGCAAAAATAACAGAGAGATTTAAATGATGCTTAAATATTTTATCTAAAATCTAAAAGAGATCAAACCCTCATAAAGTGAAATTTGTCCTGAAGTAGAGTGAAACTAGCAATGTAAAAGGTTCTATCAATGTCAGTTCTAGATTGAGATTGATGGATATGAATAGAGGAAGGAGGTACCTAAAGTCACAACATCGCTTTAAGAAAGTAATATCAGCCACTATTTTCCACATTTTTCCCCTAACTTCTCAAATCTTTGAGTCTCATTCAAGCACTCCTCGCCATATAAATTCAAAATCAAAGTGTATATGTTTCGAGTCTTAGTCATTATATTGGTTGTCAATTTTATGGAATTAATTGTTTATATTGTTTTGAGGGGACTCACAATCCATGATGAGGAACAAAATAAGATATTAATTAATTGGAAAGTGTTGATTGAGGATTAAATATATAGAATAGGTGTCAAAGAATGTTAGTAATATTAATTTTCAAAATTTTCAATTGCTATATTTTTAGAGTAAAACTACATTGACAAAAAATTAGAATAATTAGATATATTCAAAAATATTTATTTGAATAACTAGATATATTCAATTGAAATATAATCTTAGATGATTAGTAAATTAGAGATTAAAATATTAAAATATATAAACTTAAACTATTAGAAAAATTAAAATATTCTAGATTTTACATATAACCAATAAAGGCACTCAAAGTAAAATATATAAACCAATTAGGGTGATGAATTAGAGGAAATTTATCTTTGATGAGAGAAAAAATATTATTAAATAATAATAAATAAATATATAAATTGAAAAATAAATCAAGGAATAATCATTTTTATAAACAAGATTTATATTTTTTAAATTTATAACCATGAGAATTCAAAGGATGATAAACTAAATTTATAAAATTTCGTTTATAATTTCTAATTTATTGTAATCAAGAATCAAATTAAGAGGCTCGATTAATTTGTAACAAAGAATGAAATTAAAAGGTGATAAATGTAATGTGGTAGTTTGATTATTAAAAGTTTAAAATCTTTTAATAAGGAATTAAATAGGGAATTAATTAATAAAGATGATATAAAAGGTTAAATAGAGAAATCAAGATTAAAATTGGTAACAATAATAACTAGGATCGTTAGTAGTGAATATTAGTTTTTGGGATTTTTTAATCAATTTGAGAGATTATGTCTTATTAATAATTAAAGATAAAAAATAATAATTAAATAAAAATGATGCAAAAACAAAAATAAAGTTAATTAAATGTGAATATATTAAACAAATATTTTAAAAATTATTAATAGGGGAATAAAATAAGACATTCAACTAAACACAAAGAAGCCAATGATAATAATTTCAATGAGTAACCACATAAATAAGGGAAAAAAGCAGATGAAAATACCATCAATCACTATAAATAAGGGGTTTTCAAGATTGACTAAGTTTGTAGCCATTTACCCTATTGAAGTTATTAGGGTACTTTTCAATGTCAAAGGAGTCTTGAATCCAATCAATGGATTGGAATGAAGCAGGGGCTAGGATCGTAGCTTGATCAAATCTAATCACATGCTTGGTGTTGGAGTGTTTTCCAATGTAGATTTTAGAATCTGATTATGAGTTGGGTCTATGATATGCTCCTTAAGTCAACCTTTATAATTCCTGCTAGTTTTGGACAATATACTGTTGTCCACATTCACTGGGGAATAAGTAGCCTCCTAGAGCAATAATAGGGTCCATTTTATCATTAGGAGATCTTTATAACTTTTGAAGGTTTTTATAACATTTGAATATGGTTTTGATGTTCTTCTTAACTAATAATTTTGAGATATAATTTGTGGTCCCTTAAAAATATGGAAGATATAGGAGGCTTTGGGAGGGGGGAATGTGGTCTTTTCGAAGGTTTGAATGAGTAGATATATAAGCTTTATATATTTAACAGGAGGAATAATCATTATCTCTCGACGGTGTTGGTGAGGTGATCTGTCTCGAGAGATAAGAATTGAGGAGGGAAAACTATGAGCGCCCTAATGAAGAGGTTATTTAATATTATAGACTTCTGATTTGGGGGGACAATAAGAGTTCACATGGAGGTATTGTTGGTCACCGTGTTTTTTCTTTCTATAATATTTAAAGCAACGAAATCCATTATAATGTCATGTGGCAAAGAAATCCATAAAAGAAAGGGATGATTATTCCTCTAAATCCATGATAAATTGGATATGTGAAGAGAGATTGTTAAGGTGTTTATAGAAGACATGAAGACAATGAAACCTATGTGGCCAAACAATGAAATTATTGTCAATGAATTGATACCAACATTTTGGCTTGTGATTCCACAAACAAATTTTCTTTTAAACATATTTAAGAGATTAATATAATCCATACTAAACAATAAATACATATAATATAACGTTACCCAAAAATCCCATTCAAAATAACACATCCTTAAATTATTCACTCTTCTTAGGTAACATGCATTTCGTTTACAAAATAATAACTATATCTTATCCACTTATTTTATATTGATGTAATTAAATGTTTTTATGGTTCTATTTTGTAATCATGATAGATTCTTTTTCATCATATATTTATTTAGTGTAAAAAGGATCAAATCAAAGTATAAAATTTCTAAATTTTGAAAAAATTGTTTACAATTCAAAATATTTATTTCCTTTTGACATTTGATAGATATTAGATTAGCCTCCGCCCACCACGACGCCATCGACACGTAAACAAACAAACACATAGATAGAGAACATGTAAAATCTAAAGTCATCATGAAAAGGATTATACATCAACAAAGTATTTTATTTAGGATTCATGTGATTCACATTAATTTTTCTTTTGGCAAGATAAATTGTTTTACCTCACATAAACCAAAAAAATTTAGAACATATTTTAGCAACACACTATCATTCGATTTACAAAAAATGGTCTCATCGTGCCTAGACGTAAACATTTTTTACCGTCCGTTATGAAACCAGACTCCCAAAAAATGAATAAAAGAGATATCAACGCCTTAGAAATCAACCACTTCGAGGGGGCACATAAGTGTGCATAATTGGTAATTATATCAACTACCACCATGACGAAAGCCTTTCCTTCAGACTTAGGTAAACCTATGATAAAATCCATTGAAATCTCCTCCCAATCTTCACTTGCAATGGATAAAAGCTGTAGAAGAACCGTGTTCTTAATTGTCCCAACATTGTTTTGTTGGAAAATCAAACATTCCACCACAAACTTTTGAATATCAGATTTAAGGTCATCCCCAAAAAATTCTTTCTTCACCCTATGGTAAGTTTTTAAAAATCCTAAGTGTCCTCCTAAAAGAGAAGTGTGCAATTCCAAAAGAATATTTTGTTCTAGTTGGGAATTCCTACAAATATATAAGGGATATTTGTACCATAAGGAATCAATTTTTCCAACTAAATGTATCGTATATACTAGGATCTTGTCTGCAACTTTTTGAATGAGTGTCCACACTTCTTTATCCTTCTTTCATTCATCCCTTGCTTCAGATTTATCCAATCTAGTTGGATAATATAAATGGCACAAAGCAATGCTTCCCCCTCTTCATTCTTTTCTTGAGAGTGCATTTGCAACAACATTTAGCTTCCCTTTTTGTAGATTATTTCAAAGTCATAACCTAACATCTTTGTTACCCATTTTTACTACTCTTGTAAAGATAGTATTTGTTCGAAAAAGGGTTTAAGACTATCATGATCATTTTTTACCTTGAAGTGTCTTTCCATTAGGTAAGTTCACGATTTCTTTAGTGCATGTAGTATTTCTAACATTTCCTTCTCATAAATATATTTCTCGTAAATACTTTCCTTTCATTGGACGACTTTCAAAAGCAATGGGTCTTGCTTCTTGCATTAAAACAACACCAATTCCATTTCCCGAGGCATCACATTCCACAATAAAGGTTTTTGTGAAGTCCGGTGTAGCTAAGAACGGTGTTAGGAACATTGCCTCTTTAAGATGTTCAAAGGCCTTAGTTGTTTCAGGACTCCATGAAAATGCATATTTCTTCAATAATGTTGTTATAGGTGCTTCTATTCTTCCATAATTATTAAAAAACTTGTGATAATACCTTGTTAACCCAAGAAATCCTCACAACTTCTTTATGGTTACGTGGACTTTCCATTCCTCAATGGCTTTAATTTTGTTAGGGTCTACCTTAACACCCTCGTTAGATACAATATGACCCAGATATTCCACCTCTTGTACTCCAAAAAAAAATTTGGATGTTTGTGCATATAAATCTTTCTCCTGCAATAGTTTGAGCACCTCTTGAACATGTTGAACATGATCCTTCCAAGATCTGATGTAGATTAGTATATCATCAAAAAATACTAGAAAAAAATTTCTAAGGAAGGGTTTGAAAATGGAATTCATCAACCCTCGAAATGCGATAGGTGCATTGGTAAGGGAAAAAAGGCATCACTGGAAATTATTAATGACCCACATGAGTTGGAAATATTGATTTTTGTAATATCTTCATTCTTCATTTTAATTTGATGATATCCTAAACAAAGATCCAACTTGGTAAAATAAATTTCTCCATGTAATTCATCAAATAATTCATCAATCACAGGGATGGGAATTTTATCTTTAATGGTGAGCTTATTGAGCTCCCTATAATACGTACACATGCGCCATGATCCTTCCTTATTGTGCACCAATACTAGTGGGGAAGAGAAACAACTTTGACTAGGTTGAATTGTAACAACCTCTAACATTTCTGCAATCATACCTTCAATTTCGCTCTTTTGGACTAAGGATATCTATAAGGCCTGTTTTTTGGAGGAACACTTCCTGAATCAAATAAATAGTATGATCATGATCACGAATAGGTGGGAGTCCTTTGGGAGTTTCAAACACCCTGGAATTGTTTTCCAAGACTTTTTGGAGATCTGCAAAAATAGATGATTTTGATGTTGAACTTCTAATGAGCATAATTATGTAATTATGCCTTGTTGTTATTTCTTCGAAGGTTTTTTCATGACATTAGAGCTTATTATCTTTCCCAGGATCCCTTTGATACCCCATAATTTGACTTCCTTTCCTTCCGAAAAAAAATTCAAGAAAATTTCTTGAAAATTAAAAGCTACCATTCCCAAAGATTGTAACCATTATACTCCTAGTAGAACATCAATACCTCCTATTGGAATAAAAAATAATTGGACTATTCAATACATATTTCCTCGTGGTTAGCTTCATATTATGGAATTTTCTAGACAAATTTATAGTTCCTCCATTCGAAACCATCACTTGACATTATGGTGATGAGTATAGGAAACAATTCAATTCCTTGGCTACCTTACAATGAATAAAAATTATGGGTAATACCCTAATTAATCAACACTATTACATTTTTTCTTCTTGATACGTCCTTCTATCTCGAGAGTTTGAGGAGTAGTAATTCTTGCCAATGCATTACACGATATGGTTCCCTGGTATATATCCTCCTCTTTTGAATATTCTTGTTCATTTTCTTCTTCCCCTTCACAATCTATGTAAAATAATTTCTTCTCAACACACTTATGACCTTTAGTGTATTTTCTATCGTAGTTATAGCAAATCCATTTTTTCTCCTTTTTCTTCCAATTTTTGTGGTGGAAACCTTGTAGGTTGTGGAAGTGTAGGAGTAGCAACACTTCCATGTTTATATATGTGAGTGGTAGGCTTCCTTGTCGCCATAATTTTACATTCGGATTTTCTTGTCAACTCGAATGCCTTTTCCAATGAATCGAGCTCCCAAATGCGAATTTCATGTTGGATGTTATCTTTTAAAGTTCCCTATGAAGACATCAATCATGTGTTCCTGCTGGAATATGAGTTACCCTTATATTCAATTTTTAGAACTCCTCAATATCCTCCACCACCCTGAACCCTTTTGTTTGAGATTTGTCAATTGGCTAAAGAAGGTGTTGTTTTTTTGTATCCTCATAATGTGCTATCATTTCCTCCGCAAAAAAATTTACCAAGTGCCAATTTTTCTACGGGAGGAAATTTATTAATACCATACTAATGTATTTTTGTTCTAAATGTAAAGTTGCAATGCGTACCTTTTGTGTGTTTTTCACATTATTGAGATCAAAATATTTCTCCATCCGTAGTATCCATGTTACGCGATCCTTCCCATCAAACTTCCTCATATCGATCTTTGTAATATGGTGGTTCTTCCATCGGACAATAGAGTTTATGAAATCACGACTAACATTTATTTTTTTTCTCATAATGAATTTCTCTACTATCTTTTTCACCATTAGGAAAAATTTCTGTATCAACTTTTTCGAAACCTTCGATGTATACTTTTCGATCATTCTTCATGTTTTCCATGTTGTTCTTCTTTTTTTCATCGATCTTAACTTCCATGTCATCCATATTAGCTTCCATGCCAACTTCCATGCCATTCATCATAGCTTCCAAAGCATTCACATTAGCTTCGACACCTTTCTTCCAACCATCCATCTTAGTTTCCACGTCTTTCTTCAAAACTTTCATTTCATTTTTTGTTTCTCTTTTGCGATAGAAAAAATTTGGTGCACTTGCTCTTCTAATTTTGATATCTCATGTTGCATTTCTTTGTCTTCATGAGTCACAGGAGAGCGTTCTAGAGGCCGAATGGGTGTTGAATTATTTTTTAGGGGGGAATTTAAGAACCCAGATACTGATATATATATTCTTCAATATGCCCTTGGAATAAATTAAAACTAATTTTTTTCAAATGAGACTTATGTATTTCGGAAAAAAAGTACACACCTTTTTCTTTCTTTTGAGGAGGTCAATATTGAATCTGAATTATCTCTCCGATTTTGGATCTTCAATATCTGAAATTGGGCCCAGTAGTAGCCCTCTAAATCTTCTTTCAAATTCCGGAGGTCTAACCCGATTTGGATTTTTTCAAGACAAATTTATGGACTAATTATGGACTCGTTCGGAAGAGCGACCTTTTACGGTGTGCCATGTGTCATTGTTCCCTCCTTCGACCATGAAGTCAATATACAAGAAGCTACGATCCTATGTACTTCCAACCACTATTTACGTAATTCCAATCCAATTCTTAGGAAGATATTTATGACGATTTTCCCTACTGTCACCTCTTTGGGAGGAAATTAGGGATCCCGAAAAAATCTCTATCTTCCACGTGACCCTATATCCAAAAATATTGTTAATCAAGCTCTGAAATTTTTTTCACGACGTCCCTCACGATTGCAAATTCTCTCCGGAAAAATTTCAACTTCTAAGCCCTCATAAAAAAATAAGTTATAGCGAAAAATTCCACGATGACCCTGTCTAAGTTAAATTTAGGTGCTCGTAAAAATCCATAACTTTCACATATCATATCTTCGAAAATATTGTGAACCAATATCTAAAATCTTTTCCATGATGTTCCCTTAGGAGTTTTTCTTCGCTCTGCAAAAATTTTAGTTTCTGAACCTTCGTAGAAAAAAATTTATAGAAAAAATTCCATGATGACCTATTTGGAGCAGCGAAACCCTAGAATCCAAAACTCTGATACCAAATGTTATGAAACCAGCTCCAAGAATAGAAGAAAATAGATATCAACAACTTATAAATCAGCCACTTTGAGGGGTCAACCTCCAATACATTACATAAATGAACAGTTCTTGGATGATACAAATGACCAAAACCTCATTTTATATATAGGAGTCCATGTGGCCACAATATAATCCTAGTTGACCTAACAATAATTATATAAGGGCACAATAATAACAATATTTGGGTTACAAGGGTACAAAAATAACAATAAGGGGGCTACACTAATAAAAATAAGGGACTAAACAACTAATATAGCGACCTAACACCTGTCTTCCCTATAAACTAACATGTCCAAAGTTTTATAAAATGTAGTATCTCGCAACATAAGTAGAGTATCTATGAAACCATCAAATTGCAAGAAGCTAATTAGGGCCAAAAGAGCTAATTATTGCCAACTCTTTTTCACTCGAACCCTAAGGGTCTCGATAAAGTGGTTATGAATGGGATATGGTGCTCAATTTGAGCTACATAGTTTCTCATATTTTCCATTTGGAATGTCATATTTCTCTTCTCCCTTTTCACATCTGCAATGTTCACAAATATAGTGTATTGATCAACTTTAATTTTCATCTTCTAATAGAGGAGTAGAGCTTCGAGGTAATATTTTTTTCTAACCTCTAGTATTACGAGGGTTTAAAATCATCTTCCCAAATTCCTCTAGTAACTTTGAGTCTAAAATTGCATGTCTATCTCTATCTACCATGTTTTCAAGGGTACAAATCTCATTGCAAATATCATTAAGAATGACTAATTTGAATTTTTTCGAGCCTCTTAGGCTTGTTCTTAGGCATCATTGTGACCCACAGTGCCATCAAACACCCTCTTCGTCTCTTACTCATCGAGCATTGATGTTGCTTTGTGAATAGATGAGAGGGGCTTGTCCAAAAATAACCAACACACACTATATTGTTGAAGGAACACCAAGGTTCAAATCTCTGCTGGAATTGAAGTGCATGAACTCTAGGAGAGTCGACTAAAGCAAGATAACAAGTATAATAAGAACTCAAAATGTAAAATCCCTAAAAAACCTACGGTTTGACTACCACCACTACTAGCCTACGTCATTGTTCACGACCAAACTGCAATTGCCCTTAGATGCCATAATTTAACCAAATCACCCAAACAATAAGGAAGGTCCCACTACCATCACTAGGAATTATAAGAAATCCACCGAACTAGACCCCAAGAAAGAAAAAACTACAAGATAGATGTGTCTTAGAAGGTTGTGAACTACCATGGGGAAATCGAGGTTCATATTTTTGCGTTTAAGGAGTGGAGTATTTTCCACAAATTTCATAAATTATTACTACCCTCAAACCTATGCTCGTCTTCATGAGTTGAATCTCGAGGTTGAAATCCCTTTCTCCTTGTACAAATTTTTCACGAGATGCTAGACATGACTATTTATATTTCTTATAATGCATAGATCTACTTGGTACTTCTAGTTTTCCATGCCCCCTATGTAAATTTGGTGAGCCACCACTATTACTAAATCATTTACAACTAGCCCTTATGTTTAAGTCTCGAAGTTCCCGGATTACATACCCAAATCTTTGATGATTGATAGGGGTTGATTCTTCAAAAGGAAGTCACTTAACCAATATTGTTGCTCCTCTTTATCAACGCATTTATCAATCCACGAGTGCTCCTTAATAACTTCAATTTACATGCGGTTGCAAGAATGGGGGTGGCCAAGCCACCCCCTTGCATTATTGTTCCTCATGTCATTCATTCGCCATGATGGTGGGCATGGATACCATACACCACCATTGTTCTTCACCTTAAATTATTATTTTTTATTAGTCTATTTTTTTCTTTATTTGTGTGTGTGTGTGTTTGTGTACATATAATAAATATCTAAACAAGATATATAATCTTTATATATAGATACTCACAATTAGTTTTGTTATTCATATTTTTCAAAATGTTAAATGTCATGTTAAGAATGAAAGAAATTACAAATCTCTCTCATGCCTTGAATTAAAAGAGATAATAACCCCCTCTCTCTAACCAATATATTAGATAATTTAACTCTAATTTATTGAAATATGTTTTGTTATTAATTTTTTTAATATGTCATTAATCTACACATCTAATTTTTGTAATTTTAATTACTTTGTTTTCTTTTCATATTTAAAATTAATATAAAATTATGTTACTTGATATGGACATTGAAATATTTTATTTATAACATGCGTAAATACATACACCACATATGTAAAGTGAAGAAATAACTAATAAAGTTAATGTAAAATGAAAGTAAAAATTAAAGTATTTTATGTATAAAAAAATAAAATTTAAACTTTCTACTGTTATTACTATTTTTAATTAATTAATTAATGTAAATCTTATTTTATTAATTTTAAAAATAAATTTAGGAAACAATACCTCTCCTATTCAGCTATAGAGTAGCACTTCAAACAGTTGATATTTATTTCAAAAATACATTACACAAAAAATATATTAATAATATGACTTAAACACAATCATTTTTGAAACTCTAAGTATAAAGAGTTACTGGGCAAACTAATATATTTTAAAAAAAACTATTAAAATAAATCGTTATTAAATATATCAAAATAATATTCACAAAATAATATTTGATATATTGATTTATTTTTGAAATTATAATATATATTAATATTAATAATATAATGAATTTTATTATATTGGCGTATAAAAAAATTTAGTTAAAATAAAAAATATTTTAGTTATTTAATAATTATTTTTGCAATTTATAATTAAATTATAAATTTGATACTTGAATTATTGAAATTTACAAGAGAAAATAAAAAAAATAAAAAATAAAAAATAATTTACTACTTTCAGAGGATCCAAATAATAATTAAAAAAAAATTAAAAAGTCTAGTAATTCAAAACATTCAGAGGATCCATGACTTCGGGCGGTCATAAGAAGGATAAGCCAAGACTGTTTGGAATGGATAAGAATGAGCGAGCTGCAAGCAAATCGAATCCCATTTTGAATAGTCCGCCAACTGACCTCTTTCAGAATGGTGCAGTAGCGCAGCAGCCTTTCGATTCCAACCCCAGACTTTCTCACAATTTTGAGCTGGAGATAGTGAACCCTATCAAAATATCGGCCTCATTTGGAGCAGGGGCCCCGCTATTTTCACGGAGAATTTTCGTCGAGTTCTTTGTCTTCTGGCAAAAGGATTTGTGTCCAGTTCTTTATCTTCTGTGAAAAAGGGGCAGAAATGGCATCGAATTGGCGTCAATATCCTAAAACGGCCAGAAAATGAAGATCCTCAGCAGCATAATACATCTGATAAAACAGAACAGGAGTCAATATATATTGTGTGCTAACACAAAGAAAAGAATTAGACTTGCCTAATTACATCACTACAGACGAATTAGACTTACCCAATTTCTGTAACGAACACCTGCTGGGCAACATAAACCAATATCAACGTCAGAAAGCCCAGTGCCACCAGGGCAATACAAACTATTGTTAACCTTTGTGGAATCAAAGAGAAGCCCAGTGCCACCAGGGGGGAAATTAGATATAGAATTGATCTGCCCTTGAAATTCCTACTCCTGTGCTGCAGAGTGTAATAGCTTCTGTCTTGACCATTTCAGAACCACATCAGTTTGGAATAGCAAATATCAAGTTATGGAAACAAAGAATATGTTCTGACTTCAAGTTTCGCACCAGAAGCAAGAGGATTTACAAAAATAGAAACGCAACAATAAATCGAACATGAACACACAACCTCCATATATAAGCAAGAGGATTTACAAAAATAGAAACGCAAGACAAACCTGTTGTTTGTGTAGGCATACACTAGGCCAGTGAAGAGGCAATAAAATCGAATATAACAGGCAGCTCCCAAAGGAGAACAAGAAAAAACTTAAGGTGCCACAAACGTCCTCCTCTTTTCTCATATCTCATACTCGCATTATTAATTTAGGGCATGCAGTCAACAAATGTCAATTAAGTAGTATAGGAAGGAGCAACTCCAACAAACTTCTTAAAAACAAAATAAACCTTCGACAATTAGAGAAAGGAAACGCTAAGAGCATCAAAAGTAAGCTGAGAGCAGGAGACAGTGAAAAGAAAGAAAGCTCGAAGCCTGTACAGCTTAAAAATATTTGATAGTACACTATGGCATAATGGAGTAGTTGTCACCAATCCATATTAGAAAAGTTTGCACAGTTACTATTCTATTCGGCTGAACCAGTTCCTTCTAAGGTAGCAGCAGTTTAATTTCCAATCAAAAAACTACATATCAAAAACAAAAAGAGGAAGAAAAATGGCTATTCTCAATTGGAAATTTTAAAACAACAATATTAGAAGAATCCACCTTCCTCTTGAATAGCTTGATAGTTCTTTTATTTCAGTTTCAATAAATCTTAGTACAAATTGCAACAGTGTGGAAGAATAGTTTGGTATTTACAAGGGATTGAAATATTCTCTTGCATTTTCTTTTTTTCAAGAATATGTTTGAAATAGTGATTTTACAATGTTTTAGACTGTACTTCTTTCAAATAACACCATTACAAGATTCTTTAGACCAGAAAGCTTTTCTAGATCAAACATTGTAACTATAATTCTATAATTCAATAAGCTAATCATAGTAATGTCAGGGGAAGTTGGAAACTGGAAGAGTTCGTACTCATGTTCTTGCTGCATTAATGAAGCCCTGTTTTGATGGTTTTTTGTATTTTTCAAAGTCTGATTCTGAAATAATAGAGGAGTCTGATTCTGAAAGAATAGAGGAATATTTGTGGCTCTCAAGCACTTGTTCAAAGAGGACACTGATTACCAAAAACTTGGTGGCAGGCTTTCTCATCCAGGAACTGAAAGTGGATTTTCTTATTTCTATCGACCTCTAAGGGTTTGAACTCTAAATAAAAAATGCCACAGTTGTTCAATATCATCATCTTCTTCTAGCTAGTGCCCTACAACCCTAGCCCAACATTTGAGAATCCAGGGTTCCTTGTTTCAGTTCCATCCAGCCCCAATGAAATTAAATATGAAAAATTTAATTTAAAAAGAAAAATAAATATTATAAACAAAATTAACACTTAAAACATATGAGCTTTGCATGCGGGTATGTGCATCATCTAAGATACAGCACGTGAAAAAATTATAGTACACTATGGCATAATGGAGTAGTGGTCTAGGTTCAGGATGTAATCTTGATCAACACAAATGAAAATGTTGAGAAAAACCTTACCTTGCACACAACCTTTACTTGTTTCTTCTTAGCAAAGATGCACACATTGCACCCACATAAAACAAAGACAAAAACTAGGGTAGTTTTGAGAAAGACATCCTTTATGAATTTACATATTTTGAAGAATGATGTTGGTTTTCATTTGTACATTGCAAAATATACTTAGGTACACAAGCTGACATAAAAAAATGAGTGGCAGAAGTTGGTGGCATTACATAGTAGGAAAGTGGCATTTCCTACAAGTTTTTTATAGAAATATATGTCAAGTGCTATGGATATGAAAATCCATAAACAAAGATTCTCATATGAAAGAAACACATGAATGCAACGTGCTTCATGTCTGTACATTACTAATGTATATATGTGGGATAAGCTCACTACTTTTATTTTGAAAAATCCTCCCGAACAGAAGGGAGGAAAATATAACAAGTCATTGAGGAGGTTTGAGAAGGAACACATTAACATGGAGAAGCTTTAGATGAAGAAAGGAAGAAAAACCAAGAAATATTGAGAGAAGAAGAAAAAACAATGATGTGAATTCAAAGATGTAAAGAAATCTTGTGATGAGGATGATGAATCTCCTAGAGGGAAACATGAGGGCCATGAAGAGGAAGGTGATGAAGAAGTGAAATGGTATGCACACCTATGTTAAGGTTTATGAGAAGAGGATCAAGGAGTAATAATGTGCCTCTTAATGTTCCAAGTTTGAAATCTTGTAGTTAAACATACAACCATATTAAATATTGTCAACTTAAAAAAAAAAAAAAATAAAAAATACATTATAAATTCATCATTGTAACCCACCCAAACATGGAATTTCAAATCTTCTCGCTATTTCAAATGAAAATTTGATGAAGTTTTTCTTATTTTTCAAGCCTTCGGTTTTAAGTTCTCCGAAAATTTATGATTTTCAACCTCCTCTAATCTAGAAACTCTTTTTCAACTTCTTTAAAATGAAAGTTTTAAATAAGTGATAACATTCATGTTCATCTATCATAAAGATGCCAACACATACGTTGCTTCACCAATCTCCTAAATTTGGTTTGTTCAAACCACAATATATTTAATGACATTTGGTGTCCTAAGTCTGGCAATATTAGGTTATTAGACTAAAGCGACTAATGTATGAAGATGTGACTAAATAGTGGATCAATTTGCATGTGTTCCCATAAATTAGCTACCTTCCTAGCATTTGAGAGTAGGAAGAACTTGATGGTAAAGATTATACTATTATCTAATAGAGACTAATTAAGCCTATATTACTTGTTTAATATTTGTGGAATTTCCCATAAAAAAGGTTATTAGACTAGAGCCAACACTAGAAGTAAACTGTAAATGTTTTCGGGCCTTCCTAGCATTTGAGACTTAGAAGTAGTTGATGATAAGGCTCATTTTGTTTGAGAATAAGAAGCATGTGATGATAAGGTTCATCTTATCTCGAGACTAATAAGAATTTGATGATAAGGTTGATCCGAATTTCCGATAGACCAAGCTTACATTTTCTAAACGATCTCTTAAATGTAATCTCGTCATAAGATCTTCTGTAGCTTTGACCATTGAAATTAGTCTCCCAATATGAGGTTAGTAGACCAGATTTGATAATCCAAGTAGATGTTACTCTCACCCCTCCAACTCGTCCATGGCCTACTTCCTTCCATAATAGTGGCGAGAAAAATTGAATTACTCATAGGCCTTATTATTATGTGTTCTTGGATTGGGTAATCCATAGAATTTGGTAGCTGATTTAGTAAACAAGTGGAGGCAATTAAGGAGAAAAAATCATGCTTCATAGTCCATACCTCTTACGTCATAATGAGGATCTTATCCTAAAATTACAAGTTTCAATATATATATATATATATATATATATATATATATATATATATTTTTTTTTTTTTTTTCTCTAGGTGCTAAGTGTTGCATGCTAAGTGTTGCAGCCTTTTGTAGCAAGCCTCGATTATGTTTGATTTGATAGTTCAATTGATCCCATCCAACACAATTTAAAAGTTCCCTCCATGAATCATTATGTCAAGGAGGAAGGCAATTATTTTTTTGAACTCCTTGATTTTATCCAAGCTTGGGACCAAAATTTTTGAACTATCCTTTCAGAAAACTTCACTGGATCACTTAAAGCCAAAAAGATACAAAAAATTCAAGAACTCCAAGGACGAAGATTTAGTTCATCAAAAAAATGGTTTTTTCCTTGATAATGGACATTGTAAATGGAGCTAGCCTTGTATCTATCATCATGGACTATAAAGATGATGAGCGAACCTCATCTCCCAAGTGCCCAGTAGTCACTCGTAATGAAAATCAAGGCATTACTATTTAGAGAGAGTTTGTAATATTCCCTTTCTTGATCCACTCAAACTAGACAAAATCGATCCATGGTACTTATCGTGGTATTTTTCCATGGTATCGGCCCATGGTACTTGTAGTCAGTTTTCGAGGAAAATAATAAAAAAAATGTCCATCAACCTATAAAAGGGGATAGAAGCTAGGCATTTAGAAGCATTCTCGTATTATCTATCTTATTATGTTTGGGTTGAGAACTTGGCCTCGCGAGTTCTAGCATTGATCCCGGGACGAAAACCCCATGGTGAATTTTTCTGTGGATACATCCAGGGTCCACGATTGTGCTTCAGTATTGGTTTTTTGTTTTAATGAAAATCCCGACCATGCCACTGCAAAGGCTCATATATTTTGGGTGTGGGAATGTAGCTTTGTTTTCAGTTAATAATATAAATAAAAGGCTGCATTTTGGAGATCGTGTCTATGTTCATGGTTTTTTACTCAATGATTTTTTTTTAGAACACATGAATGTGCTAGATGTGACTAAATTATTCAATTTTTGGATCTTATAGTGGTATCAGAGTTGTGCATCCTCCCAGCCAGAGGGTTTTATGTAGGGATCTTCGGTGGGATTTATTCCCACCCTAAACCCGCATCTTCCCAGTCTTCGGTGGTATTTGATATCATCCTAGTTGATTTCCTAATTTTTACTTCTTTTAAGGTTATGAAGGACAAGCATCTCGCTTTGTTGAGGCTACAAGAGAAAGGGCCATGAGGCCATTTTTGTTCGTGATTCGAATGTAAAAGGCCAAACCAAGGCCTATAGTTAAGGAGGTTTGCACTAGTCACATCACCGTCAACATTAATTGGATTAGTGTGTGATTCTCTGAGTGAAAACAGATCCACACCATTCATTTGGTATTCGGTCGAGGTGACTCGGGTCGAAAGTGGAAAACCGTGTTCTCGTTGACAATTTAGTAATTTTCTTGCAGAGATTATTAGATCAATCTTGGTCGTTGCACCAGATCTGCCTATTCACATTCAAGTTCAGGGAGATGTGATCAATTGAAAGAGCACTTTTTTCCTTTTCCAAGGTCATGTAAAAGCCTCACGCAGAGAAGGAATTGCATTGCGCAGTAGTATGGGTGCCGATAAAAAGTGGTGGACATGGAAGGATGACATCAGAAAGAAGACACCGCAGCAACCTAGAAATATTGTGGAGGATGCCAAGGCAGCTGAGTGATAGTAGGACGCCATCCTTGCAGGAGAGACGAAGCGAGAAATCTGCGAGTAACTTTTGCGCATCACTGGAGGGCATCGCACTTTGCAATATATTCCCCCCCTCGTGTGATTTCAGCATCCAAACACGATAGGAGGAATGTTGTCTCTCGTGGAAATGGAAGGACGTCTGATGAAGAATGCATATTAGTGCAGTACTGTATCAACATGAGCCAGGGTCATAAATAGATGTTTGCGGTATAGTAGAGTCGGCCTTGTCTACAGTCAAAAGCATTGTAATTTTTGGACTAGCGCATTAATAAAATGATCGAATAAGTCGACGATTTGCATTAGAGGGGTCGATAGTCATAGAGACATTAACTGTTGCAGTGATATGTTCCCGAGGCTAGTGAGCATTATTTACTCAGAATGCTGGCCTAAATCCATAAAATCTGACATCTATTGGTGACATTGAATCATCCATGAGGTATTTTTTATGACTATGGATCATCTCTATGATCATATCTACGACAACGAAATCACCTCTGAGGTTCTTTGTGGAAATGAGTCATCACTAAGGTTTTTATGCAGCAACGAATAATCATTGTGATAGGGCTGAGTTTGGAAGCGTGGAGACTGAAATTATCTACATGATTTCATAAATTTGTTGGACAGAAGTCCAGGCAAACTCCAGGGTCAACAACTATAACCTCTAGCGACCTATCTATGAGCGCATCTATAAATCGCAGTGGACCATTGGGCACATGAAAGTTTCTCCCTCAAGAGTTTTAGGTTCCAAAGATTATTATTCTGCTGAGGTTCGAATTGCCTCTATTTGGAGGTAAATTTATTCAGAAATTAAGGCAAACCGAGAGTAGTTATTCATCAATATTCGATTGGTCAATTATGTGTTTATAATTCATTTGTGAAGGGTGAAGCTTCAAGTCCAAGAGGACTGGTCTCTTATTTAACAAAAGCTTGGAAATTTGTATTCATTAGGTTAACTATGTTTAGTCAATTTAGAACTTCCATCCATTTTTACATTCTTGTTTATTGAGGCCAAGACCTTTATAGTCATATCTTCACCATTAGGGAGATTTTTTTTTATTTTTATTAGAATACAATTATTCATCCTATTTAAGTTTGGGCTCAATTGGAGATATAAGAAGAAGGATGTGAATGAAGAATCATTTTTTGGGTTTCAGTCAGCTCATGAGGATTAAAGCGAAGTTGTAGCACACTTTCCAAGAGGCAAAATTCATCAAAAGGCATCAAATTAAGAGAGGCTAAAGATTCAAACCAAGAATAGGTAAATCATTTTTATTGAAGAAAGCCAAAAAGAGAGAAGAAAGAGTAAGTATTGAAATCCATTGATGCTAAACCACAATGTCATCATTTTACTTTTGGAAACACCACAAGAATCAACATAGTGATACATTAGTTGATTCTCTAGGCTACAATACTTCTTGGATCATGTGATGCAAACAACATAAAAAATCAGAGGCAAGAGCAGAACCACAGGCCCTTCTCTCGAAAGGTCTGTTTTACCCTTCAACAGTCAAAAGATATCCGGAAGGAAGATGTAAAAAGCAAGTTTCTCTTTGAACTTAGATCCAAATTGCAGAGTACAAAATTAGGAGATGTCCTCCTACAATTAGACACATTAAATATGGCTCCAATCTTGATAGAGCAATGAAAATGGGAAGAGTGTAGTTGGGCCTTGAAGCCCTCCAGCTTGCTTTGACACAACCTAAGTTTGTGGAGCATTCTTGTGAAAATGTTAGACTCACAGTTGCCTCTTTGTCTCGGTAAAATCATACCCTTAACAACACCACTATCGCCCTACAATGATGACATCATGAGGAGGAATTTTGGGTAATTGTAGAAGAACTCTAAGGGTTTGACAACACCACCATTCTTACTTTTTTTCGTAAGCACAAAATTTTCGAATGCATGGAGAAATTAATATTTGGTATACTTATGTTGGGTTTAGAGTGTGATGACTTAATCCTTCGTATGCTTCAATACATTTGCACTAGAATTACAACGTCTCATCCAAACTTCATCAAAACAGACATGCAAAATATCACGTGTCCTATCTCAAGAGAAGATAGGGCCACCTGCGAACAAGTGAGATCCAAATTGTTGGCCATTTGGAGGAAGGAGCTAATTGTATCACCTGATTCTTATGAACTAGCTGAGGGGTTGATCAAATAAAGCATAAAACTAATTAGAAATAAGTTAACCAAGGAGGAACTAATAAGCGTTTGTGGAGACAACAAGAATGAACTAAGGAGGAAAGGCTGATGCTTTGTATGCAAGGGAGTTTGGGCACTTGACCATTCATATCGAGATGACACGAAGGCGAAAATGATAGAAAAATTAGAGACTTCTTTAGATTTTGTGGATTCATCCATAGATGGGTTCACTATTTTTCAGGAGAGGGCCTATGAAGGATCTCGAGTAGTCAAGTACCAATGGTGAGCAGCGACACCATGTTCTTCAAAGAAACTTGCAGGACAAGTTGATCACTCAACTTGACAAAGTACGTGACTTTAAAGGAAGGAGGTAATTCCTCTTGATGATGTGGTAGTCGAGTCTATAAATACACCGGAGGACATCCATAAAGAGTATGATCAATTAGGTATAAACAACGGTCCCACCGAAAGACATCCATGTTAGACAACCAAAGAGGAATGGGAAATTTATCCTTACATGTAAAGAGGTCCAAGAAGAATACGCTCAATGAGAATCAAAGGAGGAGCTAGTCGTAATAAATCAATATGATAAGCATGATCATGTGAGGGCAAGTAGGGACAAAATATAGTATGGAGGATGAGTCATTTCTAAAGGGCCAATCAAAGGTTCAAGTTGAATTAGTGGGACATCCTAGTGCGCCAAATATAGAGACATTCCATGGTGCACTAGAATTGTCGAGTGAAAGACTTTCTGGAGAGGATCATGCATTTCAAGACGATATCTTATGTTGTTGAAGCAAAATATCTAGACAACCCAAGACATTGTCTTACAGAGAACAAAAAAAATTGTGAAACTCATAGGGAAATGTGCCCAAATCATCGACCAAGTTGTCTAGTATTGAGGAACAACTCAAGTCCGTCACAAGGCCACATGAGGTGTACAATTGGGAGTTCCATAGAAGCACTCTACAGAAAACATAGATAAGGATTGTAACACCAACAACCCACCTTTATACATCGAGAAGAGTAGGCCAGATTTCTCCAAATACATCATGTTGGGTAACCAAGTAGAGCAACACAAATCGAGCATCGAACAACATCAACATAGTAGATTTGCAGATATTCATTCTTTCCCAAGTATGGATTGGCGAGAGATTATGAGTTGCTATTCTATTTATGAATTCATTATTGGGAGGATACCCATAGCCAAGGGAAAATTACAGCACTGGGCCATTTGGTGTGGGCAGCGATGGAGGGTTGAAATGGTACCATAACCCATAGGTCCCGAGATTTAGGTGGCATTCGGATCCAAGAGAATCCATTAGGGGGCGAGGATTGGCGAAAGGATTGTTTGGGATCCAAGTAAATATATTGAGGGGAAGGATTGGTAAGAGGATTGTTTGGGATCCAGGTATCGAAGGATCCATCTAGGACCATTCAACATGAAGGGATGGAACAATACATCAAGTTGTATGGGATCCCGATATTCAATGTACAAATGACTCTGTTGTGGATAAAAGTGGATCGCTTGAGGACAAGAAATCTTTGGGTGGGAGGATTTGTAATATTCCCTTTCTTGATCAAGTCAAAGTGGACAAAATCGGTCCATGGTACTTATTGTGGTATTCTCCCATGGTATCGGCCCATCGTATTTGTAGTTATTTTTCGAGGAAAATAATAAATTAAGGCCCATCAACCTATAAAATTGGATAGAAGCTAGGCATTTAGAAGCGTTATCGTATTATCTATCTTATTGTGTTTAGGTTGAGAATTTGGCCTCGCCAGTTCTAGCATTGATCCGGGACAAAAACCCCGTGGTGAATTTGTCCAGTGGATCCATCCAGGGTCCATGATTGTGCTTCAGTATTGATTTTCTATTTTAATGAGCAATCGAGCATGCCACCGCAAAGGCTCGTATATTTTTGATGTGGGAATGTATCTTTGTTTTCAGTTAATAATATAAATAAAAGGCTACATTTCAGCATCCTGTCTATGTTCATGGTTTTTTTTACCGAATGATTTTTTTTTGAGAAAAGATGAATGTGATAGATCTAAATTATTCGGGTTTGGGATATTACAAATTTTCTTCGAATCTTAATATCAACCTTTGTCAAAGAATAGTTTAAATGTTAATAAAACATTAATAAATTTGTACTATACAGTGAAGATACATGTAAAACATGCATTAGGCGATGCTTGTGTTTCCTTGAATGCTGAAGACAAGAAGAACAAGGCCTATTCCCTTTTCCTATGTTTTCCTTCTTCCATGTTCTATCCTTATTGGAAAATTTGAATTGATCGTCACATACACATAATATCAATTTTCAACATTGGATTCTCTTTTTAAGTCACAATCATTCTTTACCCTGTGTTATGTCTCATATCACATGATTGAATGGATCTCTTGGAACATATAATTATGATAGAGGAATTTTACATTAAATAAGTGTCTTACCAATTTTTTTAGTATCATATGATTGAGTTTTTAGGAAAAACTGAATTTTACAGTGGTTTATTCATAAGTTATGAGTTATAAACCAAACTAAGTATGTCTAACTTTTACACCTTTCAAATGAAGTAGAAGCTTGTGCCACAATGGAACAGAGCCTTCTGCGATAAATGCTATGGTGGAACTAAACCTTTTGTGTTTATTGAGAGAGATTTATTTCACTTAGGAGCTGGACTCCAACTAGAATTGGATTTTATTAATGAAAAGACACTTCCAAGATGGAATGCTAAGAAATCATAGCGCATCAAAAATAAAGGTATATCAAACGAATAAAATTGCATAAACCTAATGAAAATAGTTACGAAGAGAGCTGCAACAATGATTATTGTCACGACATGTGGAATCCAATGAAGTAATAAGATTCAACATGTGAATTATGTTGGCTTTCAATGGAAACGATGGATCAATCAATCTAATTATTTCTCTAATAGAAAGGTATCTAGTATTTTTCCATTATCTAAAATTTTTAATTAGGTGTGCATTAATTAGCATTAATTTTTTTTAATATCATTTAAAATCACTTTACAATGGTCATGGTTAGAAAATATTCTTTGAAAATTTATTAATACAAATCTACACTAATATACACTTGTACACTGTTCCGGAGAAACGATGCATAGGATGTCGCTCCAACTTAAATTCTTATCTAATATTAAAAAAAAAAAAAAACGAACATTTTTTTGGTAGGTATATATTCACTAGAGTCTATTATATATTTCCATAGCTGATAACGGTGAAGAGCCAAAAGAAGATATGTAGCAAACCAAAATTTTATTGATTTTTGCAATAAGTTGTTTTGGGAGAAAGTTGGAGAAAAGAAAATTTGGCTGGATCTTTGCACCACACATAGTGATTTAATTATTTTCATGTGAGAGAAAATTAGTTTGAGAAACTAGATGAAATAGGTACAAGTAAATTTTAGATGTGATATGAAAAACATTTAAAAATAAAAAGGTATCGAAATTTTTTTCTCATGGATAAGGGGAATCTTCGAATTTAACCTGTGATACCTCCTTAAATGTCATAAATTAGATTTTAGATATGTTAGAGAGAATTATTTTATACATGAAAGAAACCCCCCAACCAATTCAAAACGATTTACAAATCACACATAAACTTTGAAATTGTCAGTTCAAAACTTAATTACCCCACCTGACATCTAAGATGTTCATGGCATGTGCACTAACATGAAAAGACGAGTAATTGTAGGTAGGAAAAACTCCAATATCCATCTGTATGTTATTCTATTTTGGGTGTTTTTTTTCATCGATTTCACCTATCTATCTACCTATACAAGGATTTACCACCTTACACTTCACGTAATCCCATGTTTATGGACCACCGACTCAAAAAAGGGGTAAATCCTGTCATCCTACATGAAAAATTAGCTTTGAATTTCCCACTTGACAACATGCGTGTAAGGAATAACATCTACATTAACTTTGGTTTGGTCTTACTAGATGATATGTTGAAGTTGTCGTAGTGGAAGGCATGGGGAAGCTGTGGGGTATTTCAAGGTCTACATCAGAGGTTCTTTCATATGACCAGTGAATACTATGACACCAAATATATCGATTATTTAAAGGATTGTTTCCCATTGGATGTATGGAAAAACACGAGGTGTTATCTCTACATAACCTTATCTTGTATAAAAATGAGTTTCTTCACCTACAAAACTTTATTATGAATACCATCTTCTTGTGATATCGAGATGTGGGTAAAATTGTATTATATAATAAAATAGAAATGTTCATGAACTTCCCATGAGAGTGAGTGCATCGATTTAAAGTTTTTTTTTCCATCTTATTCTCTCTAATATAGAGTTGTGTGATATTTACAGCATGTGACTAAACTATCTTCAATAAATAATCTTCTACTTACCATGATTTTTTAGGAGTAGTGCATTTTATATGTGCAATAGTATGGTCGACGATCTCCTAATTGTGAAATAAGCTAAAGATCCTTTGTAGAATGACACATCTCAAGTCTAGAAGTATGAATTCATTAGCATAAAGAAAACATCGCTCGATTATATGATTCTACAATGATGCGATATATTATGGTGGGTCAAGAGAGAGGGTGCCTGATTGATATTTCTCTTTGGAATCTTATGAAGCTAGCTATTTGAGTTAGGATAGGATGCCTACAAGGTTCAAGATCCATTTTTATTTCTTGATTGAATAGTTAGTTTTATAATTCCATGATAGCAGAGGAAACGATAGTTACCGTTGTTATCGAATTACTAATCTGTCGACTTCGAAGCATACTTTGCAACTCAATGTGATATTTGAGACTAAGATTGTTTTTATTTATGAACCATTATTGACTGTTTGAAAGGACATTTAAAAGTCCCAATACTCATTTCAAAGTTATTGTTAGTACAAATTTTAATATAGCTAAAGGAATTACTAACTCAATTAAACCTTTCCACCTTTCCCAGTATTGAAGGTAACTTACTGGATTCATTATTACTAAAAAATGATTTAAGTGAACTGGGCTAACTTCAATTGAATAATATCACAAATCTGAAAGAAGAAAGTCGCGCATTCTTTAATAAAATATGCACAACACAAGTTACCCTTGAAATATTGATACAACGAAGTCCGCAGAAAGCTTGATCCAACATAAGTCTGCACCACACGATTTCTCTTCAACAAATAAAATCTCAGTACAAAAATAAATTTCCATAAATATAATGTAAATCTTGACGATATAAACTAGAACCTCTAATCACAAATTTGAACTAAAAGAAAATCTAATCACATAAATCATTGTGATAGAGTTGGCAACACTAATGTCACAAAGGTCGTGCCATCCACAATGACTACCTTTTCTTAAAACCCCATAAAAATATCCATCAACGAACCCCAATGCACGTATTTTTTGAGAAATTTGATCTAGGTGGATAATGTTGTCCACCTGCCTATTCCACCTAGTCAGTTTCATCAGTTTTATTATTTAATTTTTTTAGTAGTTTTTCATGTCATGAACCTCCAAATCCATTTCGAGGCCATACATGGCACAGTCCTTGGAGAGATCTTTCAAACGATGTATCATATGCGTCAAACGAACATACTATGACCAAGTTACGAACTCGGGAAGTTGGTTGCCCAACTAACCCCAATGAGACCCATAAAATCTTGGTGTTACATCTCCTCGAGTTAGGGTTTTTGTTTCTTAGGATTTTCTCTTATTTTTCAATAATAAAAAGGCCCTTGAGACTCATTGTAACATAGTTCAGAGCCATGTAGCCACTACATCTCTTCTAAGAGATAAGCTAGTTTATGTTTATTATGTCTCTAAGCATATTTCAGTCATTTGATATTAATGAAATTGAGTTTTACTTCAGCTACATCTATGTGTTTATTTTTATTTTTGTCCTTTATTTTTTTCCTGCATAAATCAAGATTCAGGTTACAACTCCATGAGGGTTAGAAACATATTTCAGTTTCAAATTTTTGCAGTAATATTTAGTAAAATTCATGAAAGTGCAACGGTATCCACAGATAATATGAGAGAGATAAATATATATCATTTGAAATTATTTTTTATTACATCAAGCATGTTTTTTACGGAATTTTATTTTGTTTCCCGGTTTGAGAGATACTAGCAATTGAAGTTACACCTATCTACAACATTGCGTCCCCACACATCCTATAAGTTTGTGAAATAATTTCTCAGCCCCACAGTTCATCAAATTTCAACTATATTATATCACTTGAAGTATCTATTCAATACCTCAAATGGGTCTCTCATAGAATTTGATTTCATCGCCTATAGCACAAGTTATCAGCAAAGTTGCAGCAACAATTCCATTTAAATCAAGATCTGGATTAGTGGTATCAGAGTGGTCTACTCTTTCTTGATATTTATTTGCATGTCCCCAATGAGGTCTATGTATAATGATTTAGGCTCGATCTGGTTGAACCTTTCCAATATCGGCCTCGCAAATCCCGACGGCCTCCCATAGAAAAAGAAAAGAAATACGAGAGAGTAGGATATCCTATCAAAATATTGATTGAGGAGGCCCTTGAGAAACAAAGGAACGCAATGATGGATAAATTTTCCAAAATCCTGCAACGACTTCCCACTGGCGGTCCATCTACATCCAGGAGCCACTCCGGAGGTGCCACTCCTTTCAAGGTCGAGTCAACTTCGACATTCGGTTATTTGAATGCGAGATAGATGAAGACATAATTGTATATGATTATTGACCTCATTATTTTATTATTACTTTGGGAAATAATTTATACAGGATACATGAGGTAGTAATGCCTCTCGTCGTCTCTTTGATGACTGCAAAGAAAAGTATTAATATTATTTACTAAACTAGGAAATTTGTTTTCATTACAATTCACCCACATGGAGAGAAGAACATTATGGCAACAACCTCCAAACAGGGCTCCCCTGCACAACAACAACATATGGACGAAGTTTTCAAGGAATAAAAGGACTTTTTCTCCTCAACCACATAGATTCCTCTACACTGTCAGGTCAATCACTCCCTTGATCTAACCCCAAGTGCACGATCACCTGATGTTGCAATACCTCATGCGAAAACAAAGAAAAAGTCTACAAGTGTACTCGCTCACGTTCGCAAAAAGGTTGATGAAATATTAGAGAAATCCAATGCTAGGTACAAGCAGCGCCAAGATCAACATTGAGTGACACAGAATTTCAAGGTAGGCAAAAAATTTTGGCTACATTTGCAGGAGGGCCTCTCTAGACCCCATTGCAATCTATGCCCACTTCAAAGCAAGCCAACACCTTCAAAAGGGAAAGTGGTTCACTGGGACCAGGTAAAATAGAAATTTCCCTACCTCATGGAGGGTCTGCATGCAATGGGAACCATTTCTTTCTCCCCTCATTTCTCTCATGATTAAAGTATAAAGTAATTATAATACAAAATATAATTTTTTTATTTTTAATGGCATTATCTCTCTACATAAAATTGATGTAAGATTAATGTGAAATTAAAGTATTTTATTTTAAAGAAATGACATATAAGAATTTTAGTGTTATTAATATTTTTTAATTTATTAATATAAATTTTATTTTATTATTTTTAAATATATATTTTGGGAACAATATTTCTAGAATAAACTATATAATTCCACTTGAAGCAATAATATTTGTTTTAAAAATACATTCCACAAAAATATATTAAAAAATACATATTACACCAACCTTAAAAATATATATGATATAAAGCTTAAAAGGTATAACACAATGTTGTATTAAAGGATTTTGTGGTGAAAAGCTCATTATTTTGAAAATTATGGGCACAAATTTGCCTATATAAGTATTACTTGGTATGGCCTAAACCAATCCTTTAATGATGAGTTAAATACACTTGGTTCATCATTTTTGAAGCTAACTTATTTTACACAAACTAATATATTTAAAAAAAAATCTTTAAAAAAGGTATATTACACTTCATTATTAAATATATTATTCTTCATTATTAAATATATCAAAATAATATTAAATATATGGAGTTATTTTTCGAAATTATGATTAGTAATAATGTATAAACAATTAAACTAAAAAATTCAATTTAAATAAAAACTATTTTAGTTATTTAATAAAAAAAAAATTATAATTTATAATTAAATCATAAATTGAATACTTGAATTTTGCTTTCATATTTTTTAGGGATTAAAATAATTAAAATTTACAAAATAAAATCATTAAAATTTTGAATTTACTGACTTATCAAATATACTAAAGAATAGAAATTTCATTTTAAATTTATTTTTATTATGTAATAATGATTTCTGTAATTTGTGATTAAATTATAAATATAACCCTTGAATTTGGTTTTATATTTTTTTTAGTAAGTAAAATACTACAAACTTACAAAATGAAATCATAAAAATTTGAATTTACTCACTCTAAAATAGAATAATAATAAAATGGACTTGATTCCCATATGAACACATCGGACCTATCATCAATGGTTAATTTATAGTCTCTTGATATTTCGAGATCCAGAGCGAGACCATATTGCAAAGTCTCCAATAGTTGGTTTGTTTGCGGAAGTTTTTATAAATAGAGGAAGTTGCCTCCGTACATCGTTCCAGTGAAAGAGTGGAAAGTGCTCAGATTTATGGTCCCTATATTCGGCGAGCTTACTTGAATAAGAGGAACTTAAAGAAGATAGTAGCTTTTCACTTGGTGCTATATAATGCTGGTGCACACACCAAAAGTCTAGAGATCATAATTCAAAACATTCAAAGGATCCATGGCTTCTGACGATGGTCACAAGACAGATAAGCCCAGACTGTTTGGAGTCAATATCACCCTACACTACAATAATTTCAGCCTTAAAGAACACCCAGGAATGTCATATTTATCGGAAAAAAACCTTGCAAACAAGCAAAGTGAGGTACCAAAGTTAGCAACTTCTTCTGCTTCCAGGAGCCCAAGCGCCGCCCAGGGCCCTAATGCTCACGTCTTTCATTGTCTCTATTGCTCAAAAGAGTTCTACTATAATAAGGCACTTTGAAGCCATCAAAATTACCATAAGAATGAGCAAATTTCAAGAAAATCGAATCCCATTTTGAATACCCCCACAACTGACCGCTTTCGGAATCATGCTGTAGGGCAGAAACCTTTTGATTCCAACTATAAAATTTCTCACAATTTTGTGCTGGAGATAGTGGACCTATAATATTTAGTGGGTGAAACCCATGAGGTTCCAGAGTTGGCATATTTTTCTTGTAATATCAAAAGCACCGCTCAGGGCCCTAATTCCCGCATGTTTCATTGTGGCTATTCCTCAAAACACTTCTACATTTCTAAGGCACTCAGAGGCCATAAGAATTCCCATAAGAAAGAACGAAGTAATAGGTAACCGTCCTCTGAACTATGATGCACTATAGCCTTACATATTTCACACCAAAGGTTTAGATCCTTCATTCAATGGATTTGGTGCCCCACCAGCCATGTAATCCATGAAGATATGGCACTTCTCTTTAAAATGTCCCTTCGATTTGCACTTCGTACTTGATACTTCTTCTCTAACCTATATTCTTTAATTGATGTCTTGTATCTATAGGGTTAGGTTCACCAGATGACTCTAAATATCTTGCATTCCTGCATTGATATCTCCTATAGGAAAGTCTTCCAATTTCATCGTAATTTGTAGATCTTCGGCTTGAGTTCCTACCTTTTGTTGTATCAATTTCAATCTAATATGCAGTAGAAGCACATAAATAAGCCATTCTTAATGTTGGTGTGGAGCTATATTGAAGCTTAGCTGATCCAATAAAAACTTAAATCTCTGATCAAACTCCCAAACAGACTCAGTAGTTTTCTGTATAATCTCTTTCAACTCAACTATCCACTACAACTCACAATTTGTCCTAAAATTTCTTATCAGTGTTTTTTTAATATTTGCAAACATCCTATTCTCATTATTTGAATACTTCATTCACCATGGCAATGCTCTATCTTGTAGTGCCGTCACGAGTTGCACTTTCTTTATATTATCATTGTTTATGTGCTTTGTTGTCCATACATCTTCATATAAAAAAAAATTTGTTTCAGATCCTGAAATCAAGTTGGTTTGAAAATGTGTACCTTAATATCATCAAATATATTTATTTTTGGAGGGGGAGGGGGAGGAGGAGCGGGATGGGGGGTAGGAGGGGTAGGGGGAGTGGAAAATCACTAAACACCCTATCTATCACTAGATTTTGGCTTCTTCGAACTCTCAGGATGGGATGGCGAATACCGCAAAGTTACCTGTGGGTTATCAGGGTGGTTTTCTTCCCTTTCACTTTCTGATCGACTCAAAAGAGGACTATAATCAGTCTCTACAAAGGTCTTTGGGTCTTGTCCATGAGATCTCTTTTTGGTATCTCCTCTATATCTCTTTCCACTTCATGTTGTGCAAATATATTGCTCACACGTATTCTCTCTTCTACCAAACATATGTAAATTAGAAATATGATTGCATCGGTAAAACTTCCTTTTCACACAGAAGTATCTTAATCCAAAGCTTCATATATTTTCAATATTTACCTCATAGTCCTTTTTAAAAAATTTGTTCCCCTTCGTTGTAGGACATGGTCGATTCTACAAAGAACTCAGTAATGAATCCTCTCAAGATACTATCAATTCAGAAATCAACAACCCTTGAAATCCTATTTTCAGTGATCTTGAGTCGATGTATCAGTTTAGGAGTCGACACCATAGGTTCTCCACCCTTAAAACAATTCTTCCTTTCACTCAACCTAGATATCCACTCGTACAACTCTAGAGTAAAATAAATAAAGAAATATCATATTGATATGTAAAAATATAGTTTTGTAACCAAGATTCGGATATGATATGACGGTTTCTGTTTTCTTGATCCCCAAATTCTCACAATTTCAAGTCTTTCCAGTCTTGAATCTCCTTCTTCAACGGGTACCACATCCACATATCCAGCAATAGATCTCGGTCGTGATATAAAAACTATTTTTTGGCTTGTTTTGGGCTGACCCAGGTTTGATCTATACTACCACCAGCAAAACCTTTGATTGTTGGCCCTCTCAACAATGACTTGCAAGCATATCACAGTCTCATCCAAAGTGACTATGGGAGGATGTAGGACCAGGTTTTTGTAGCCTTTACGGACTAGGAGATGTGCTATTATTATGTTATATTATATTTATCACTTATAAAATAGTTCGCTACATTAGATTAATCACTCAAACATGTCATATGAAAACATAAACTATCATTTTTCTAAAGTAAATTGCAATTGTAATATTTCTATTTACAAGAGATAATAAGAAAATATACACATTACTCACACAAGAGCACCAAATTATCATCCATAATAACTATTTCCTAATATAATGAATCTTTGTCAACAACCAATTCTTGGCATGCACACTAAGCTACAGGTTGTGTGTGCACTAAGCTATAGACTCTTCGCCAAGCCCCTAGGCACTCAGTTCCAGAGCCTCTCCTTCGCTAAAAAAATACATATCACTCTAATTGACCCATAACTATCTGATTCATTTTTCTCTTCTTATTATTTTACCCTATATATATTATTACATTATAGGATTACATCTTCAACATACCATGGTCAAAATACAATGGACTTCTTAAAACAAGCAACTATGGCCCCAAAACCATTGAACCCTTGCGAAATCACTCCATTTTATAAAAAGGACGGTCTTCGATCCACCCTCAATCCTTTACAACACCGTGCAATATATTTAAATCCTCAAAATGCACTCCGCTGCACAATCCACTGTGCAATCTGCCCCGCAAACTGTGGAGTCTTCACCAAAATCTAGGCCAATTTGGGTTGTGCCCAATAGCAGTAGTGGCTCTACTAGTGACAAATTAGTCTATTGTAATACGCTAAGTTTCAATATTCTTCTACTTTATCTTTACAACCGATTAATGACTAAAAAAAATAATAAATATTTTTATCTGTAACAAGTTTCAATAATTTTACAGAATAATGACTTCTTTTATTTAGGGTTATCTATATCGATCTAAATTTAAAAAATATTTGTATTCTTTAATTTTTTTTAGAAGTTTAGGTTTTATCTAATATTACAGAGATAACTTCTTCACCTAGTGTGTCTCCAATTATTGTAGTACTCAACAACCCCCCATTATATTTAATAGTAGAACTAATAAATAATGGGTATTGTTTTGAGCGTTAGATAAAATATTTTAGTTTTAAAATAAAATAAGACAATTTAAGCTTTGAGTCACCAAAAATATGACTAAAGGGGATAATTCCCTTACCGGAACCTTCATATCCATGTTTAGGCTTAGATTTTAATATTCATAAATAATATACCTTTAGGCTTTTACTCGAAATGCTTTATCGGAAATATTTCAAAGGATTCTAGTGGGTCTCATAATGGAATCTCCGATACGAGAACTCTGATTAAAATTTCAATTATTTTCAAGGCATAAAATTATAAGCCTCTTGTTGCTAAATATTAAAAGGCTTATCCCCATAGGATTATCAGGTGGCATTTCAAATTTTTCATATGAGGACTCTTTATATGAACACCACATAGAAAATTCTGATCTTCAATACTTCCTATCACTCATTCCTTCAATACTCTGAGAGACTCATTCCTCCAACCTCCGATATTCCAATCCTATGATCTTCGATACTTCCTACCACTCATTCCTACGATACTCCAATATATTTATTCCTCTGATACTATGATATCCAAATCCTTCAATCTTCTATATTCCCTATCATAAATTCTTTGATAAACCTCCCCTTTCCAAATCAGAACCTTCATTTCACAATTCCCATATCGTAACTTCTTATCGGATGTCACTATTTTAAAAAACCGATATAAATATTTTATACGAAACCTCTGATAACACTTCACATTCGTGTTTTTATTAATTAATTTTTTTAAATACTATCATAAGGAAAGGATATTACATGTTTCAAAGTTGTAACCATATGAATTCTCTGATAAAAACCTTCGATATGTTGACATGTAGAAGGGTCCATGTGAACCCATGTTTCATCATTTGATTTCCCAATGCATCGATTTGATGATTTCAAAGTTCTCAATGATTTGGTTATCATAGCTTGATTTCACTGGATTTTTCTCATAAAGGCATGAATTGAGATGAATTGGGTTATTTTATTTAAGAAATTTTGTGATTAAGAATGTTTCCACTTATCCTCATGTTTTCTCTTCGCAGGTTATCCTTGATAAACTTCACTCAACAAAAATTTCTAAGGTAGCTAAAGGTAAGAACAAACTCGTAGATCAACAATATTTGGTTCCTCCTCCACCTGAGACTACTGAAATTCTTCCGCTATTTTCCGATATGGCATGTACTCCAGAAGTCGTGGCTTCCAAATGGGAAGCTATGTATAAGCTTGTGAGGATGAAAACCCTAGGGTAGTAGAGAGAAAATCTACAGTTGATGATTAAACCTCAACCTCTGAGTCTACATGGAACAACTTTTCAAATTATTTATTACACGGTATTGTAGAACAATCAAGGATCTATGCTTATACATACATGGTTAAATGGTTTGTTGATAAATTGAGTGTTTCAAAGAGTGATTTTCTAATCCAAATAACATAGTCATTGGGTCATTTTCCAATGAATATTTAAACAAAATGTATAAGTTATCATCGCACTAAAAGAAATACGACAAATAATTTGTGTAGAAATTCATGAATGAAAACGAGGACCAATCAGATCCCATCAGGAAATGGAGGGGAGATCCCAACAAACACAATCACGAGGACACAGGTATGTATTCCATTTCTTATCCTTCTCGACCATTATTTTATATAGTCTCCATGATGTCTAGAATATATGGATACCCTAATACCCAGATATGCTCATTCCAGTGCGTAGCATTAATTGACGTTGCCTCAGATGGATACATTATGGATTGGTGAACTATATTTCATGATAGTATAGGAAAAAAAAATCCTAAGTTATAGTAAAATTCATAGTTTTTCTTAGAATATTGTTCCCCCATTCTACATCAGTGCATATTTCATGTATTTTGTATGTTTTATATCTGATTTAACATCTATGGGATGGAAATGGTGCATTGAAAAGCCTACACCTATACATATTTATAAGGAAATATTCTAGGAATCCAAATTATAGCCTCACTTATACAAAATTTTCCATGGAGTTATTCTAGTTATCCACCAAAATGTCTTTGATGAGAATTCCACTAGCCTTTCCCCTCAAGCAAACAATGATTTATTACCAACAGGGAAATGGTTCGTAGAGGAATCCTTTACTTTTATCTGGATCTTTGATAGTATTTACAACCCTTATGTGTTACACATTTATGTTCCTAATAATCTATTAGCCTGAGAAATAACTTACCAAACTATTGGTAATGGCCTTTCAAAGGTTCTAAAAGATTCTAAAAACACGATGTGGCCTACCTATCCTATTTCCTGTGGTGTTTATTCCCTTGAGAGTTTCAAGCATGTTGCTCATGAAATTGCAGAAATTCAATATTTAGATTTCCCATTTATGCCTGATAGACAATATGATCCTAATCATACTTCCAAGAATTTCACAACACATGAAAATATTAGACAATTTATGCACAAGCGAGACAAGTTTGATGATTTATTTGAAATGCCTTCTACCTATGCACATAATGAGAAATTAACGGAAACACAAATTATTCCTGAAGAATTGGATAAGTCTAATCAATATAGGAATAAAGGGATAACTATTTTTCCTTTGGATGTGTTGATAATTCCTCAACGAAATACACAACATGATAAATTTTGTCCTCTTTAGAAAAATATAATGATACATCTCTAGCCAAAAAGAAAACTTCTTCATGCACTACACAGACTCAAGAGACTCAAACAAGGAGAGAAATTGATAAGATGTGTGAATAATTCAACCAAGCCATACAAAAAACATAGCCTCAATATTTGAAGACTTCAGTGTACGAAAATACTACACAGACCCCTAAAGTTAAAGGGAATATCTTGCTCACTATTGAGGCTTCTGAAAAAGCTTAGGATACTAATGATTGAGAAAATATCCCAATAATTCTGACCTCTAAGGTCACTTTTAAAATCGAATAAATGCCTCCTCTTGGTGTTTTTTATAGTACTAAACATAAATTTGTGCTCAACAGATAGAGAAAAAGAAGGAAAGTTAAACAAACCTAGACCTTAGTCCCTGATAATGCCTATTTTGAAGTAGTTTTGAAAGATCGTCAAGCATATACCAAAGAATATCTCAGTAGGGTCTCACAGTTTGCAGGGGCATATGCGACTACTACAATTGACAAATATTATGAAGTAAAAAAACTCGTAAGAAATATGAAAGAATCATACAATTATAATAGGGACTGGAAAATGAAAATAAAACTATTAAACAACAGTGGCAATAACATCTTGCAGAGCTTCATAAAAATATCAATGACTTAAAACTTCAACATGAAGCTGATATGAAAAACAGGGCCACTAATATTCAATAAATTGAACAAAATATTGCGCAGCTGAAAGTGAACCCTGAGATAACTGAATTTAAGGAAGAGGCAGGAGAAGTAAACACTCTCCTTTCTCAGAAACAAGTCATTTATTCCTAGAAATTGGAAACTATCAGTGACTTATGCATATCAAGTGATTCATTAGTGAATCAATTCTTCGAGTTGAGGATATACTATGAAGAGGTTGAGGAGATGATTTGTAATTACATACTATGGAAATATAGTGTTGCACGAAGATCAACTGATCTCTCGAGAATTGAATAATCACATAAGTATATCATTTTAAATGAATTAATTAGGGGAATTTTGAGGTCTAAAATGGGCCTCCTAAGTAAATTATAAAATAATAGTTGAAAAATAAAATAATATTTTATGACATCATCAAATTTTAGAGGGAAAAAAGAAAAAACTGCTTTTTCAACTCATATTTTCAACTTATCTCCCAAATTTTTTACTCAAGTTTCGAGCAAGTGAACTCGTTGGATGCAAAATTTAATTCTTCATCCAAGGAGTACCCATGTTGCATACTTTCGATGGAACCTGCTACACGAAAAATGAGAAATACATGAAAAACGTGATTACAATCATGTTTTTCATGTATTTCTCATTTTTCACGTAGTAGGGTCCATCGAAAGTATGAAACATGGGTACTCCTTGGATGAGAAATTAAATTTTGCATCCAAAGAGTACTCCCGCTCAAAATTTGAGTAAAAACTTTGGGAGATAAGTTGAAAATACGAGTTGAAAATGTAGTTTTATTATTTTATTATTTTTTAATATTTTTATCCTTTTACTTAATAAACGGTGAATCATCCCCCATGGTTGACATCATCATATTCAATCCTATTGGTCATTATAAAGTTTACTTTGGTTGTACATTTTTCTTAGGAGGCCCATTTTAGACCTCAAAATTCCCCTAATGGGTAAATCAAGCTAAAGCATTCTAAAATGGATATTGTAAGTGTGACAAAATTTTCTAGTAATCTCAGTGAATCTATCAATGATATTCTACTACAAGAAAACTTGATCCAAAAATTTCCAAAAGGTACTTTTATTGAAGTAAAATTGTTAACCAAATCATTTTAATATTTATCAAAAAATAAGGTTGAACGCATCAAGAATTTGTCAAAGGTTGACCTAGAATGCCATTCACATTACTTGGTTAAACATCACAGTTACTGACTCATGTTGGGGTGTTTTTCCAACAAAACTACCCATCTTCTTCTAGCACTTACCGACACAATATTTACACAACATATGCGCATCCTGCCGAATCATCCACTCAAATTAAAATTAGTGACATATACATGAAAACATCAACAAAAAATGGGAGAAAAACCTTCATCTCAGTCATAGTCATGTTGTTACAACTGAAATATATTATTGTCTTTTACATTATTTTAAGGATGGATTTTTAAAAACACTCCAGTATTTTATGATAATTTACTATCAATGTGTATTCTTATTAGAAACTATAAATCCCCTTCATGGATATGAAGAAAGGATTCTGAATTTTTACAAGAGATATTTTGGTTTTCAGTACTTTACATTCAAGTCATCTTAGTATAAAGTGGAATCACCACTATTTTCCTCATGAGAGGAGTCAAAATATATCATGTTCTACTATATTTTTATTATTGATGTGCTTATGATTTGAATGGTTATTTTAATTGTGTTTATTCATATATGTTTCTGCAAACAATCGAGCATTTATCACTATTGATGTGTGTGGTTGAAACCTTACAAGTATATGAATGAAAAAGGAGTTCTTATATATTCATATAGCTTCACCAGATAATTTAATTAAATTTTTTATCATTATATATATTAATCTCGTAAATGATTTGATCATCTGTATGTGTCATGTTATGTATGAGATATTTCTAAACATAAAATATACAGAAAAATCATTCCCATGTTAGACAGTTTAGTTTTTTTTTATTCTTTATCACCTAGTTAGATTCACATAATTAGCCTTACTCTTATATATATATAATCCTCATTTCATATCTTTATTAATGGACATTGGTCCCATAATCCTATTCAAAGCTACTATTCCAGACGAAAAAGTAGCTGCTTTAAGTTCTCGACTAGGTGGTTTTCCACGATGTTGAGGCATAGAATTATCAACCTACAATACAGCCCCACGCATCGTGAACACTGGTGTTTGAGTGGTGATTAAGGGAATATCACTCTAATCCTTCAGTTTCTCCATTATCGATTGCATCAGTGGAACATGATGTACTTATTGAGTTGTTGAATACATCTACTCCATAGTAAGACTTCCTTTTAAATTATTTGTCACCTTAGTAAGATTATCCCATTCCATTATTAATAACTTGGGCACGTTTTTGTATTTTATTATTACCACAAATAAAAAATATTTGATCTGGTACTGCGACATAGGAAAATTTTGTATCATCTTTTAAATTCCAGCTAAAATGGTGGTCACTAAAAGGAGTATTCAAAACCTAATCCTCTCCTTGTATGGATAGGAAGCTAAGGTCTTGCTCTATATTTTTCAATTTGTCACAAAATCCCTCATTGGATATTAGCCAATTTTATTTTCCCCAATATCAAGGCATGCCAAAAATCCCGAGATAAATCCAGTGAGTTGTTAAATGATCCATTTCATTGGAGGCTTTCTAAAAATATTCCCAAATAAGCTACATCACAATATGATTTTCCTACAACATACAAGGGAAAAAATGCACTAATCTCTTGAAGGAAAACTCAATCCTGCTAGTGTTTCATCTTCTAAGGTTTTGATGAAATCGATGAGTGAATCAATGTCCTTTAATATTTCCTCCAAGACTGTAGTTATTCTCTTTTCTTCTAGGCTAGTTCTTTTAATGATTCCCTTCTAAAATTTAGAGAGGATTTCCACATAAGCACTTAATGTAGGATTTTTTATTTGATTTACCTCCATATATCTTCTTTAGCTTGTATCAGAACCTGTTTTCCTGTAAGGTTAAATTTAATTATCTAATGTAGAAGTTTTAACCTCACCATGTATTTATTTAAGCACAATATGAATCTATTCAATCTCATCATTTTATTGGTTCCCTAAACTTTCCCCTCTACGTCCATCTATTTTTTTCTCCTACTTGGCCTCTTCTAGTTCTTGTTCTAGATGATTTATTTTGATGTGGAGGAGCTTTGAGTCCTCAACTTGATATTATTGGTAAGTATTGAGGTAATTATTGATTGTATCTGAATAATATACTATAATATTGAGGTGGAATTCCTCTTTTTTCACGGGATTCGTCCTTCAAAGCCTCCATTTTTCTAAGCGCTTCTTCAAATTCTTCCTCCTTAATTCGAAAGGATGTCTCCATATTTTGCAGTTGTGTCTCAACCTCTTCCTTCCTTTGTAGAGATTGGATTGAAACATTTGGGTCATAATATGGTATCTTCATAATGGTCTACAAGCCTTCTGTTTTCTTCTCTTTTTCTTCCAGCAAAATTCTAATGGCCCTTACTTTGCTTGGTTGACCATGCTACTGAATAAATATATATTATAATTCTTTAACACATTTTTTCCTAGTTCTAAGAGTTATCTACGCTATATGTAATTGGTCATATAAATTTTCAAACGTTTCATGCATATTTCTATTTCATGTTGTTTAATCAAGTAATCTCCTAGCGACAATCTCTCCTGGTTGTCAATGCAGGTTGATAACATCCATATCTCATCATTTCCCCAAATTAATAGCTGGGGAACAATTCAAGGCTCCTAACATATGTTTATTCTCTTCTACTTCTTGTTGAATGACTACTGGTTTTAGAGTATTTGTTTCAAATTTGGTAGAAGAAATAGATCAAGGTTCATATATGGGAACTATGTATTTAAGTGCTCCAAATTCTGTTGATTGAGACTGTTCATATAATAGATAGAATTATGTACCAATTATCATTATTGGTCTCCCCTCTATGAAAATATGTTTTATTCTAAGGGTTTGTGCTCCTAAAGCCCTTGTCCTAATGTCATCAATTTCTTGTTGCATCTCTTTACTTAACTATTCTATTTCCCACTTGAACGTCTAAGTATAAACATCATCCACTTTTTCTTTCACTCGTCTTGATACTTCAAGCGGAACTAAAATTTCCAATTTCCTTTTTTTTGTAGAGACAAGTGGAGTAGGAGTATTTATAGACTAATATCCTTCATTTTTAATTTTACTGCATCATGAATTTATGCAAGTTATTCCTTTATTCTCTTTAGGCACACGTGAAACTTTTTATGCAAGATTGTGCATAGGTGATAAGAAATTTTCATCTTTAATGTTTCACACATACTTTCATTTATATAGAATCACAACCCTACTTGTTTCTTCAATCCCGAGATAATTCCCAGGGGATCATAATGCAAGATGTCATCCAACAAGAATTCAAATGATACCATTTCCTTTTAAAAGGTGTGTACATAATTCTTACTTTTATCAATTAAAGACATGATAGCATAGGGATAACTGAACCACACTACTTTTTTATTATAGAATAAATGCAACTCATTTACAACAATTTTATGTCTACGTACGTCAAAAGAAATGAAAAAAGGGTGAAACATATTTTGGTAATTTAAAATGTTTATTTTCAAAGCCATATAAAGGAATTAAAGTGAAGTTACGGTACAAGAACCAACTTCATATACTTTGTTCTTCAGTAAATCTGAGCATTCTTCTCTTCTCTTCTAAAATTGTATCTATGTTTTCTTCAGTGAGTTTACCTTTCAAATGATATGTTAAACTATCTGTATATTGAGTGTATAAATTAGGGAGACACTCCGTATATATTCCATTTTTTCACTTATAAAATTTATTTGCTTTATTACTGGAGTATGTTTCAGGAGAATATGATGCATGTAAACAAAAAATTGTGCACTATTGAGCTAATACGTAGGCCCAAGCCATGGAATCCGGATGAAGGAGATGTAGCTGACGACGGGTGAAATCATTCATCAAGACTCTGTGTTGATGGATCAATTGTGATGGTTTATTGTTATTTATGTTTCTATTGTTCAAAATTTCATTTTCATACATTATTATCTTCAATTCATTCATCAAAGCTCAGTCAATATCATTGTTGACACACATAAGCAACAAGGAAATCTATGTACATCAAGCATAATATCAACAAATAAATTTCAAATTTGGAGATGAAATTAGAACAATAAAATTATCATTCATACTCAGATCAACTTCCAAGCAGAGCTCTGTTGAAAGGAAATATTATTTTCTTGATAGTTTCTTGAGCTTTGTGCAAATTTAATGGCTGCAAGTCTGTGATGCTAACAAGGTTAAAGTTGTAGAGAGGTAAAGGGAAATTTTTGGTTGCAAGTCTTGATATTAGGACCAGAAGAAGGAGAGATACAAGAGAACCATCTTCACCCAAATTTCTACTCATAGCTGCACTTGAATCACCTCAAGTTTTTTCTCAATAAGGTGAGATTGAAGAGGTACACGTTGTACAAGAAGTTGAGTTTATTGAAGAGGTATGAGCGTAAAAAATTCAGCATGAATCCATAGGCATCCTGTCAAGTATTAGTTAGACTCAAGGTCATTCAGAAGAGGATGATGTCAAGAGATACTTCAATGACATAAATACGATGGTTAAAATTATATCTGATGCATTTACTGTTGGGATGGAAAGGGAAGGTTCTGAGCCTCCAAATGGAGAAGGAACTTCAGATGGTAAGAAGGAGGAAGAGAAGAGTACAAATGGTAGTGGAGGAAATACACCTTCATCTCCACCATCTTCATCATCCTCATCATCTCCATTAGCATAATCTTCCACTTCCACCACAAAAACCACTTACATTTACTCAAAAGCCTCAAAAGTAAAGATAGCCTAACTCAAACTAGATATCAAATTTGAGCTTTCAATATATAATAACGAGGTAAATGAAGAAATATTGGACAATTGGATACCTAAATTGGAGGTGTACTATAGGATTCAAAAGCTTCATGAAGATGACATAAATATTCAGTTGGCTTCTTTGAGGATGGGAGGATGGGCACTTGTATGGTGGGAATCAAGAACTCAAGAAGAGATTAAAAACTACGGTAAGATCTCTATATCTTGGTCAATTTTTATTTCTATCATTAAAATTAAATTCTATCCCTTAACTTAAATGAAAAAGGCTATTATGGATTGGCAAAATTTTAGATAGTTGAAAGGGAAAAGTGTGCAAGATTATGCTCATGAGTTTAGAAGAAGAGCTCTAATTTTGGGTATTAATTTATATTCTCAAGAAAATTTGTTAAAGTATTTTGGGGGTTTTCACAGTTACCTTATGCACACCATCCTCTTGTTTAATCCCACAAACATAGATGAAGTTTGTGTTAAATACACACACTTAAAGGCAAGAGGGAAAAAAAACATAGAGGAGAAAAGTGATAATGACGGTAAAGAAAAAGGAAATTTTTATTGAAGAGGAAAAATCAATAGCTCTATAAAAAGTGAGAAAGAAAAAATCACATGAAAAAATTGTTTGAAGACTGGAAATGATGAAGACCATTGTTGGCAATGTCATCGAGATTTGAAGACAAAAAAACTAAAAGGCAAACAGATGGGGAAAATTGTTGCTATAGTTGAACATGACTTAAGGTCATATTCATGAGATGAGAAAAAGGTTACAACGATGTGTTTGAAAGGTAAACATATTGAAAGCACTAGTTCTTCAAATTGTTCAAATTCTACTCATGATGAACATACAAGAATAATACTTTTCCATATTAGAGTTGTCTATAGACATACCAACATTGATACACTTTTTGATAATGGGTCACAAGCTAACTTGATTTCCAAAGACTTGGTTAAGTAGCTATACCTTGAAACTATTAGACATCCAAGACCATATTCTTTGGGTTAGATATGCAAGAATGCCAACTTGTAGGTTACAAGGAAGTGCATACTAATATTTTCCATCAATTCAAACTTTCTTGATGAAGTTGAACTTGATGTTGTGTTGCTTAAGATATCAGGTATTGTATTTGGATGCCCTTATCTATATAAATGGAAAGAAATATTTCATAATAATGAGATGAAGTATTTCTTGTTTAAATATGGTATTGTGTACATAATTATAATGCATAAGAAGAAAACAAGTTTATCTCTTATACATGCAGGAAAAATGAAAAGGATTGTGAATGCAAGTCAGAATTTGATATTGTTGACGATCAAACAAACATATGTTTTGAATCAAACCTTTAAAAAAGATTGTTATGCTTGTAATGAGATGTTTCAAGATTCTAAGAGGTTTCCTTTGAAAGGAGGTGAAAAATATGTAAAACATTTGCAGCATTCAACATCAGTGTTGAGCAATGTTCGAAACAAGATGCTAGTGCAAGAGAGTGCAAAGGTCAAAGAGAAAGTGAAAAATTAGTTTGGAAAAGAATGCATGGGTTTAGCAAAGGCTTTTTTTTGGTTTCCAAAGGGTACATGGAACTGGAAAAGATACTTGGTAAAGATTTGATGGAAGTACAAATCAAGAGCAACTAAGAATATCCATGGTGTCAGTGTACAAGGTGAGACAATTTTTAAGTTTCCTTTGATTACTAAGAAAGGAAGGATTAAGATGGTTTCTTCAAGAATAGCTTCCTACTCTAAAAATTTAGAAAAATTGTAGCATGATGGTGTCAATGACAACAAGATAAGGTCGCAAGAATCAAGGAAAAAGTCAGCATTTGTGAAAATCTCAATTTGATGAAAATGGGAAAATTTTAGTGCATAGAGACTAGAAGGGTAAGGGAACAGTACCCTCATCCACATTATAAGTAATCCAAGGGATTTATGGTCCAAAAGGCTTGTAGTGGGGAGGAATGATCAGAGGCCCAATATATAAGCTTGAAAATGAAATTACTCAGAATTGGTTGGAAACTAAGCGAAAACGATCGACCCATCGCCAAGAATCCGATGCAATTCACTTTTTTGAAAACTGACTTCTGATGAAGAAGTTATAGCCAGTTGATCGTCATTCAGAACATGCCAATTTTGAATAAAAAAATGCAGAACAGTGACAGGTTGATGGCATGGAAGTTGAGTCAGCATGTAGGGAATATTATCCAGTTTATACCGAGTGGCGCTATTCCAAGTGTCACAAAATGATTTTCCAGTGAACTTTGAAGGTGAATTTTTTTTAATGGTTTCTCTCCTAAGGTTGAGTTCAAATTATTTTATATTGGTTTCGGGTAGCCCAACCAGAGGCTAACATGTGGTGCAACTAGGGGCCAACACATGTCCCCCATGGTGGACCCTCTCCAACCCCAATGGTCGAAATTCATTATGGTCTAAGTTCGAATTTTAATTTATTAATGGATGAGATGTATATTATATATTACAAAGTTCGATTACAAAGTTCAAAGGTTGATGTTATATGGTCTGAATTAAATTTTAACCAAAGTCCGAACTTATGGTCGATGGAATTTTTTAAACCTAAGTTTCATAAATATACGATGCATATATATTTTGTTTTACCAAAGTTTTCAACTATGGCATTGCTGGAGTGCATATTCGAAATAAAGCAAAGTTTTGGCATATATGGTGCAAAATATATATATAGGGGTGGAGGTCATGGTTGAACCCATTACATCCCTCCAAACATTACCACTTATTACCAACAGACCATGGGGCAGGTCTTCTAAAGCCTTCGTGCCCAAATTATATTTTAAGTATACGCGGATCACCGATGGCGAAAGAAAGGGGGCCAGCCCGCGGGCCATCCCTCCTCCTCACGTGAGCTTCCACATGCCCTCCGACCAGCACCCATCATAAATGCGCTTAGTGCGCATTAAAATGTACTTATCCACTATTAATCTTTAATTAAACTAATTAAAATCCCAGATTAATATAGCGGAGTTTTAGGATGACGCTCCAATTTCAGCGGAACCACCATTTTGTCAGGGTTATTTCTCTAGATTTCGAGCAGGAATTTTCAACCAATTTTGGCTCGGGAAGAATCATTCGTAGCACATTGGTATGCTCTCAACAATTGGAATAGTTTGGAGAGGTAGTGGAGAAATTTTAAAGGTGTTTTTGTCACTTTGAAGAAAAGTGAAGTCGAGATCCACTAGGAAAGAAGGCCATGACTAGATCCACTGAAGGCCAAATGGAGTGAATGAATAGTCATTTCTGATAGATTTCAACATTTTGAACTGATTGGCATATGAGCATTTGATTCATATAAAAAACTATTTTTTCACTATTGAGATAATATAAAGGCCCAAGACATGGAAGCTAGACCAAGGAGATGTAGCCCAGGAGGGGTGAAATATTTCATAAAAACTCTATCTTGATGCATCAATTATGATGGTTTTCTGTTCTTTATGCTATTTTTTTTCAACATTTTATTTTCATGCTTTATGCCCTTGAATTCACTAATAAAAACTCAGTTAATTTCCTCGTTGACATACATAAGCAAGAAGGAAACCTATGTACATCAAGCATAATATCAGAAAATAAATTTTAAATGTAAAGATGAAATTAGCACAGTAAAATTAACATTCATACTTAGATCAAGTTGGTATCATAGCTTGGTTGAAAGGCAAGGTTATTTGATTGGTAGTTGCTTGATTTTTGTGTAAGTTTAATGGTTACAAATTTGTGATGCTGATAAGGTTAAAGTTGGAGAGAGGTGAATGGAAATTTTTGGTTGCAAGTCTTGAAATTTGGACCAAAATAAGGAGAGCTGCAAGAGAACCATATTCACCCAAAGTTCCACTCATAGCTGCACTTAAAGCACCTCAAGTTTTGTCTCAAGAAGTTGAGAGTGAATAGGTACAAGTTGTACAAGAAACTAAGTCGATTGAAGAGGTACAAGCTCCAGAAGTTGAGCTTGAATCCATATCCATCATGTCAGGTGTGGGAGAGACTCAAGGTCATTCAGAAGAAGATGATGTAAAGAGATAATTTAGTGACATAAAGAGGATAGTTAAAATTATGTTTGATGCATTAACTGTTGGGATGGCAGGATAAGGTTCTAAACCTCCACATTAAGAAGGAAGTTCAAATGATAAGAAGGATGAAGAGAAGAGTCCAAAGGGTAGTGGAAGAAAGCCACCTCCATATCCATCATCTTCCTCATCCTCATCATCTTTGTCAACATCATCTTCCACTTCTACCACAAAAACCATTCACACTCACTCAAAAGACAATAAAGGAAAGACACCTTTACTCAAACTGGATGTCAAATTTGAGCTTCCAATGTATAATGGCGAGGTAAATGTAGAAATATTGGAAAATTGGATATGTCAATTTGAAGTGTATTGTAGGATTCAAAACCTACATGAAGATGAAGATGACATAATTGGCTTCTCTTAGGATGGAAGGATCTGTATTTGTATGGTTGGAAACAAGGAATCAATAAGAGATTAAAATCTATGGCGACATATCTGTGTCTTACTCAAGTTTTATTCCTGCCATTAAAAGGAAATTCCATCCCTTAGTTTACATGAAAAAGGCTATTATGGATTGGCAAAATTTTAGACAGTTGAAAGGGAAAAGTGTGAAATATTATACTCATGTGTTTAGGAGAGGAACTCTAATTTTAGGTATTAAATTATATTGTCAAGAAACTTTTTTAAAGTATGTTAGGGATTTTCACAGTTACCTTAGGCACACCATTCTCATGTTTAATCCCACAAACATAGATGATGTTTGTGTTCAAGCCACACACTTAGAGGCAAGAGGGAAACAAAACATAGATGAGAAAGGTGATAATGAGGGTAAAGGAAAAGGAAATAGCTCTGTAAAACGAGAGAGAGAAAAACTCACATTCAAAATTTTTTCAAAGACTCGCCATGATGAAGAACAACATTGGCAACTTCATCGAGAGTTGATTCTAAACAAACTGAAAGCCAAAGAGAATGGAAAAACTATTGCTATAGTTGAATATGACTTAGGGTAAGATTCAGGAGATGAGATAAAGATTACAGCCATAGGTTCAAAAGGTAAACATATTACAAGCACTAGTTATTCAAATTGTTCAATTTCTACTCATGATGAAGATACAATAATAGAAGTTTTCCATATTAGAGTTATCTCTAAACATACCAAGATTGATACACTTTTTGATAGTGGGTCAGAAGCTAACTTGATTGCCGAATATTTGGTTAAGCATCTATACCTTGAAACTATTAGATGTCCAATACCATATCCCTTGGGTTAGATATGTAAGAATGAAAACTTGTAGGTTACAAGGAAGTGCATACTAAGATTCACCATCAATTCAAACTTCCTTGATGAAGTTGAACTATATGTGGTGTCACTTGAGATATCAGGTATTGTATTGGGAAGTATTTATCTGTATAATAGGAAATTATTATTTCATATCCATGAGAAATAGGATCAATTATTTAAAGATGGTATTGAGTACATAAATAGAGCACATAAGAAGAAGACAAGTATGTATCTTATACATGCAGGAGAAATGAAGAGGATAATGAATGCAAGTCAAAATTTCACATTGTTGATGATGAAACAAAGAGATGTTTCGAATCAAAAATTTCAAAAATATGCTTATGCTTGTAATGAGATGTTTCGGGATTCTAACAGGTTGCCTTTGAAAGAAGGTGAAAAAGATGTAAAACATTTGCAACAACCAACATCACTGTTGTGCAGTGTTGGAAACAAGATGTCGGTACAAAAGAGTGCAAAGGTCAAAGAGAAAGTCACAAAGTAGCTTGGAAAAGAAGGCATGGATTCCACACATGCTTATTTTTGGTTTCCAAAGGGTACATGTAAATGGTGAAGATACTTGTTCAAGAGTCAATGGAAGTACAAAGCGAGATCATCTAAGAATCGTCATGGTGACAGTGTGCAAGGTGAGACAATTTTTAAGTTTCCTTTGATTAATGACCAAGGTAGGAACAACATGGTTTCTGAATGAATATCTTGATTCTCTGCAAATTCATAAAAATTTCAGCATGGCGGTGTCAATGATAGCAAGAGAAGGTCGCAAGAATCAATGAGAAAGTAAACTTTTGTGACATATCAATTTTATGAAAATGGGAAATTTTTAGTGGATAGAGACTCGAAGGGTGAGGGAACAATACCCTCATCTACATGATCATTAATCCAAGGGATTTTAGGGTCCAAAAGGTTTCTAGTGGGGAGGAATGATCAGAGGCTAAGTATATAAGCTCAAAAATGAGAGTGCTCAAAATTGATTGGAAACTGAATGACAACGACTGTCCCGTCACTAGGAATCTGACATAATTTTATTCGTTGAAAAATGACTCTAGATGAAGAGGTTATAGCCTATTGACCATTTTTCATAATAGGAAAATTTAAAAAACAAATTGCAGAATAGTGATAGGTTGATGACATGGCATCCTAGTGAGCATGGAGGGAATATTTTTTTAGTTATGCCAGTGGCACTGTGAGAAGTGTCATGACAGGATTTGATAGTGAACATTAGAGGTGAAATTTTTTTATGGTTTCTATGCTAAATCTGAATTCAATTTTTTTTATATTGGTTTGGGATAGCCCAACCAGAGGCTGGCACATTGTGCAGTCAGGGGCCACCATGAGTCATCTATGGTGGACCCTCTCCAACACCAATGGTCGAAATTAATTATTGTCCAAGTTCAAATTTTAACTTATTTATGGTGGAGGCACATATTATATATTACAAATTCTGATGATAAAGTTCAAAGGTTCATGTTATATTGTCTGAATTGAATGTTAACAAATGTCTGAACTTATGGTCCATAGCATTTTTTAAACCTAAGGTTCATAACTATACGGTGCAAATATATTTTTTGTTACCCAAGTTTGCGACTATGGCATTGGTTTAGCACATATTCGTAATAAACCAAAGCTTTTCCATATATGGTGAAAAATATATGTTTAAGGGTGGAGGTCAGGGTTGAACCTATAACCTCCCCCCAACCATTACCACTTCTTACCAACAAGCCACGGGGCAAGGCCTGTAAATCCTTCATGCCCAAATTATATTTGAACTAGACGTGGATCACCAATGGTGGAAGGGAGGAGGCCAACCCTCCTCCACACGTGACCTTCCAGATGACCTTTGACCAACGCCCATCATAAATGCTCTTAGTGTGCATTGAACTATGCTTATCCACTATTAATTCTCCATTAAATTAATTAAAATCCTAGATTAAAATGGCAAGTTTTTAGGAGGCGCCCCCAATTTCGGTGGAACCACCAGTTTGTTAGGGTTATCTGGAGTCTTCTCCAGATTTAGAGGAGGAACCTAGGGATAAATTGAATAGGCCATATCGTGAGAAATTTTGGAAAATTTTTGTCTCAAGAAGAGTCATTCCTAGCCGATTGGCATGATCTAAACACATTGGAATAGGATGCATAGGTAGTGGAGAAATCCTAAAGGTGTGTTTCTCACCTTGAAGAAAATTGAAGCCGAGGGCCACTAGGAAGGAAGGTCATGCCTAGATCAGCTGAAGGCCAAATCGAGAGAATGAATTGTCATTTCTAATAGATTTCGATACCCTAAACTCCTTGCAGTATGTTTCAAGATAATTTGATGCATGTAAACAGCAATTTTTTCACTATTGAGGTAATACATAGGCCCAAGCCATGGAATCTGGACCAAGGAGATATAGCCTAGCATGGGTGAACTCCTTCATCAACACTCTTTGTTTATGGATCAATTGTGATGTTTTAATTTTCTTTATGTTTTTTCTATTAAACATTTGGTTTTTAGACTTTGTTCTCCTTAATTCACTCATAAAAACTTAGTTAATTTCCATGTTGACACACGTAAGAAACAAGGAAACCTATTTACATCAAACATAAGACCAACAAATAAATTTTAAATCTAAATATCAAATTAGGACAACAAAAATAACACTCATAATCATATTAGACTCCTAGACTAGGCATAGGATCCATTTTGTCAATAGGATATTTGAATAATTGTTTGAGAGTTTTATAAGTTTTGAATATGGTTTTGACGTTCTTCATAGATAATAATTTTGAAGTATAGTTCATAGTACCTATTATATATGGAAGGGATAGGAGGGTGCTTGGAGAGGAAAGTTGTGCTTTGGATGGTGCAAATGATCATCTATATAGGCTTTACAAATTTGAGAAGATTTATAACCATTCTTTATAAGGGAATTGATGAGGTGAAATTCCTCTAGGGATAAGGATTATGGATGTGAAATTATAAGCATTCAACAAAATATGATACTTAAGATAGTAGTTTTTTGATCTGGGTGATGATGGGAGTTTGCATGAAGGTATTGGTCAGTGTGAATTTTCTTCAAGTATGCTTGAGTTGAAAGGGATCCACTAGAATTTGAAGTGACAAGGAAATTAAGAAAGGGAATGGTTGAGTGTTCCTCTATATCCATGGTAGATTGTATATGTGAATAGAGGTTGTTAAGGTGGTGAAGGAAGGAATGAAGAGAAAGAATCACATGTAGCCAAACAACGAAAGTAGCGTCAAAAAATTGATACCATTATTTGGAGAAAGAGAAATAGAAAGAGAAGGTTTGATTTTCATGCCTTTGGTCTATTCATAACAAGTTCTTTTAAAGGGAAATAAATTAGATTTTATATATATTTTAATGAGATTGAGTGTTTAAGTGTCCACAAACCTCAAGATCAAATCTAAGTTTTAAAGCACATAAATGTTTGCATACAGGAAGAAGATGTGAAAGATAATCATGATATCATTAGGGTCAGAATCGATCAAATTGACTTTATCAATGAAGTGGGAAGAATCCCTAATAAAGGAATCACAGGAACCAACAAAGGGATTTAGTTTATGAACAAGGAATCGAGAAAGAGCATGAGTCAAGGTTATAATTGAAATTAGTACATGTCTTGGGGCGGTGTATTTTTTTATTAATATTAGGTTGACCATAGATTTCGTGGGTAACCTAGTGATGAGGAAGGAACCATTTCTATTTGAGGATGAATAGATTAGAATTTTTTAGCTTTAATGAAAAGGTAGGTGACACCATTAATGTGATTTTTAGAACAAAAATTGTAAGAATAAGAGGGGAGGAGCTCAAGAAGTTTGGACTCATACTTAGATGCATTCATTATAATATAGGAATTACCTTTATCCAATATAAGGATTAATATGTTACGATTAATTTTATGCTCATTAATGGAAAGGAACCCTACTTTTGAAAGGTTACACCATAGGCGTTTTGCGTCGTCAAAAATTCTTACACATTATTATCTTATCCCTTCAACTTCATGAGAAGATAAAATATTGGTGATGGATTTTATGGGAGACATGATGTCTTCCATGGGGATTTTATTAGGGGAAAAGTAATAATTAAAAAAATTTCAGGTAGCTTTAGACTTGGGGGTCAAGGTGAGTCGGGGATATATTTAACACTGTGCAAGCATGGTGTAACGACAAAGAGGAGTTGTTAGGTTTCATGTGAGGACTTGGTAGAGGATCAAGAGATGAATTTAAATAAGAAGAGGTGTTTGGTTTCCATTTAGGATTTAATAAACAAACAAATGATGGCCTTAAAGAGGGATGGGTGTTAGGTTTCAATTCAGGATTTGGAAAAGGCTCAAGAGAGTGGTTGAAAATAGGAGAGGGAAGGTTGGAGGAGGGTTAAGGAAAAGAAGAAGAATCAGGTGACAAAGAAGAAGTGGAAATAAAGGGTAGGATATAATTAGGGTTAGCATGTGAAGTATGATGGGAGGAAGTAGATGAGGAGATAGAACAATCAAGTGAACGATGATCCATTTGACTTGGAAAAATAGAAAATTGGAGGTGATCGAGGCAGAGAAAAGGAAAATAGTCAAGAATAAGAGGAAGGTTGGATAGATATTGCACTCTAAAGGACATGAGACCTAGACAACCAGATTTGTAGATGACTTACTGGACATGGAAATGGTAGAAATAATTAACCTTTGATATGGTGAAACGTGGAAAAATGAACGGAATAGGAGTTGGTTCGTATGTTATAGGTTAATGAATATGCATCAATATTTAGAAAGGAAGAGGTTGAAGAATAGGAATTAACAGAAAAAGTGGTGAAAAATGAAGGAACCAAAGACCATTTTGAAGTTAACTCACATAATGGAGGAGAATTGAGTAAATGATGAGATATGTAGTTTTTAAGGGAATGTTAGGGTTAGATAATTTATGGGTACAAAAGCATCAAAATCAATAGGATTATTTGAGGAGGAAAGTGGGTGAACCTAAAGGGAGTTGGGGGAAATCCCAATGAATGAAGATGATATGATGATGTTTCCATTATGCCATTTGTGGATTGAAAAGAGTCATATATGGATTGAAAAGAGAAAAATAAAGACCCATAATTATCCATAAGTGAGAAGGGAGATCCATGTGTTTCGAAAAGTGAAGAAGACACTGGAGTTGGTTGGTAGCTACCCTACTCTTGAATATCATAATTAGAATTGAAATATTCATGAAGATCATAAGCATAAGTAATGGACTCTTGAATATTGCTAGTATTATCAATTAAGGATGAGGTTGAAGGGATAGGAAGAGAATGAGAATGATGGAAGTGAGAGTGTTGGTGATCTCGAAACAATAATTTTTTTTAATTTACTTAGTAGTGGATGTTTCAAAACTAAATGATGAAGAGGAAAGAGACCTACAGTAAATTTGATTCTACATATTTGCAGGAAAAATAACAGAGAGATTTAAATGATGCTTAAATACTTTATCTAAAATCTAAAAGAGATCAAGCCTCATAAAGCAAATTTTGTCGTGAAGTAGAGTGAAACTAGCCCTGTAAAAGGTTCTATCAATGTTAGTTCTAGATTCATATTGATGGATATTAATAGAGGAAGGAAGTACCTAAAAGTCATGATGTCGCTTTAAGAAATTAACATCAGCCACTATTTTCCACATTTTTCCCCTAAGTTCTCAAATATTTGAATCTCATTCAAGCACTCCAAGCCATATAAATTCAAAATCAAAGTGTATCTGTTTCAAGAGTTAGTCATTATATTGGTTGTCAATTTTATGGAATTAATTGTTTATACTGTTCTGAGGAGACTCACAATCCATAATGAGGAACAAAATAAGATATTAATTAATTTGAAAAGATTGATTGGGGATTAAATATATACGATAGGTGTCAAATAATGTTAATAATATTAATTTTCAAAATTTTCAATTGGTATTTTTTTTAGAGTAAAACTACTTTGACAAAAATTAGAATAATTTGATATATTCAAAAGTATTTATTTCAATAACTAGATATATTCAATTGAAATATAATTTTACATGATTAGTAAATTAGAGATTGAAATATTAAAATATATAAACTTAAACTATTAGAAAATTAAAATATTCTAGAGTTTACATATAACCAATAAAGGCACTCAAAGTAAAATATATAAAGCAATTAAGGTGATGAATTAGAGGAAGTTTACCTTTGACCAGGAAAGATATTATTACATAATAATAAAAATTAAATAAATTGAAAAAGAAATCAAGGAATAATCATTTTTAGAGACCAGATTTATATTTTTTAAATTTATAACCATGAGAATTCAAAGGATGATAAACTAAATTTATAAATTTTCGTTTATAATTATTAATTTATTGTAACCAATAACCAAATTAAGAGGGTGATTAATTTGTAATAAATAATTTAATTAAAAGATGATAAATGTAATGCGGTAGTCCGATTATTAAAAGTTTAAAATGTTTTAATCGGGAATGAAATAGGAAGTTAATTAATAAAGATGATATAAAAGGTTAAATAAAGAAATGTTAAAGAATAGAATTGGTAAAAATAATAATTAGGATCATTAGAAATGAATATTAGTGTTTGGGATTTTTAGTTAATTTGAGAGATTATGCCTTATTAATAATTAAAGATAAAAATAATAATTAATTAAAGATAAAAATAATAATTAATTAAAAATGATGTAGAATAAAATAAAGTTAATTAAATGTGAATAGATTAAATAAATATTTTAAAAATTAATAATAGGGTAATAAAATAAGACATTCAACTAAACACAAAGAAGCCAATGATAATAATTTCAATGAGTAAGCACATAAATAAGGGAAATAAGTAGACGGAAATACCATCAATCACTATGAATAAGGGGTTTTCAAGATTGACTAAGTTTGTAGCCATTTACCCTATTGAAGTTATTATGGTACTTTCCAATGTCAAAGGACTCTTGAATCCAATTAGTGGATTGGAATGAAGCAGGGGCTAGGATATTAGCTTGATCAAGGCTAATCACATGCTTGGTGTTGGAGTGTTCTTCCAATATATATTTTATAATCTTATTATGAGTTGGGCCTATGATATGCTCCTTAAGTCAACCTTTATACGACCTGCTAGTTTGGGAAATATACTATTGTCCACATTCACAGGGAATAAGTAGCCTCCTAGAGAAATAATAGGGTCCATTTTACAACTAGGAGATATTTATAACTGTTGAAGGGTTTCATAACATTTGGATATGGTTTTGATGTTCTTCTTAGCTAATAATTTTGAAATATAATTTGTGGTTCCTTTTATATCTGGAAGATATAGGAGGCTTTGGGAGGGGGAATGAGGTCTTTAGAAAGGTTTGAATGAGTAGATATATAAGCTTTATATATTTCAAAGGAGGAATAATCATTATTTCTGAGGGTGTTGGTGAGGCGATTTGTCTCAAGAGATAGGAATTGGGGAAGGAAAAATATGAGTGCCCTACTGAAGAGGGTATTTAATATTACATAATTATGATTTTTGAACCCTTGGTTAAACTGAGAGTGGGGGGTGAATCATTTTAATGCATTCATGGTCTTGTGAAAATTTCTTTTATACTTATTTACATCTTCATTTCATGATCAACTTAATATACAATGGAACAACAATCTTAAAACTGAGCAACAGGTATTAAGCAGATTAAATACAAAATATCAACACATAATCATCATGAAATGAGACAACAGATATAAGTGGAAACCCATAAGGGAGAAAACCACATCTTATTATTGTTGTGATGCAAAGGAAACCTCCAACTCCCTCTCACCACTGATTTTTTATAGGCTCCAACCTACAGAAGGCTACTACCTCAATTCTGCAAGCTATAACTTGCAAGGAAGCTCTAACTCCCACCTATTTTCTGCAGGCTACAACCTACAGGAGGCTCCTACCTCAGCCACCTACAAATAGACTTCTATCAAGCTACAACTTGATATGGAAGCACCAACTTCCTTACACTATAATGAAAACACATGCTAATTTACCTGGGTATCAACTTTGTTCTGTTCCTTCATCAATGATGTCCTCCAGCCTTCATATCTACCGTATATCATCTTTGAATGTTCACATCTTCTCTATCTGCTCCTCATTCTTCTTACACTCTCTAAACTCCTGCAACTCTCTTACATTCTTCTTCCTCTCTCATCTATTCTACAGTTCTCTAACTCTTTATGCATATGTTGGTAACATTATTTATAGAGATCACGTCATAGTTGTTTACATTCCACAGGGAATTTGAAATGAACAGGTACAACCCTTTGCCTTCCCCCTTCTCATTTTCTTGTCCAGCCCATTCAGAATAATATAACATTATGTATACATTTTAGTATTATAGAGGCATTTTACTTTTCCTTTGGAGACTTGCCTTTGCATCACATACAATAAAAATAATTAATACATTTACATTTATAGTTACATCAAAAATATTTCACTCAGTCTTTTCATCTCTTTGCTCATTGTGCATTTGTATTTTCCACTGCTGTCAGAGTCGTTTCGGTTCCTGCTATTATATTCAACACAGTTCTGCATAACTGTTATTTTGGCCTAACTTGAACCAGCTGTTTGTTTTCAACAGTGCCACTATATTCTTCTTTTCTCGACTCTGCCTCTTTTTCTCGTTCCCTCAACATTCAACCTTCACCGCTCTTCTAAAAACTCGGCTCTGAATTTTTCTTTGTGTCGGGTCCTTACCTGAGCCTTTCTACCCGCGTTCATACTTTCCCTTTTGTTTTACGTTATAGTCCTCCTTTTTCTCTCTGAAACGATTTACAAAATAAAATCCACATACTACCGGACTTGAAATGCTTTAGGCTTTGACTTTGTTCTTTATCGCATCCGCTCTCTTTATCGCACTTCGGCGATTCAAATATCCCATGTGCTTTTGTCCCTCTGATCTCTTGATATGCGATGTGCGAAGGGTCCCACCATGCTATATTATCACTTTATCACACTTTGGCGTTTCAAACATTCTTTTCTATATGGCTCCTTTTGCTTTACGATGCGATTTACAAAGGGAAATCACATATGCCCAGACTTGAAATCTTTTAAATACTAGTTATGAGCTGCATTGTGTTGGAAATATGATGCAGAGTGTTGTCCTTGATGGCAACCCACTAAATGAAGATGAAGACATGCGACTATTGACATGTGTTGTCCTTGATGGCAAACCACCTGATGAAGTTATTCTTGACTTGATGGACTTGGTAAATGATGTAAATATGATGTGATATGATGTTTGTTGACAATATGATGCTGAGTGTTGTCCTTGAAAGGCAACCCACTTGATGAAGATGATGACAACTTACTTGATGAAGTTGTGCTTGATAGAATATGTCTTGATGAACTAAAACTGATGTATCTACAGTGAGTACAGAAGGAAATGAAGAAAGGAATTCAGCATGTGCTAATTCTATGATGAAAAAGAGTATGTCTCTAGGCATACGCATATTTGCCTAGGGAAAGTCGTGTATGCACGCGGAAAAGAACGTTCCAAGTCGCGTATGGGCAAAAGCGCTCAAAAAGTGCAAAACCAGGGGTAACCACCATGGTATTGACCCATTGTATTGGGTAATGATTCGCCTAATTGACCCCGTCCAGGAATACCATCGGAAGTAATGTGGTTTTGGCTCATGGTATTGAAAAAACGGTAAACCTATATAAGGAGACGAAATTCATTGTGCAAATGATGTGTGGGGTTGCAAGATGTCTGAGCTTGAATGAATACTTCTCTGTGAAGTATATATGTATGGAAAAGGTGATGGTTTATTCTGTTCTTATTGCACATGTTTACTGTTTAGAGAACATCTAATGAATGAATGATGGAATGATATAAGTGAAGAACTAATGGCATAATTAGATCTATGGGTATACGCAAGTTTTATGAAGGATATCCGCGTGTATACGCTAGTTGGATTCAGCAAAGTAGCGTATGGGTTTTAGAGCATGAAAAAGTAAAAAGTTTTAGTTTGCCCTAAATACTGATTCACCCCCCCCCCCCCTCTCAGTATTTTTCCCAACAATTGGTATCAGAGCAGGTCCTTCTGCAGAAGCTTGATCGCTTGAAGGAGATCCGTCGCAATGGGAAGTCAAGAAGGAGTAATGTCTATAAAGCCACCTCTATTCAATGGAAGCAATCTGATATTCTCGAAGGTACGAACAAAAGCATATCTGCAAAGTCTTGGTGCAGATGTATGGGCAATCGTGGAAGAAGGTTATCAATACCCAGCAAGTATTCCTACTGATGCAGCAGAAAGGAAGAAGTATGAAATCAATGCCAAAGTAGTGAATGTCTTGTTAGGAAGCATGTCTGAATCAGAATTTGCTAAAGTGATGCAGCTACATTCAGCAAAATAAATATGGGACAAAATCATTCTAAGCTATGAAGGAGACACAAAGGTAAAAGTGCAAAACTCCAAACTCTTAGAATTGAATATGAAAATTTGAAGATGCATAGTGATGAGAGTGTTGCCAGTTTCTTTCTTCGTCTGGATGATATTGTAAATCGAATGAGAAATTTGGGTGAAACCATAACTGATACTACTCTGGTGGAAAAGGTCTTAAGATCCTTGACCTCAAAATTTGACTCTAAAGTTTCAGCTATTGAAGAAAGGCAAGATCTGCAAACTCTTACTATTGTTCAATTACATGGTACTCTGACTGCTTTTGAAATGAGACAAGGAGGTCCTTCTCAAATAAGAGAAGCTTCTTTTAAGGCATCTACAAGAGGAAAAGAAAAGGAAGTTGTCAAAGAATCCAGCTATATATCCGATGAAGAAGAAGCTAATTTCGTGAGAAAGCTCCAACTAGGTACTGGAAGATTCAAAGGTAAGCTTCCCTTCAAATGTTTTGAGTGTGGAAAAGTTGGTCACTATGCTGCTAAATGTCCTTATAGAGAAAAACATGGTAAAGGGAAACAATTTGAAAAGAGGAAGAGTTATTATGCAAATGAAGATGATGATGAAGTGTCCAATGAAGATGAAGAAGATTCTGACCATGATCTGAAAGTACTCATGGCAAAGAAGCAAAAGAAGAAGGCTACTCGAAACAAGAAGATATCTCAGAAAATTTGTATAGCAGAAATTGAAGAAGATGAATCGAGAGCTTTTAAGTCATGATCATCTCATCGTACAATGAAATGTAAAGATAGTGAAAGTAAAGCTAGGATCTGTAATAGCTCTCAAGGTTAAAGTTGAAGAACTACAAAGTTCATCTAAGACGCAAGAATCTATCAACAAAGAGATGATCTCTCAAATGGAAAAACAAATAGAAGTGCTGAATGGACAGGTGGACAAGTATCAAAGGTTTCATACTTATGCATCCAATCGAATTAAAGAACTAGAAGCAGAAATCAAAGATCAAAATGCTGATCTTGAAAAATCAAGCAAGAAGAATGAAGGACTTGAAGCTGCAATCATCTCTCTGCAAGCAGATCTAGAAGCATCAAGTAAGACAAGTAAGGAACCTCTACAATCTTTTGAAAAGGAAGGCCTTGAAGCAAAAATCATCTCTCTCAAAGAAGATCTGGAAAAATCAAAAAGGAAGAATGAAGAGCTGGAAAAAACATGTGAAGAAAACGAAAATTGGTTGAAAGAAGAGATTCTAAATCTGAAGGATCAAGTAGAAGATGGAAGAAGAAAAGAAGAAAGCATGACAAAGCAATGTCAAGCCTTGGAGGTAGAGGTAAACATTCTAAAAGGTAAATTAGAAGAAAAGGTTAAACTTTTGAGGTTTCAAGATAGTACTAATATTTTGGACAATATTCTAAGTAATCAAAGGTCTCCTGCTATCAAACTTTCTCTTGGTTTCCATGAAACTTTTAAAGGAGAATCTAGTTCAAAAGGAAGTGCTAAAGATCCAAAGGAAGTCAATGCAAAACCTGAAGTGTTGAAAGAAACAAAACATCAACCAACAATCATGAATTCTCAAAGGAATTCATTCAAGAACGTTGAACGTTTTAAATGTCATAATTATGGGCATGTTGCAGCAAATTGCAGAAGCAGAACAATTCAGCCACAAACAAACAGATTCTATTCAGAAAGGTACTCTGGTAGCTTCAAGGGATATTGTTTCTCATGTAACAAGTATGGACATAAAGCAGCTGACTGTAAAAGGAGGAAGATTAGAAATACTCATTATGACTCTTATGCTTATTTCTCTGGACACATGAGATGTTATTCTTTTAACAAGTATGGACATGTAGAAAAGGAATGCAGGTTGAACATATATGAGAAATTGGATAACTTCCAGCACACAAATAGAAAGTTTAAACAAATCTGGAAAAAGATGGAGGGATGGAATAAGAATAAATCTACAGAAGAAAAGGATATTTTTATGGATGCTCTAGAAGACAATGATTTTCTTGAAGAAAACACTCAATTCAAGATGGAGGACTGATCAGAAATGTAGGGAATTCTGACCCTACTGCAGTCATCCGCTTATGAAGCTGAAGTTTCTTATTGACTGCAGGAATGATGTGGGATACATTATGAGATTTAGTAATGTATCGTCACAGGGGGAGCAATGCATGATGACTCTCATGGTTGATTTCATTACTCTGGTTATGTTTACTTCTGACAGCGCATATGATGTGGAAAAGACAGGTACAGGAAGTACAAGCTCAGGAGAAGATGAAGGAAGATGAAAATTTTCTATGCTTCACTTTCCATACGCGGGTTCGATGAACCAAAGTCGCGTATACACGCGAGTTCCAGTAGACACAGTCGTGTATGCATTGATGATAAGAGAATTTATATGATAGCTAAAGCTATGGAGCAGAGGTTCAGGGGGAGCATCAGTCTGATTGTTAATAACTGCATTATTGACTCTGTGTCAGCTTAAATTTCTCAGTTTTAAATAATGATATGATACTTGGTTACTTATGTTGAAGATTATGGATGAGTCTTGGTTGCTTGTTGATGAAGAGTATTCGTTGCTGAGATAAAAGTCTTATAATTCAGAGATAAGGACAGATCATGCAGAGATTGTTGCTGATGACTTGCTGATAAAGGCATTCAGGTTGCACAAGTTAAGAAAGAGCACCGGTTCAGGGGGAGCAGCAGGTTGAATACTAATGATTGCATTGTTGGCAATATGACTGCTTATTCTTGGTTATTGTGATACTCATGCTAAAATGATGATGACTTGGTATATAATTTATTATGATGAGACTTTGATCCCTGTTTACTGAAAAGTATCCTTTGTGCTCACACATGGATGAGTTGGAAGTCGTTTGATTCAGAAATAAATCATGCAGAGTTTGTTACTATGGTTGAGATCTTTTGCCTACATATGCTATTTCATGTCAAATCTTGAAGATCTTGATGATATTGGACCACATGGTTGATTACTTGAAGATATTTCTCCAGTCTGATAATCTCTCTTGGAAATATTGTATTGATGCTGCAAAGAAGGATTTGTTACTAATGTGCTTATGCTACAACCGGTGGATGACGCTTGAAGACACAACTACACTGTTCTATCTATCTATAGTCCGGGAAGCATTCAAATATCTCAGAAAGAAGCTGAACACTGTCTTTGCCTTACAGAAGTTCAAATCTGCATAAATTTAGAAGATGGCATTGGATACGCGGGTTTCATGAAACACAGTCGCGTATATACGCGAGTTACAACACATAAAACCGTGTATGTATGATTGCTGACAATTTTTGGTTGAAGTCCGCTTTCTTCAGCACAACTGCGGTGCTGTTTTACTGTTTGGTGTCTCTGGTGGTGTTCCAGTTCTCATAACTCTATTTCTAATGTTTTGATAAAGATTCCTTGATGATTTGTTGGTGAAAGTGTTCAGGATGGAAAAACTAAGGGGGAGCCTTAGTCATATGGAAAGGATGCTTGGAAGCACAGATTCAGGGGGAGCACTAGCTTTGCTGAGTATAATGCAGTGTTGGCATTATGATGGTTCTGAAACATGTTCTCTTTCTTGAGGACTTTCTGGTGTTGGTCTTAAAGTTATATTTGTAGTTTGATGAAAAGGTCTTGTTGAGACCCATGTTGTAAAATTGTAATATTCAGTCATGTAAGGACCTGTCAAACTTGTAAACCCACTTGGTTGGGTAGCTGAGTCAAATTTTGTAAACCCACTTGGTTGGGTAGTTGAGTCTCATATGTAAATCCACTTGGATGGATAATTGATGTAAGTATGAGTCTTTGGTGATAGGAAGTTCATAGAGTCATGTACTTCATTGAAAATATGTTTTAAAGTTTCAGCTTGAACTGAGGGGGAGCTTGGCCACTTCAGTACATATCATATCTGCAGAACGCTTCTTCCACATGAGGAGAAAAGGGGAAGAGTATGTTGGTTTTTGATCCGCCCTTTGCCCTTGATGTCAAAGGGGAAGAGTGACATGGTGTTTGAATGAAGAGACAGAATGGTGTCAAATATTTGGGAGAGTGACATGGTGTCATTGTATTCTTAATGTATCTATCTGTTGTGGTAACCAAACACCATCATGGTTGCCATCAAGTCCAAAGGGGGAGATTGTTGGAAATATGATGCAAAGTGTTGTCCTTGATGGCAACCCACTAAATGAAGATGAAGACATGCGACTATTGACATGTGTTGTCCTTGATGGCAAACCACCTGATGAAGTTATTCTTGACTTGATGGACTTGGTAAATGATGTAAATCTGATATGATATGATGTTTGTTGACAATATGATGCTGAGTGTTGTCCTTGAAGGGCAACCCACTTGATGAAGATGATGACAACTTACTTGATGAAGTTGTGCTTGATAGAATATGTCTTGATGAACTAAAACTGATGTATCTAGAGTGAGTACAGAAGGCAATGAAGAAAGGAATTCAGCATGTGCTAATTCTATGATGAAAAAGAGTATGTTTCTAGGCATACGCGGATTGGCCTAGGGAAAGTCGCGTATGCACGCGGAAAGGAACGTCTAAGTCGCGTATGGGAAAGCGCTCTAAATATGAAAAACTAGGGGTAACCACCATGGTATTGACCCATTGTATTGAGTAATGATTCGTCTATGTGACCCCGTCCAGGAATACCATCGAAAGTAATGTGGTTTTGGCTCATGGTATTGATAAAGGGTAAACCTATATAAGGAGAAGAAATTCATTGTGCAAAGGTGTGCAAGAAGTCTAAGCTTGAATGAATACTTCTCTCAGAAGCATATCTGAATGGAAAGGGTGATGGTTTATTTTGTTCTTACTACACATGTTTACTGCTTATATAACATCTAATGAATGAATGATGGAATGATATAAGTGAAGAATTAATGGCATAACTAGATCTCTGTGTATACGCGAGTTTTATGAAGGATATCTACGTATATACGCTAGTTGGCTTCAGCAAAGTAGCGTATGGGTTTTAGAGCATGAAAAAGTAAAAAGTTTTAGTTTGCCCTAAATACTGATTCACCCCCCCCTCTCAGTATTTTTCCCAACAATTGGTATCAAAGCGGGTTCTTCTGCAGAAGCTTGATCGCTTGAAGGAGATCCGTCGCAATGGGAAGTCAAGAAGGAGTAATGTCTATAAAGCCACCTCTATTCAATGGAAGCAATCTGATATTCTAGAAGGTACGAACAAAAGCATATTTGCAAAGTCTTGGTGCAGATGTATGGGCAATCGTGGAAGAAGGTTATCAATACCCAGCAAGTATTCCTACCGATGCAGCAGAAAGGAAGAAGTATGAAACCAATGCCAAAGCAGTAAATGTCTTGCTAGGAAGCATGTCTGAATCAGAATTTGCTAAAGTGATGCAGCTACATTCAGAAAAAGAAATATGGGACAAAATCATTCTAAGCTATGAAGGAGACACAAAGGTAAAAAGTGCAAAACTCCAAACTCTTAGAATTGAATATGAAAATTTGAAGATGCATAGTGATGAGAGTGTTGCCAGTTTCTTTCTTCGTCTGGATGATATTGTAAATCGAATGAGAAATCTGGGTGAAACCATAACTGATACTACTCTGGTGGAAAAGGTCTTAAGATCCTTGACTTCAAAATTTGACTCTAAAGTTTCAGCTATTGAAGAAAGGCAAGATCTGCAAACTCTTACTATTGTTCAATTACATGGTACTCTGACTGCTTTTGAAATAAGACAAGGAGGTCCTTCTCTAATAAGAGAAGCTGCTTTTAAGGCATCTACAAGAGGAAAAGAAAAGGAAGTTGTCAAAGATTCCAGCTATATATCCGATGAAGAAGAAGCGAATTTCGTGAGAAAGCTCCAACTAGGTACTGGAAGATTCAAAGGTAAGCTTCCCTTCAAATGTTTTGAGTGTGGAAAAGTTGGTCACTATGCTGCTAAATGTCCTAATAGAGAAAAAAATGGTAAAGGGAAACAATTTGAAAAGAGAAAGAGTTATTATGCAAAAGAAGATGATGATGAAGTGTCCAGTGAAGAAGAAGAAGATTCTGACCATGATCTGAAAGTGCTCATGGCAAAGAAGCAAAAGAAGAAAGCTACTCAAAGCAAGCAGATACCTCAGAAAACATGGTTAGCAGAAATTGAAGAATATGAATCAGATAGTGATTGGGGTCATGATTGTCTCATTGGTACAATGAGTTGTGAAGATAGTGAAAGTAAAGTTGTGGATCTAGAAGAAGCTCTCAAGGTTAAAGTTGAAGAACTACAAAGTTCATCTAAGACGCAAGAATCTATCAACAAAGAGATGATCTCTCAAATGGAAAAACAAATAGAAGTGTTGAATGGACAGGTGGACAAGTATCAAAGGTTTCATACTTATGCATCCAATCAAATTAAAGAACTAGAAGCAGAAATCAACGATCAAAATGCTGATCTTGAAAAATCAAGCAAGAAGAATGAAGGACTTGAAGCTGCAATCATCTCTCTGCAAGCAGATCTAGAAGCATCAAGTAAGAAAAATAAGGAACCTCTACAATCTTTTGAAAAGGAAGGCCTTGAAGCAGAAATCATCTCTCTCAAAGAAGATCTGGAAAAATCAAAAAGGAAGAATGAAAAGTTGGAAGAAACATGTGAAGAAAACGAAAATTGGTTGAAAGAAGAGATTCTAAATCTGAAGGATCAAGTAGAAGATGGAAGAATGAAAGAAGAAAGCATGACAAAGCAATGTCAAGCCTTGGAGGTAGAGGTAAAGATTCGCAAAGGTAAATTAGAAGAAAAGGTTAAACTTTTGAGGTTTCAAGATAGTACTAATATTTTGGACAATATTCTGAGTAATCAAAGGTCTCCTGCTATCAAACTTGGTCTTGGTTTCCATGAACCTGTTAAAGGAGATTCTAGTTCACAAGGAAGTGCTAAAGATCCAAAGGAAGTCAATGCAAAACCTGAAGAGTTGAAAGAAACAAAAGATCAACCAACAATCATGAATTCTCAAAGGAATTCATTCAAGAATGTTGAATGTTTTAAATGTCATAATTATGGGCATGTTGCAGCAAATTGCAGAAGCAAAACAATTCAGCCACAAACAAACAGATTCTATTCAGAAAGGTACTCTGGTAGCTTCAAGGGATATTGTTTCTCATGTAACAAGTATGGACATAAAGCAGCTGATTGTAAAAGGAGGAAGATTAGAAATACTCATTATGACTCTTATGCTTATTTCTCTGGACACATGAGATGTTATTCTTGTAACATGTATGTACATGTAGAAAAGGAATGCAGGTTGAACAGATATGATAAATTGGATAACTTCCAGCACACAAATAGAAATTTTAAACAAATCTGGAAAAAGATGGAGGGATGGAATAAGAATCAATCTACAGAAGAAAAGGATATTTTTGTGGATGCTCTAGAAGACAATGATTTTCTTGAAGAAAACACTCAATTCAAGATGGAGGATTGATTAGAAACGTAGGGAATTCTGACCCTACTGCAGTCATCCGCTTATGAAGCTGACTTTTCTTATTGACTGCAGGAATGATGTGGGATACATTATGAGATTTAGTAATGTATTGTCACAGGGGGAGCAATGCATGATGACTCTCATGGTTCATTTCATTAGTATGGTTATGTTTACTTCTGACAGCGCATCTGATGTGGAAAAGACAGGTACAGGAAGTAAAAGCTCAGGAGAAGATGAAGGAAGATGAAAATTTTCTATGCTTCACTTTCCATACGCGGGTTCAATGAACCAAAGTCGCGTATACACGTGAGTTCCAGTAGACACAGTCGCGTATGCATTGATGATAAGAGAATTTATATGATAGCTAAAGATCTGGAGCAGAGGTTCAGGGGGAGCATCAATCTGATTGTTAATAACTGCATTATTGACTATGTGTCAGCTTAAATTTCTCAGTTTTAAATAATGATATGATACTTGGTTACTTATGTTGAAGATTATGGATGAGTCCTCGTTGCTTGTTGATGAAGAGTATTCGTTGCTGAGATAAAAGTCTTATAATTCAGAGATAAGGACAGATCATGTAGAGATTGTTGCTGATGACTTGCTGATAAAGGCATTCAGGTTGCACAAGTTAAGAAAGAGCACCGGTTCAGGGGGAGCAGCAGGTTGAATACTAATGATTGCATTGTTGGCAATATGACTGCTTATTCTTGGTTATTGTGATACTCATGCTCAAATGATGATGACTTGGTATATGATTTATTATGATGAGACTTTGATCCCTGTTTACTGAAAAGTATCCTTTGTGCTCACACATGGATGAGTTGGAAGTCGTTTGATTCAGAAATAAATCATGCAGAGTTTGTTACTATGGTTGAAATATTTTACCTACATATGCTATTTCATGTCAAATCTTGAAGATCTTGATGATATTGGACCACATGGTTGATTACTTGAAGATATTCCTACGGTCTGATAATCTCTCTTGGAAAGATTGTATTGATGCTGCAAAGAAAGATTTGTTACTAATGTGCTTATGCTACAACCGGTGGATGACGCTTGAAGACACAACTACACTGTTCTATCTATCTATAGTCCGGGAAGCATTCAAATATCTCAGAAAGAAGCTGAACACTGTCTTTGCCTTACAGAAGTTCAAATCTGCATAAATTTAGAAGATGGCATTGGATACGCAGGTTTCATGAAACACAGTCGCGTATATACACGAGTTACAGCACATAAAACCGCGTATGTATGATTGCTGACAATTTTTGGTTGAAGTCAGCTTTCTTCAGCACAACTGCAGTGATGTTTTACTGTTTCGTGTCTTTGGTGGTGTTCCAGTTCTCATAACTCTATTTCTAATGTTTTGATAAAGATGCCTTGATGATTTATTGGTGAAAGTGTTCAGGATGGACAAACTAAGGGGGAGCCTTAGTCATATGGAAAGGATGCTTGGAAGCACAGATTCAGGGGGAGCATTAGCTTTGCTGAGTATAATGCAGTGTTGGCATTATGATGGTTCTGAAATATGTTCTCTTTCTTGAGGACTTTCTGGTGTTGGTCTTAAATGGTCATCTTTGTAATTTGTTGAAAAGGTCTTGTTGAGACTCATGTTGTAAAATTGTAATATTCAGTCATGTAAGGACTTGTCAATTTTGTAAACCCACTTGGTTGGGTAGCTGAGACAAATTTGTAAACCCACTTGGTTGGGTAGTTGAGTCTCATATGTAAATCCACTTGGATGGATAATTGATGTAAGTATGAGTCTTTGGTGATAGGAAGTTCATAGAGTCATGTACTTCATTGAAAATATGTTTTAAAGTTTCAGCTTGAACTCGGGGGGAGCTTGGCCACTTCAGTACATATCAGATCTGCAGAACGCTTCTTCCACATGAGGAGAAAAGGGGAAGAGTATGTTGGTTTTTGATCCGACCTTTGCCCTTGATGTCAAAGGGGGAGAGTGACATGGTGTTTGAATGAAGAGACAGAATGGTGTCAAATATTTGGGAGAGTGACATGGTGTCTTAATGTATCTATCTGTTGTGGTAACCAAACACCATCATGGTTGCCATCAAGTCCAAAGGGGGAGATTTTTGGAAATATGATGCAGAGTGTTGTCCTTGATGGCAACCCACTAAATGAAGATGAAGACATGCGACTATTGACATGTGTTGTCCTTGATGGCAAACCACCTGATGAAGTTATTCTTGACTTGATGGACTTGGTAAATGATGTAAATATGATATGATATGATGTTTGTTGACAATATGATGCTGAGTGTTGTCCTTGAAGGGAAACCCACTTGATGAAGATGATGACAACTTACTTGATGAAGTTGTGCTTGATAGAATATGTCTTGATGAACTAAAACTGATGTATCTACAGTGAGTACAGAAGGCAATGAAGAAAGGAATTCAGCATGTGCTAATTCTATGATGAAAAAGAGTATGTCTCTAGGCATACACGGATTGGCCTAGGGAAAGTCGCGTATGCACGCGGAAAGGAACGTTCCAAGTCGCGTATGGCAAAAAGCACTCAAAAAGTGCAAAACCAGGGGTAACCACCATGGTATTGACCCATTGTATTGGGTAATGATTCACCTAATTGACCCCGTCCAGGAATACCATCGGAAGTAATGTGGTTTTGGCTCATGGTATTGAAAAAAGGGTAAACCTATATAAGGAGAAGAAATTCATTGTGCAAATGATGTGTGGGGGTGCAAGATGTCTGAGCTTGAATGAATACTTCTCTGTGAAGTATATCTGTATGGAAAGGGTGATGGTTTATTCTATTCTTATTGCACATGTTTACTGTTTATAGAACATCTAATGAATGAATGATGGAATGATATAAGTGAAGAACTAATGGCATAATTTGATCTCTGGGTATACGCAAGTTTTATGAAGGATATCCGCGTGTATACGCTAGTTGGCTTCAGCAAAGTAGTGTATGGGTTTTAGAGCATGAAAAAGTAAAAAGTTTTAGTTTGCCCTAAATACTGATTCACCCCCCCCTCTCAGTATTTTTCCCAACACATTGCATCCAGCTCCTTTTTCGTACTTCGGCGTATATGAGTGATATCTCTTCTGAGCTTCACGATCTGTGATATGCGATGAACTTCGCATCGCAACTTTGCATCGCATCTTATCTTCGCCTCCCATCACATTGCCACTTCGTTGTATGTGATGAACTTTGCATCACCAATGTGCGATATTGCGTTGTGCTACCATGTGTCCCTTTGCATCAGCACATCGCATTGCTTCTATGCTTCGCATCGCAACTTTTCTCTTACGATCTTCACCCGTCCAATATTTCAATTTGCGATATGCGGGCCAGGTCCACGTCATCTCCATGTCATCGTGCCATGTCACCTTGTCACGTCATCACCACTTCAATGTCAAATCATCTTGTCATGTCATCTTGATTTATTTGCGATTTTTGGGGTCAAGTCCACATCAGCTACCACGTCACTTGCCACGTCATCCTCACATCATTACATCGCACTTCGCATTTTCTGTGACAACTATGTTTGTGCAATTTTTCTCCTGCCCTGATTGCGATATGTGATCACATCGCATCGCATCCATCACATCGCATCTCTTTTAATCTCATCCGTTTGTTTACATCGGTCCCACACCTTTGATCATTCCGCCCTTTTCCCTTTCAAAACATTATAATCCACTTTTATAATATTCGGAAGAAAAATCCTCTTTTTAACCGTTGGAACAATATGACTCACTTTAACCCAATGTTTTAAACTCTTCTGAAATGAATATCAGAACCTTCAGAGATGTTTAATTTACTTTTAAACAATGGTTAAAACTCCCTCGACAGTGTATTTCTAAACTTCAACCACTTTAATAAAACTCCATTGAAATATCATTAAATCTTCGGAAATATTAAAGAACCTTCAGAATCTTTAGACCTTCAGAAATAATTCAGACTTTAAACCCTTAATAAAACTTCATTGCATACAACATGGGGTCCATACCTTATTTTTACGCCCACGCATATTTAAACATGAACTTCGTCAGATCTTCCACAGATCTAATCGGATGGCAATCGCGTTCAATCAAACCCAGAACTTTATCACCAAAAAGTGACACGAAATGGGTGGTATTGTGCTCGTGATGTGTCGCAATATCATTCGATCACATTCAAAATGGAAAAAACCGCCCACAACTCAAAAGTTGTGCGACAATAGTGTCCGGTTTTCTTGAAAACCGCTTAAATTGCAAACTTTATTTTAAATCGCGTTCAAATGCGGATTTCCACCATTTCTTTTTTTTAACTTCAATTTCTCATGAAAACCTCCTTTTCATTGCATAATTCAATAAAAAGAGACTGATTATCACTGCGCTCTCAACCATAGAACTAGAGTTATAATTTTCTTCCGAACCCTTATTACAGAGGTTAATAAATCTCAATGCTACATAGAAAACCATAAATCAATGAATTTTCAAATGGATAAAACCTTCCTTTCTACTGTGTAACTCAGTAACCATAAGTAAATTAACATTGTTCGGTCTCAAGAAAACGAACCAGAATTCTCTAAATTCCTCAGAATCTTTACAAAGAAGTAAATATACTCAAAATTATACATAGAATGTATAATCAACTCGATTTCAGAGAGGTGAAACCCTCCGAGAAATTTCCAAGCATACAAAAATAATTAAAAATCTGCAATTTAATTAAAATAGAGGGAAAACCTCTCAAACTATTCTTATACGGCCTCCTGTACTTCTTCCTATCAAAACCCTCCTATTGTAGCCTCTGCCACTTTACTTTATTTCTCTACAAAAATTTCATCTGAATCTGATCCGCCCCCTTGTCATGGTGCTACTCCTTTGTGCTCATTTTCCATCAATGACAATATTTCCAAGAGTCTCCCCCTTTGGCATTGATGGAAATACTCCAATGGTTCCTCCAGAACTTCGTCTGCTTTCTTTTTAGAAGAACCTTCCTTCTTTTTCTTGATTTTCCTCCCCCTTTCACATCAATGGAAAAGGGTTGAAATTTTCCCAATGTAGTTTCGATCTTTCCATTTCCTATGATATTGAGGACCTATTCCATGCACTTCTCCATTGCTCTAGCTCTTTCGTGACAAATTTTATTGACTACTCTCCCCCTGGAATGGTGCTTTCTTATCTGATATTGACTATCACTTGTCCTCTATGTTATTTCCTAAATCTACCTCAAGCTGAGAAAGGCAGAGTCTAGGGTAACATCAAACCACGCTTAATCTAGTAGCTAGCCCTACCAAATCAGGAGATGGCTTTCTCATAGTCAATCTCAGCAAAATATGATCAGTGAGGCTTGAGATGACTTGAATAAAGGCTGATTTTAGGCTAGGTATATATGTAAGAGATTTTTTTTTGATTTTGAGGGTGTTTTTTGGATCAAAGGGAAATGCAGATTTTGGGTATGGGAAATGAGCAGTTTTGCAGGGATCTGAATGGGGCAAGGTAGGAAACTGTTTTGATGTTTCAATTTTGAATGAAATGGATAGCTAAGACCGGTGAGGGGTTGAAGAGGGCAAGATACTTTCAAGAATCCTCTTCAGAAGGTTGAAAACATAGAAAATTAAAGAAAACTCAAGGTAGAGCACTGCAAATCTAATGAATTCCACCTTTATACTTGTTTGTTTAACTTAACAAGAAATAATAAGGAAGATGATACACATGAAAATCAGTAAACTTACAATCATGGAGAGAAAGACATCATCAAAACAAAGAGCCACATGAATCCCAAGGAGTTCTGCAAACCCTCGTCTATTCCTTTTCCAAACTGCAGAGATGAAATGTATAATGAAGCTCCAAGCAATCCCGAGTGTCCAACCATCCAAATGACTGAAAAACTACAAGATATAGGCAAGCATAACTCATCCCCATGCCCCTAGGGGTTGAGCTCAGTAGTTTATGAGCTGTTTCAACAAGATCTAAACTAAGAACTGGAAAATAGGTAGTGGAACAACTTGCCTCTATAAGATAGGAAACTAATTCATTCAGTTGCAATCACCTTTTGATGAATGAATCTACTTTCATGAGTAAAAATTTGCCAAAATTACATCAAGAGCCATGAAATTACATCAAATTACATCAACATTTTTACATGTGGAAGTGAGAAAGTCAAACTGGCCAAAACTAGGTGAAAAACAGAGTTACTGAGTGAAAAGTGAGCCAAAATCCCCAATGCGTCACGCCTGAATTCTCTATGTGTCGCGCCTGTTTGGAGCCGATTTTAAAGGCCTTCCCAGTGTCCAAATTGAGCGCAGGATAGCTAGTTGGAAAGCTCTACCTGTCTAATTTCTAACACAAGTGGAATTTAGGAATTTGGTTGCAATTTTCTCCTCCAAAAATGAGTTTTTTCAACACTTCTTCCTGTGTGTCCAAAAAGGGGCAGAAATGTCATTTTTAGGGTGTTTTTGACCCTTCTGGAAGCCAAAAACCTATCAAAATATCTTTTCCACGTGTAGGCATGCAAAAAATTTCATGAAAAATAAAAAATACAAATTTTTACCCAAAAGGAGCTCCCAATGATAAGCGCGCGCCAAGTGGCGCAACGCGTCGAGCTGAAAAATCTGTGTTTAGGCCAAAAAAAGACAAAATTTGCAAAATGTGTCCCAAATTTCTTGAAATTTGGTCTGACTATCCTCCATCATGCACTATGTTGAGCCAAGGAAGCTTCGGCCAAAATTTGAAGTCTATCATGGCTTTTCCGATGCCTTAATGCCCTCTTCAACTTAGCCTTCATGATCTTGATTCGTGCCTTGCAAACATGATTTATTGCCCAATATTGATTGTTCATGTGCCTCAACATGTTATTTTCCTTCTTGGCCTTCTCCAACAGCTTCTCCAAATGAATATTGACCCTTTCGAGTCAAGTTTCGCGAACAGCCTCAATCTCTCGCTCAATGGATGTCATCTCGATTTGGCGCCTTTGGGCAGCTTGCCGGTTCTCATGTATATTTTGCAACTCCATGATAGTTTGCTGATCTTCCAACTGATTGTTTCAATGCTCAAGGTAGTTGATTATCCATTGGGATATTTTCAACTTGACGGACAAAGTGTTTATTTCTGCCTTCTGCTCCTGAACAACCTCTCTCAGCTTTGAGAGAGGAGAGCCCAAATCCTCATCAATGAGTATGAAATCGATATCCTAGCCTCCTGAAGGCCCCTCATCCTGCATGGGCCTCTTACCCTTGTATTGTACCTATACCTGTGCTTGTGCTGCTGATGACCAAAGCGAGAGCCCTTCCACCTCGGGTGGAGATAATACTCGCCTGGCTACTGCAAATAACCATCTAGTGCCTCTCTGATAAGTGAAAAAAAATGACATACTAGTGGTTTGTGTCTCATGACCTTCATGCTGATATGAAGGTTCACCTGCCTCATGAACAACCTCCGAAGGTACCTGAGAAGCTGCGAAGAAATCATTAGAAATGAAATCCTCCCATGAAATACCCTGCAAGTCGAGCTAATGCATAACCACAATTTTGATAAGTGCAAAGTGGTAGATACTGCTGTCTTGCTGCTCAGGAGTTTTCCTTTGCACGAGAGTGGTAATCTTCTCAATATTTTGGCACATGAAATAAGGGAGGTTCATCATCCTCACCCTGGTAGAATGCATCAGTAACCTGATATGATAGGCATAAAGACGTGAAAACCGGCCTTCACAACTGAAATATTTGATAATAAGCTTCATCAGAGGAGCATATGAAACCTTTAGGAACGAGAAAGGAAACACTCTACTGAGTTGTCTCACAAAAGTAGGCTTGATATATGGCTCATAGTGTACCCCATCAACCTGCTTCCTTTTGTTCCATTGTTCTCCAACATTTAGTATTTCGGTTGCTTGAGAGATAGTTTCAGGTGTTAAAGTGAATGTCACACCTGAAAGGGTGACTTGGCCATCATGTAAATGTAACAAAAAAAAACGGGCCAGCTCTTGATGGTGATGGACCCTAGAAACCATTTCACAAAATTGATAACAAGACTGTTGTTGAAAACATGCCATAGCAAGTGGACAGGCCTGCAATTCGGCCAATGAAGTAGGCTCCTCCCTCACATGTCTGCCACTTTTATGTGGTCTTCTATGTGCATGCAATTCAGTTGTGGAATCACTGTCTCGGTCATAAGATGTATCGGTCTCCATGATTTCCAAAGTCTATCTTGTGTTGGATGAAAATGAGAAGTTTGGTTTCTTTGACTTTGTTGCCAAATATGAGATGATATGGGAGGGACTATGGAGGGATAGGGTGGTGAAAATGATGGAATATTACTAAGTGAAAACTGTCAATTGAAGAATTTAGGGATATTCATTAGGTTTTTGGGATAACATTGGGGTTTGGGGAAATTTATAATTGGGATGGGGATAATGGGAATGGGATAGGAATGAGTGACTTAAGGATATAAGGGAATAGGGAAATGGGCTGCTATGATGAGATAAATAGTGAGGAGGGACTAACAAGGTGGGGGAAATGGGAATGATTGACACAAAACCAATTTCAAAACCCTAAAGGAGAATTCTCCAAACAAGATAATAGGGTTTGATTTTTTTTGTATTTAAATCCTCACAAATATCACCAAACACATGTTCATTGTCAATGGAGAGGGTGCTCACACTTACTTGAACAAATAAGGACTGAGGAAATTTGGAGCTTGAAAGGAATGGAAATAAACTTGCTTTCCGGCCCAATGCATCGAGCAACAAACCGAGGGCGTCGCGTCCATCCAATGCGTCGCGCAGGAACAGATTTACATGGTGAGAGTCGACCCAATGCGTCGCGACACTCACCCAATGCGTCGCGCCACTGAACTTTGCACAAAATCTCCTTCAAACTATTTTCTCTGCTCTTCACAGGTTATCCTTGATTCACTACTGTTCTCTTGGCATTCAAATGAAGTCTTGAAACATAGAAATGATATATATGCTAAGGATTTTGATTTTCCATTTGAAAAACCCACTTTGTAATGTTTCAAATTTTGACACTTTTCAAAAACTCTGCTTTGATTCCTTCTGAGTTTTTAACTGAATGATGAGATTTCTGTTTGTCCAGCAGAGAATGGATGGCTGGAGTTTGACAAAGGCGACCAGGGTTGCCAGTGAAAGTATTATTACAAGTGAGAAAAATTTAAAATCATATTACATTTATTTACATAAAGACGAAAAACTCTATTTTTCTTCAAAACAGAGTTTTGAAGAAAAATACATTATTAAGTATATAATGATGATATTTTTAGCACTGAAAAATTATTTCAAAATCCTCATGTGCTTGTTGACCATTATTGGGGATTCTGAAGAACTTATTAATGAAACCCTAGACCTAATGACACTAAAACCCTAAAATTTTGCAAACTATGAGACAAAAAATGACTGTAAATTATTTTAATGAACATAAATAGGCCAGCAGGTAAAGGACATGAGGGACATGAGGAAAAATCCACTACCGTTAGATGATCCATGCTCCTAATGGAATGCAGCTAACTGAATGAGACACCTAATTATGTAATGGAACAAGAGAAATTTGATCTCTGACGGAGGGATGAAGATACCGACACTAACATTGGCTCCAATGGGGATGGTAGCTCCTTGGAGGTGCCAAGAACTACAGTTCTCTTGGAAAGAAGGCAGTGCCTTTTCCATTGGGCTATGAAGTAAATAACTTCAACAAACCAAAGCAAGACTCTTGACTCATTTTCAGGACTAAAAATTGACACAAAACTGACTCAATTTTGAAACCAAAATGACTGAAAGACCTGACTCAACAAACCAAACAAAAACTGAAATCAACCTTCAGATTTATAGCCTTCACCTCAGGCCCCAAACTGAAATAATGATGACAGCACATGCTTGCAATGAAACTTAAACAAACTGGTATGTACAATGATATGTATGACAGCAGAAAACATTTCACAAATAGTACTGTTTGAGAAGCCGACCATTGACAGGCCCTCCCGGACAATATTCTCCATTCATTTCTTTCAAAAGGAAAGCATTTTTTCCTCGATATGTAGCAATTCTAAAAGGTCCTTTCCAAATATTCTCGAACTTGCCATGCTTACCTTTATCTTCATTTCTTGCATCCCATTTCAGCACCACTTCTTATAATTGACACTTGTCCGCCTTTGCCTTTCGATCATATATCTTCTTGATTCTTTCTTGCAGCTTGAAAGTGTTTTGAAAAACCTCGTCTCTAGTCTGCTGTAAATGTGTCATTTGATTTATTCTCCGTTGCATATGATCTTCTTCGCTGCCATATTCCTACAGAAATTTAACCACTGGAACTGCGAGAGAGGTCGGGAATACTGTGTCAACACCATACACGAGCTCAAAAGGAGACATGCCTATAGATTTCTTTTGACTCACTCTATCTGCCCAAAGTGCATTAACCAATTTCTTATGCCAACTTTTCTTGTTTATTTCCAGCATCTTTTTGATAATATTGACCAAATATTTATTTGAGGATTCGGCCAATCCGTTGCCTTGTGGATGATATGTGGTTGAGTGCCCCAAAGTAATTTTATACTTATCACAAAAATCAATGATTCTTTTAGATTTAAAGGTTGCTGCATTATCAGTGATCAACTTATTTGGACAACAAAAACGAGACAAAATGTTGTTTTCAAGAAATGAAATGATTACCAAATCTGTGGCCTGCCTGGTGGGAACCGCCTCAATCCATTTAGTAAAATAGTTCGTCGTTGTAAGAATCCATCTATGCCGCACTGAAGAAGCAGGATGGATCTTGCCAATGAAATCCAAACCCTACTGAAAAGGAGCACTTACTTCAATGGGCTTGAGTGGCAAAGGCTGCAATTTTTTCCTCCCTTCAAAAATCTAACATTCATGGCATCTTTTGACAATTTTGTTCACATCAGCAAAGAGAGTTGGCCAATAATATCCCGCTCTCAAAATTTTGTTGGCCGTTGTTTTCCAGAAAAGGTGACCTCCGCAATCTCCCTTATGAAAATCTTCCATAACCTGTTTTTCTTCTTCCTCAACCAAACAATTGAGCAAAACACCACCGGGATCTCTCCAATAAAGTGCATTATTCATGATACAAAACTTAGCAGCCTTCAATTTCAGTTTCCTACTTCTGTTTATAGCCATTCCTGGCAGTGGTGATAGATTTTGGAGCACATATACAATGTCCGAATACCAAGGAGAAAGCACAAATATTTCTGATACCTGAATTAGCGAAGTTTCTTCATTTTCCTCGGACATAGCAGCAATGAGATTAATTTCCAAGGCATGAAAATTTGACTTAGCCATTAGCTTAGCCAGCCCATGTCCTTTGAAAAGCTTTGTAGGCTTTATCTCTATGTCATATTCCAACAAGGTTGGAATCCATTTGCCTCGTCTCCCTTCTGGATCTGTTTCCACTAAGACATCCTTCACAGCAGCATTAGGAACATAAGCAAGAATGTGAGAATGCAGAATATATACTCGAAAATATTTCAACACTTTTACTAAGGAAAGAGCTTTATTTTCGATAATATTATACTTTAAGGCTGCATCTCTTATGGTTCCGATGAAAAAAGCTATTGGTTTTTCAAGCTAATCTATTTTCTGCATCAAGACTGCTGCCATAGTATGATCCAAGGCAAATGAAAACAAAATAAAATCCTGAGTATAGTCCGGGCTGATCAAAACTGGAGCTGAAGAAAGAGCCAATTTCACTAAATTGAAAGACTTTACTGCCTCCTCAGTCCACTTCACTACAGTATCTTTCTTAAGCATGTTTTTGATTTCCCTTAAATGTTTTGCAAGATTGGGCACAAAGCGACGTAAGAAATTCATCTTACCATTGAATGATTGGATCTCCTTCTTGTTCCGGGGAAGATCAATTTGCTGAATAGCTTCTACTCGAGTTGGATCAATGCAAATGCCATCCTTTGATATAATATGACCAAGAAGCTTTCCCTCATCCATGGAAAACAAACTCTTCTTTGGATTGAGAGACACACCATATTTTCTACACCGCTAAAAAACAATCTACAAATGATAAAGGTGCTCTTCATCTGAATTAGAAAAAATGTCAAATCATCAAGATACACAACTAGAAAAACATCCTTTTCATTTGCAAATTCCATATCCATCGCACGCTGAAAGGTCGCACCAGCATTCTTCAAACCGAAAGTCATTTTAGCATATTAGAAAGTTCCCCATGGAGTGGTGAACGTTGTTTTGTCTCTATCATCCTCATGGACCAGAATTTGGTTATAAGCGGAATAATCGGAAGTACTCGTTGAAGTATGTGATCCATTTTGGGAAATGGATAGTTGTCTTTCGAAGATACTTTATTCAGATTCCTAAAATCAATGCATAAGAGAATCTCACCTGTTTTCTTGCGCACGGGCACCAAATTAGAAATCCGATATGAAAATCTTATCGGAACGATGATACCAGCCTTGTACAATTGATTCACTTCCTTCTCTATTGAGGGCAACAACTTTGGATTTATTCTTCTAAATTTTTGCCGAAAGGGATTTTGATTTGTCTTAATCGGAATGGTGTGCTGAATTATGTTTGTGTCATATGTCTTCAAATCTGAATAATCCCAAACAAATACATCAGTAAAGGAAGATAATAAAATGATATACTTTTCGTTTACCTGTGGGGGCAATGCTTTGGACAATTTCACCATTTTAGGATTTTCTATGGATCCAATGTTCACATCCTCATCTCCTTTCTCAGTTGGTTGCAAGGTTGGTTAACGAGCTACATCCTCTTGGTCGAAAAGCTCTTGTAAGGGTATGAGACCTTTAGGAATGACATTATCCTTCAGCTGCAAAACTTCCATCTGATTGACTTTCACATCAGCCTCGCCATCATCATGCTCCACATCAATATAAGTGTCTTTGAACTTACATTCATTTTGCAGAAACTCATCAATTTCTTCATCATCTTGAAACACTTGCCAATAATTTTGATTGTCAGGGATATTCGGATGATGCGTCACATCGATTTCAAATTTGTTGCTTGAGTTCATCTGAATTTTCAAATTACTTGTTGCTTTTGCAAGTTCATCTGCAATACCATTCTGAATACGAGGGACACATGTGAAAGTATAATCTAAAAACAATATCAAGATATCTAATACTGCATTGCAATAGGCCCGCATTCGAGGATGCTTAGCTTGATATTCACCTTTCACTTGCTTGATAACTAGCTTGGAGTCAGCCTCATTATTTGAACAATCAAAAGCCAATTTATAGGAACATACCCTTACATTACTTGGTACTTTGTTTGGGGAAGAAAAAGGGTTGCGTACGCAAATTCCAATTCCAACACCATTATTTCCTACCGCACCATCAAAATCCATGGTCCAAAAACCATCTTCATCCTCTTCCAAATGCTAAAATTATGTTTGCTCTATTACTTCTGCTTGTTGTCCATCAACATTTTGCTGCTGTCGGGAGGCTGATTTCTCATCAGTATTATTAAGTCTTTGTCTCTCTTTCTTTAATACCTCTCTGAAATTTTTAGTGATTTCCGGAATGTCTTCTACTTCAACTAATTGACTATTTACATCATTAAGGTTATCTGAATACAAAACAAATGATTCTAAATTAGTATGTACATAATTGATTGAATGATTTACCGATTTCTCCTTGCTAGTAATCATATACTTCATCATTTTCTCCTCGTATAATTTCCTCATCTAACCGAACACAGGAATAGTAGCATAGGAGAAATCAAGCTGCAATGTCCCTTTAATTTTCGCTCCCCAAGATCTTGAAAGAAGCATGCCAAATCTAGGAGGAATATCCGCCACAACCACATCCATCAAGAAATTTTTAGTCGGAATCTGATCCAAATTGACCACAAAATCTTTGATAATCCCAATGCATATTACTCTAATATAATCGAAAGAATAAAGGTCATGATACTTTCTAGTAATATCCAATCCCAATTTCTCCATGATTGCCCTAGGCATAAGATTATGAGAGGCACCGGAATCAAACATAGCATTATGTAACACAGTCATGCAATCTAAGGCTGATGTAAAAAGGAGGTACATCACTATCTGGAGACTCACCATCCAATGCTGGACCAAAAATCAACTCAGGTTGATCGTCTTCCACGTTCACCATATCAGAAAATGGATCTAAACTCAAAATCTTAGACACATGACCCTTATAGCTGCTATTCTTCATCAATTCAGTCAAAGGAATGGACACTTTTAACTTAGAAATTTCATTTTCTAAGTTAAAAACTGATGTTTTCTCTACCTATTTAACTGGAACATCCTTCATTTCAGTCTTCTCCCTTGATATACTTGGTTGATTGGATGTTTCATTTGTTGGTGGTGATTTTCTAGTAGTGGCATCAACTGTCTCTTTCCCCTTTTTCTGCACAACAAGTGAATCATTCTTTGGTGTTGTAGCTTCCTTTCTCTTTTGAATTTGATTAATGGGCACATCTCTATTTCTGAGTGAATATTGTCGCTGCTGGGTGGTCAAGGCATTCATGTACCCCCTCTGATATTCATCAGAATCTTCTTCAAGAGCCGTCTCATTTGCCAAGATGAAATTCTCGTCCTTTTGTACAGCTAAGTTTTCCGAATACTCCTCATCTTCAGTAATAAAAATTGGCATATCATCAGGTGTAAATAAATGATTCTCTTCTCCAACTACATCCCCCTCATTGTCTGATTTCAGACCATTAACAAAATTCTGTTGTAAGGGTGTCTTCACTTGTTGTTGTACTACTGGTTCTTGTGCTCGTTGCTCACTTTTCTTGATTCTAAACTGTGGTTGCTGCTGGCCACGGAAGTTAGGATTTCGGATCTGCAGTTCAGGCTTATCAATTGTTAATCTTTCAAACATATTTTCCATCTTATAGAGCACTTGATCTGAAGTGGAAACCTCTTCCTTTATTGTTACTTTCTTTTCAGATTTCATTCTAGCTCTCCTGGCATTCAAATTGGCTTCAACGTTGACTGCAATTTTCTGCATATCTTCTAAAGTGCCTGAATCTCTTTCTCTTAATTGATAGGCCATGTCAGGATCGAAATCATCCAGAAACTTAATCAAAGCTGACCCCCTAGGTGGCTTTATATCAGGAGGAATTTCATTGTAAACAGAATTGAATCTAATACAATAATCTTGAACTAACTCATCAACGTTCCTCTTGATATTGTCATATTCGGAAAGGATTGAAAGAGGGTCTTTCTTCGCTTCCCATCGATCTAAGAATTGTCTCTAAAGATGAGGCAAAGTAGTAATACTTCTAACCGGCAAAGCTCTGAACCACTTTCTTACTTCACCTCCAAAGGTTTCTACAAACAATCTCATTGTCACATTTTCCGCATCAATCTCATGAAGGTCAAAGAAATCTGTCATCCTATCCAAATGTTGCTGAGAAGTAACACTTTGAGGAGTGCCATCAAACAATGGAATTTTTCTTTGGTAATCAGCGGGCATGTCATCCAAGTTTTGAGGCAACGCAAAAGGAGCAATTCAGGAAGCCATTGCTCAGGGTGGATTTACAACTGGATTTGGGGATATAGGTGGAGTCGGAGCAGTTGATGTATGAGGTGTATGTGGTGTGGAGGGAGGTGATACTACTGCAGATTGTTGATCAAGGATAGAAGGTTGCACGATAATGGTGGGAATGAAAGGAGGATCGGTAGGAATTCGTGAACTAGATGTAGTTGTGGATGAACCAAGAGTTGCACATGTAGACTCTATGAATTCAGGAATGTTTGTTGCCACAATGGAATTCTGAATATTCAAGATGTAACTGTCAATGGATCTATTAGCTTTTTCAATTTCAAGATATTTGACAAACTCTGGATTTAGTACAGTAGAATCAATAGCACCTTCAGACTTAGTCTCAAACAACGACAACTCAAAATATTCATCAAACTCAAGATCTTCGAGATACTCAAAGACAATGGGACATGAATGATATTTGAACACAGGAATCATAGGACTTTCCCGACAAAGGATTCTCGAAATAAGATTTGGATTTTCATACACAGGAGGTGGATCGGGATCCAGATTTTCTCTAGTATGTCGTCTAGAAGCCAGTGTGTTGAATTATTCTCAAAAATCAAATGGACAAAACCAACTTGTTCAGCCTATCAAATTCTAGACTCATTACCCAAAGTCCAAAATTTCCTGATGTATTGGGGAAATTTACAAGTTAGATGTTACGTTTATAAACTAGACCGGAGATTGACTGAAGTAGCGTTTATCTACTTTTGCTAATGCAAAGCAAGAGCATTTCGAAGGCTACCTCGCATAACTTTAGGCTTCGTCTGTAGTTCATAAAATGAATAACACCAACAAGGAACCCATTTTGTATTCCCCAGTATGGTCTCCACTATCTTATTTCCTAAATCTACCTCAGGCTAAGAAAGGCAGAGTCTAGGGTAACATCAAACCATGCTTAATCTGGTAGCTAGCCCTACCAGATCAAGAGAGGGCTCTCTCCTAGTCAATCTCAGCAAAATATGATCAGTGAGGCTTGAGATGACTTGAATAAAGGCTTATTTTAGGCTAGGTATATATGTAAGACAATTTTTTTTTTATTTTGAGGGTGTTTGTTGGATCAAAGGGAAAGGCAGATTTTGGGTATGGGAAATGAGCAGTGTTGCAGGGATCTGAATGGGGCAAGGTAGGAAACTGTTTTGATGTTTCAATTTTGAATGAAATGTATAGCTCAGACTGGTGAAGGGTTGAAGAGGGCAAGATACTTTCAATAATCCTCTTTAGACAGTTGAAAACATAGAAAATTAAACAAAACTCAAGGTATAGCACTGTAAATCTAATGAATTCCACATTTATACTTGTTTGTTTAACTTAAGAAGAAATAATAAGGAAGATGATACAATCACAGAGAGAAATACATCATAAAAACAAAGAGCCAAATGAATCCCAAGGAGTTCTGCAAACACTGGTCTATTCCTTTGCCAAACTACAGAGATGAAATGTACAATGAAGCTCCAAGAAATCCCAAGTGTCCAACCATGCAAATGACTGAAAAAATACAAGATATAGGCAAGCATAACTCATCCCCATGCCTCTAGGGGTCGAGCTCACTACTTTAGGAGCTTTTTCAACAAGATCTAATCTAAGAACTGGAAAATAGGCAGTGGAACAACTTGCCTCTATAAGATAGGAAACTAATTCATTCAGTTGCAATTCACCTTTTGATGAATGAATCTACTTTCATGAGTAAAAATTTGCCAAAATTACATCAAGAGACATGAAATTACGTCAAATTACATCAATATTTTTACATGTAGAATTAAGAAATTCAAACTAGCCAAAACTAGGCGAAAAACATAGTTACTGAGTGAAAAATGAGCCAAAATCCCCAATGCGCCGCGCCTGAATTCTCTATTCGTCGTGCCTTTTTGGAGCCATTTTTGAAGGCCCTCGTGGTGTCCAAATTGAGCACAAGATAGCTCGTTGGAAATATTTGCCTGCCTAATTTACAACACAAGTGGAATTTATGTATTTGGTTGCAATTTTCCCCTCCAAAAATGAGTTTTCTCAACACTGCTTCTTGTGTGTCCAAAAAGGGGCAAAGAGGTCATTTTTAGGGTGTTTTTGACACTTCTCGAAGCCCAAAACCTATAAAAATCTATTTTCCATGTGTAGCCATGCATAAATTTTAATAAAAAATCCAAAAATAGAAAGTTTTACCGAAGAGGAGCTCCCAATCATAAGCGTGCGCCAAGTGGCGCGACGCGTCGGGCTGAAAAATCTGTGTTTAGGCCAAAAAATGACAAAATTTGCAAAATGTGTCCCAAATTTCTTGAAATTTGGGCTGAGTGTATGCCATCATGCAATATCTTGAGCCAAGGAAGCTTTGGCTGAAATTTTAAGTCTATCATGCCTTTACCGATGCCTTACTTCCCTCTTCAGCTTAGGCTTCACGATCTTGATTCGTGCCTTGCAAACATGATTTCTTGCCCAATAATTATTCTTCATGTGCCTCAACATGTTCTTTTCCTTTTTGGCCTTATCCAACAGCTTCTCCAAATGAATATCAACCCTTTCGAGCCAAGTTTCACGATCATCCTCAATCTCTCGCTCAATGGATGTCATCTCGGTTTGGCTCCTTTGGGCAACTTGCCGGTTCTCACGTATATTTTGCAACTCCATGATAGTTCGTTGATCTTCCAACTATTTGTTTTGCTTCTCAAGTTAGTTGATTATCCATTGGGCTCTTTTCAACTTGACGGACAAAGTGTTTATTTCCACCTTCTGCGCCTGAACAACATCTCTCAGCTTTTAGCTAGGAGAGCCCAAGTCCTCCTTAAAAATCGACCAAGTGACAATTTTTCTAGAGAAGAAAAGCCATCGATACAAAATAATATTTCATATATTGATTTATTTTTGAAATTATAATATATATTATTATTAATAATATAATAAATTTTACTATATTGGTCATATTAAGTATAAAAAAATTAATTTAAATAAAAAATAATTTAATTATTTAATAATTATTTTTACAATTTATAATTAAATTATAAATTTTAAACTTGAATTCTTCTTCTTCTTTCATATCTATTAGGGATTTAAATAATTGAAATTTATAAGAAAAAATCAATTTACTACTTTTTAGTCATTAATAATAAAATATACAAATTGAAATGTCAAATTGTTTTAATTCTCTTTTTTAATATTTAAAAATGTTTTTTTATAATTTATAATTAAATTATAAATTTATTTTTCAATTTGACTTTATATTTTTTTATTTTTTACTAAGTAAAGTAGTACACAGTTACCAAATGAAATTATAAAAAATAAAATAAAATTTATTCACGGTAAAATAAAATAATAATAATAAAAATAAAAATGGACTTGATTTCCATCTGAACACACCCCCCTAAGTATCATCAACAGTTAATTTATAGTCTCCTAATATTGCAAAGTCTCCAATAGTTGCTTTGTTTGCGAGTGTTTTTATAAATATAAGAAGTTGGGTCTGTACATGGTGCCAGTGATAGAATAGACAGTTCTTGGATTTTTGGACCCTATATTGGGCGAGCTTACTTGACTGAGAGGCTCTGAAAGCAGACAGTAGGTTTTCACTTGGTGATATATAACGCTGGTGCAGACACTAAAAGTCCAGAGATCATAATTCAGAGGATCCATGGCTTCAGAGGGCGGTCACAAGAAGGATAAGCTCAAACTGTTTGGAATGGATCTCACTAATTTCAGCCTTGACGAATACCCAGCAACGTCATATTTAGCGGGTAAAAGCCTTGCAAACAAGCAAAGTCATGAAGAGGTACCAAAGTTAGCGGCTTCTTCTGCTTCCAGGAGCACAAGCACAGCCCAGGGCCCTAATGCCCATAAGAATGTGCAAACTCCAAGCAAATCGGATCCCATTTTGAATAGCCCGCCAACTGACCGCTTTCAGAATCGTGCTGTAGGGCAGCAGACTTTCGATTCCAACCGCAGACTTTCTCACAACTTTGAGCTGGAGATAGTGAACCTATCAAAATATCGGCCTCATTTGGAGCAGGGGCCGCGCTATTTTCATGGAGAATTTCCGTCGAGTTCGTTGTCTTCTGGCAAAAGGGCCAGAAATGACATCGAATTTGTGTCCAGCTCTTTATCTTCTGGGAAAAGGGGCAGAAATGGCATCGAATTGGCGTCAAGCTCTTTACCTTCTGCTAAAACGGCCAAAAATGAAGATCCTCAGCAGCATATTACATCTGATAAAACAGAACAGGTGGAGCTTGACTTGTCTTTGCATCTTTGAGTTGTTCAAAATCCTATATTTTTTTCAATGCATTAGGAAACCTTCAGGCTAGTTTGTCTCCATTTAAATTTTTAGGTTCCATTCCATTACCCAAACTCGCCATGAAATCTGTACAGTGCGTTTGAACGTATTATTTGTTATCATAAGCATATTATTTATATCATATTGTCGGCTTTGCGATATAATTAGAAACTATGGACACTCGTATTGTCGGCTTTGCGATATAATCATAAACTAGGGGGACATGGATTTGACAATACTTCATTGTCAAACATAAACATAATTTACACTTAATGTCTGTATCGTCCCATAGATTTCTTTGAGCTTTCATATTAAAAGTTTCAAATGAACATTCAATGTAGATAATGTTAAACATTTTCTTTCTGTATTGTATTGTATACAAAGCAAATTTCATATTCAATTTAAGTTGCGCAATCCCAAATGGTTAATAAGGTGTTGGTTATTCTGAATTTTCTTATTAAACAAGGAACCAAGGGAAGTTGCTGAGCAACAAGTCCCTACCTAAGAGCACGGATGTTGCACTAAACAATTCTGCCTCTTCAGTCAATATGCACGAGTGCTGCACAGGGATGCTGCGTTAAAGAATTAGACCCACAGGAGTCAATTTATATTGTGTGCTAACATAAAGAAAAGAATTCAGATGTAAGTGTTTTTTTGTCTAATTACATCACTACAGACGAATTAGACTTACCCAATTTCTGTAACTAACACCTGCTGGGCAATATAAACAAATATAAACGTCAGAAAAATACATAAAACAGAAGGAAAGTTCAAATTTCAATCAATCCCCAGATTGACTACACATAGAGAAGATATTGATTTAGACAAACTATTGTTAAACTTTGTGGAATCAAAGAGGAGCCCAGTGCCACCAGGGGGAATTAGCTATAGAATTGATCTACCCTTGAAATTCCTACTCTTGTGCTGCAGAGTATGAATAGTTAGGTTAATGTAATAGCTTCTGTCTTGACCATTTCAGAACCACAGCAGTTTGGAATAGAAAATATCAAGTTATGGAAACAAAGAATATGTTCTGACTTCATGTTTGGCACCGGAACCTCACCTAACCAGTTCCTTCTAAGCTAGCAGCAGTTAAATTTCCAATCAAAACACAGCATATCAAAAACAAAAGAGGAAGAAAAATGACTATTCTCAATTGGAAATTTTAAAACAACAATATTAGAAGAATCCACCTTCCTCTCGAATAGCTTGATAGTTCTTTTATTGCAGTTTCAATAAATCTTAGTACAAATTGCAAGAGTGTGGAAGAATAGTTTGGTATTTACAACGGATGGAAATATTCTCTTGCATTTTCCTTTTTCAAAAATATGTTTGAACTAGTGATTTTACAATGTTTTAGACTGTACTATTCAAGTTCTTTTAAATAATACCATTACAAAAATTTTTGGACCAGAAAACTTTTCTAGATCAAACATCGTAAATATAATTATATAATTCAATAAGCTAATCATAGTAATGGCAGGCAAGTTGGAACTAAGCCCTGTTTTGATGGTTTTTTGTATTTTTCAAAGTCTGATTCTGAAATAATAGAGTTGTCTGATTCTGAAATAATAGAGGAATATTTGTGGCTCTCAAACACTTGTTCAAAGAGAACACTGATTACGAAAAACTTGCTGGCAGGCTTTCTCATCCCGGAACTGAAAGTGGATTTTCTTATTTCTATCGACCTCTAAGGGTTTGAACTCTAAATAAAAATGCCACAGTTGTTCAATATCATCATCTTCTTCTGGCTAGTGCCCTACAACCCTAGCCCAACATTTGAGAATCGAGGGTTTTCAAGTGCCATCCAGCCCCAATGAAATTAAATATGAAAAAGTTAATTAAAAACAAAAAGAAATATTATAAACAAAAGTAATACTTAAAACATATGAGCTTTGCATGCGGTTATGTGCATCCTCTAAGATACCGCACGTGAAAAAATTATAGTACACTATAGCATAATGAAGTAGTGGTCTAGGTTCAGGATGTAATCTTGATCAACACAGAGGAAAATGTTAAGAAAAACCTTCCTTTGCACACATACCTTTACCTCTTTTTTGGTAGCAAAGATGAAAACATTGCATTCATAAAAAACAAAGACAACAACTAGGGTAGTATTGAGAAAGACATCCTTTATGAATTTACATATTTTGAAGAATGATGTTGGTTTTCATTTGTACATTGCAAAATATACTTAGGTTCAAAAGCTGTCATAAAAAATGAGTGGCAGAAGTTCGTGGCATTACATAGTAGGAAAGTGGCATTTGCTTCAAGTTTTTATAGAAATATATGTCAAGTGCTATGGATATGAAAATCCATAGACAAAGATTCTGATATCAAAGAAACACATGAATGCAATGTGCTTCATGTCTGTACATTACTAATGTATATATGTGGGATAAGATCACTACTTTTATTTTGAAAAATCATCGGGAACACAAGAGAGGAAAATATAAAAAGTCATTGAGGAGGTTTGAAAAGGAACACATTATCATGGGGAAGCTTTACATGAAGAAAGGAAGAAAAAAAAGAAATATTTAGAGAAGAAGAAAAAAAATGATGTGAATTCAAAGGTGTAAAGAAATCTTGTGATGAGGATGATGAATCACCTAGAAGGAAACATGAGGGCCATGATGAGGAAGGTGATGAAGGAGTGAAATTATAGGCACACCTATGTTAAGGTTTCTTAGAAGAGGATCAAGGAGTAATAATGTGCCTCTTAAAGTTCCAAGTTTGAAATCTTGTAGTTAAACATACAACAATATTAAATATTGTCAACTTAAAAATAAAAGATATAAAAATAGATTATAAATTCATCATTGTAACCCACCCAAACATGGAATTTCAAATCCCTTCTGCTATTTCAAATGAAAATTTGATGAAATTTTCTTATTTTTCATGCCTTTGATTTTAAGTTCTCCTAAAATTTATGATTGTCAACCTCCTCTAATCTAGAAACTCTTTTTCAAGTGCTTTAAAAAGAAAGTTTTAAATAAGTGATAACATTCATGTTCATCTATGATAAAGATGCCAGCACCTACGTTGCTTCACGAATCTCCTAAATGTGGTCTCTTCAAACCAAAATATATTTAATGACATTTGGTGTCCTAAGTCTGGCATGATTAGGTTATTAGACTAAAGCCACGAATGTATGGAGATGTGACTAAATAGTGTATCAATTTGCATGTGTTCCCATAAATTAGCTACCTTCCTAGCATTTGAGGGTAGGAAGAACTTGATGGTAAAGATTATACTAGTATATAATAGAGACTACTTAAGCCTATATTACTTTTCCAATATTGTAGTCTGCTCACACGATAGTTTATGGCATTTCCAATAAAAAGGTTGTTACACAAGAGCCAACAGTGGAAGTAAACCGTAAATGTTTTCCACCCTTCCTAGAAGTTGAAACTTAGAAGTTGAAACTTAGAAGTTGTTGATGATAAGGCTCATTTTGTTTGAGACTAAGAAGCATGTGATGATAAGGTTCATCTTATCTGAGACTAATAAGAATTTGATGATAAGGTTGATCTAAATTTCTGATAGACCAAGCTTACATTTTCTGAACGATCTCTTAAATGTAACCTCGTCATAAGATCTTCTATGGCTTTGACCATTGAAATTAGTCTCCCAATATGAGGTTAGTAGGCCGGAGTTGCTAATCCAGGTAGATGTTATTCTCACCCCTCCAACTGTCCATGGCCTAGTTCCTTCCATAATAGTGGCAAAAAACATTGAATTACTCATAGGCCATATTATTATGTGTTCTTGGATTTGGTAATTCATAGAATTTGGTAGCTGATTTAGTAAACAAGTGGAGTCAATTAAGGAGAAAAATATCATCCTTCATAGTATATACCTCTTACGTCATAATGAGGATCGTATCCTAAAATTACAAGCTTCAAAATATATTTATATATATATAGTTATTTTTGTTAGGTGCTAAGTGTTGCGTGCTAAGTGTTGCAACCTCCTATAACAAGCCTTGGTTATATTTGATTTGATACTTCAATTGTTCCCATCCAACACAATTTAAAAGTTCCCTCCATGAATCATTATGTCAAGGAGGAGGGCAATTATTTTTCGAACTCATTGATTTTATGCAAGCTTGGGACTAAAATTTTGAACTATCTTTGAGAAAAATTCAGTTGAACACTCAAAGCCACAAAGATACAAAAATTTCAAGAACTCCAAGGACAAAGATTCAGTTCATCAAAAAAATGGTTTGTTCCCTAACAATGTACATTGTAAATGGAGCTAAGCTTGTATCTATTATCATGGAATGTAAAGATTATCAACGAACCTCATCTCCTGAGTGCCGAGTAGTCACTGGTAATGAAAATTAGGGCATTACTATTTAGAGAGAGTTTGTAATATTCCCTTTCTTGATACAGTCAAAGTGGACAAAATCGATCCATGGTACTTATCGTGGTATTTTCCCATGGTATCGACCCATGGTATTTGTAGTAAGTTTTCGAGGAAAATAATAAAATAAGTTCCATCAACCTATAAAAGGGGATAGCAGCTAGGCATTTAGAAGAATTCTCCTATTATCTATCTTATTGTGTTTGGGTTGAGAACTTGGCCTCGCGAGTTCTAGCATTGATCCCTCGACGAAAAACCCGTGGTGTATTTTTCCAGTGGATCCATCCAGGGTCCACAATTTTGCTTCAGTATTTGTTTTCTGTTTTAATGAGCAGTCGATCATGCCACTGTAAAGGCTCGGATATTTTTGGTGTCGGCATGTATCTTTGTTTGCAGTTAATAATATAAATAAAAGGATGAGTTTCGATATCTTGTCTATGTTCATTGTTTTTTACCGAATGATTTCTTTTTGAGAACACATGAATGTGCTATATCTCACTAAATTATTCAGGTTTGGGATCTTACAGTGGTATCAGAGTTGTGCATCCTGCTAGCCTGAGGGTTTTATGTAGTGATCTTCGGTGGGATTTCTTCTCACCCTAAGCCTCCATCTTCCAGCTTCGGTGGTATTTGATATCACCGTAGTTGATTTCCTAATTTTTACATCTTTTAAGGTTATGAAGGACAAGCATCCGCTATGTTGATGCTACAGGAGAGAGGGCCATGAGGCCATTTTTGTTCAGGATTCAGAATGTAAAAGGCCAAACCAAGGCCTAGAGTTAAGTAGGTTTGCACTAGTAGCATCACCATCAACATTAATTCGATTAGTGTGTTATTCCCTCAGTGAAAACAGATCCATGCCATTAATTTGGTATTGGGTTGAGGTGATTGGATCGAAAGCTTAAGACTGTGTTCTGGTTGACAACTTAGTAATTTTCTTGCAGAGATTATTAGATCAATATTGGTTATTTGCACCAGATCTGCCTATTCACATTCAATTTTAGCAGCCGAGGTCAATCGAAAGAGCGTTTTTTCCTTTTCCAAGGTCATGTAAAAGCCTCACGCAGAGAAGCCATTGCATTGCGCAACAGTAAGGGTGCTGAAAAAAGTGGTGAGCATGGAGGGACGACATCTGAAACAATACACTGCAGCAACCTAGCAAGACCATGGAGGACGCCAAGGCAGCTAAGTGACTGTAGGATGTTGTCCCTACACGAGAAAGGAAGCCAACAATCTGCTGGTAAATTTTGTGCATCATTGGAGGGCATCACACTCTGTAATATATTTCCCCCCCCTGCCTTGCGATTTCAACATCCAAACACGATAGGAGGAACATTGTCTCTGCTGGAAATGGAAGGACCTCTGATGAAGAATGCACATCGGTGCAGTACTGTGTCAACATGGCCAGGGTCGTAAATAGATGTTTGTGGTATAGTTAACCTAGCCTTGTCGACAGTCAAAAGCATCGTAATTTTTTGACTAGCGCATTAATAAAATGATCGAATAAGCCGATGATTTGCATTAGAGGGGTCGATAGTCATAGAGGCCTTAACTATGGCAGTGTTATGTTCCTGAGGCTAGTGAGCACTATTTACTGGGAATTCTGGGATAAATCCATAAAATCTGAGACAACGAGTATCTATTGGTGACAGTGGATCATCCATGAGATATTGTTACTGTGGATCATCTCTATGATCATATCTATAACAACGAAATCATCTTTGAGGTTGTTTGTGGCAACGAGACATCCCTAAGGTTTCTATGCATCAATGAATAATCATTATGATAGGGCTGAGTTTGGAAGCGTGGGGCCCGAAATTATCTACATGATTTCATAAATTTGTTGGACATAACTCCGGGAAAACTCCAAGGTCAACAACTATAACCTGTAGCGAGGCAAGACCAGAAAAATAGACCCTTCTCTCGAAAGTTTCATTTTACCCTTCAGCAGTCAAAAGATATCTGGAAGGAAGATGTGAAAACCAAGTTTCTCTTTGAACTTGGATCCAAATTGCAGGGTACAAAATTAGGAGATGTCCTCCTACAAGTAGACACATTAAATATGGCTCTGAGCTTGATAGAGAAATCAAAATGGGAAGAGTGTATTTGGGCCTTGAAGCCGTCCATGCTTTCTTTGATACAACCTACGTTTGTGGAGCATTCTTGTGAAAATGTTAGACTCACAGTTGCCTCTTGTCTCAATAAAATCATAACCTTAAGAGCACCACTACTGCCCTACAATGAGGAAATCATGAGGAGGAATTTTTGGGTAATGGTAGAAGAACTCCAAGGGTTGGACAACACCACCATTCTTACTTTTTTCAGAAGCGCAAAATTTTGGAACACATGGTGAAATTTAGATTTGGTATACTTATGTTGGATTTAGAGTGTGAGGACTTAATCCTTCATATACTTCAATACTTTTGCACTAGAATTACAACGTCTCATCCAAAATTCATCAAAAAATACATGAAAAATTTCATGTCTCCTATCTTAAGCGAAGATAGGGCCACCTGCGAACAAGTGAGATCCAAATTGTTGGCAATTTGGAGGAAGCAGCTAGTTGTATCACCTACTTCTTATGAACTAGCTGAGGGTTTGATCAAACAGAGCATCAAAATAATTAGAAAGAGGTTAACCAAGGAGGAAGTAACAAGGATTTTTGGAGAGAGTAAGAATGAACTAAGGAGGAAAGGCTTATGCTTTGTACGCAAGGGATTTTGGGCACTTGACCAATCATATCCAGATGATAAGAAGGCGAGAAGGATAGAAAAAATAGAGACTTATTTAGATAATGTGGATAAATCCATAGATGGGTTAATTGGTTTTAAAGAGAGGGCCTATGAAGGATCTGAGCAGTCAAGTACCAATGGTGAGCAGCGACACCATGTTCTTCAGAGAAAATTGCAGGACAAGTTGATCAATCAGCTTGACAAAGTACATGACAAAAGGAAGGAGGTAATTCCTCTTGATGATGTGGTAGTTGAGTCTATAAATACACGGGAGGACATCCATAAAGAGTATGGGCAATCAGGTATAAACAACAGTCCACCAGTACATCCATGTTGGACAACCAAAGAGGATGGGAAATTTATCCTCATACGTAAAGAGGTACAATAAGAATGCACTCAAGGAGAATCAAAGGAGGAGCCAGTCGTAATAAATCAATATGATAAGCATGATCATGCAGGGAAGTAGGACAAACATAGTATGCAAGATGATTCATTTCTAAAGGGAAAATCAAAGTTTCAGGTTGAATTAGTGGGACATCTGGTGCAGTGAAAATTAGAGACATTCCGCAGTTCAGTAGAATTTCCAGTGAAAGAATTTTCTAAGAGGATCATGCATTTCAAGACAGATATTATGTTGTTGAAGCAAATATTATAGACAACCTGAGACACTGTCTTATAGGAGAATAGAAAAATTGTGGAACTTATACGGAAAGGTGCCAAATCATTGACCAAGCTGTCTAGTATTGAGGAACAACTCAAGTCCCTCACAAGGCCACATGAGGAGTACAATTGGGAGTTCCATAGTAGCACTCTAAAGGAATAAATATATAAGGATTTCAACACCAACAACCCACCTTTATACACTGAGAAATGCAGGCCAAAGTTCTCCAAATACATCATGTTGGGTAACCAAGTAGAGCAACACGAATCGAGCATCGAACAACTTCACAGTAGTAGAAGAGTAGATATTCATTCTTTACCAATTATTGATTGGCGAGAGATTATGAGTTGGTATTCTATTGATGAATTGATTCTTTGGAGGATACCATAGCCAAGATAAAATTACAGCTTGGGCCATTTGGTGTAGGCTGTGATGGAGGGTTCAAATGGTACCATAACCCACAGGTCCCAGGATTTAGGTGGCATTGAGATCTAGGAGAATCCATTGGGGCCAGGATTGGACAAAGGATTGTTCGGGATCCAGGTAAATATATTTAGGGAAGGATTGGTCAGAGGATTGTTTGGGATCCAGGTATCGAAGGATACATTTAGGACCATTCAACATGGAGTGATGGAACAATACATCAAGTTGTATGTGATTGTAGTATCAATGTACAAATGCATCTGTTGTGGATAAAACTGGATTGCTTGAGGACAAGCAATCTTTGGGTGGGAGGATTTGTAATATTCCCTTTACTGATCCAGTCGAAGTGGGAAAAACTGATCCATGGTACTTATCGTTGTATTTTCCCATGGTATCAGCCCATGGTATTTGTAGTCAGTTTTTGAGGAAAATAATAAAATAAGGTCCATCAACCTATAAAAGGGGATATAATTTATGCATTTAGAATAATTCTATTATTATCTATCTTATTGTGTTTAGGTTGAGTACTTGGCGTGGCCAATTCTAGCATTGATCCCAGGACGAAAACCCTGTGGTGAATTTTTTTGGTGGATCCATCTAGGGTCTACGATTGTGCTTCAACATTGGTTTTCTATTTTAATGAGCAGCTAAGCATGCCACTACAAAGGCTCAGATATTTTTGGTGTGGGCATGTATCTTTTTTTTCAATTAATAATATAAATAAAAGGCTACTTTTCGAGATCTTGTCTATGTTCATGGTTTTTGACTGAATGATTTTTTTTTTAGAACAGATGAATGTGCTATATTTGACTAAATTATTCAGGTTTGGGATCTTACAAAGTTTCTTCGAATCTTAATATCAACCTTTTTCAAAGAATAATTTAAATGTTTATAAAATATTAATAAATTTGTACTATGCAAGTAAAGGTACATGTAAAACATGCATTACGAAGGCTTATGTTTCCTTGAATGCTGAAGACAGGAAGAACAATGACTATTCTCTTTTCCTAAGTTTTCCTTCTTCCACATTCTATCCCTATTGGAATCTTTGAATTGATGGTTACATACACATAATATCAATTTTCAACATTGGATTCACTTTTTAAGTCGTAATCATTCTTTACTCTGTGTTATGTCTCATATCACATCATTGAATGGATCTTTTGGAACATATAATAATGATAGAGGAATTTTACCATAAAACAAGTGTCTTACCATTTTTTTTAGTATCATATGATTGATTTTTTAGGAAGAACTGAATTTTACAGTGGTTTATTCATAAGTTATTAGTTATAAACCAAACTAAGTATGTCTAACTTTTACACCTTGCAAATGAAGTAGAAGCCTATGCCAGCGTGGAATAGAGCCTTCTGCGATAAATGCTATGGTGGAACTAAACCTTTGGTATTTATTGAGAGAGAGTTATTGCACTTAGGAGCTAGACTCCAACTAGAATTGGATTGATTAATGAAAAGACACTTCTAAGATGCAATGCTAAAAAATCATAGTGCATCAATAATAAAGTTTTGTCAAATGAATAAAATTGGATAAAACTAACGAAAATAGTTACGAAGAGAGCTGCAACAATGATTTTGGTCACGACATATGGAATCCAATGAAGTAATAAGATTAAACATGTGAATTATGTTGGCTTTCAATGTAAACGATGGATCAATCACTCTAATTATTTATCTAATAGAAAGGTATCTAGTATTTTTCCATTATCGAAAATTTTTACTTAGATGTGCATTAATTAGAATTACTTTTTTAATATCATTTAAAATCACTTTAAAATAACTTTACAATGGTCTTGGTTAGAAAATTTTCTTTGAAAATTTATTAATACAAATCTACACTAATCTACACTTCTACACTGTTCCAGAGAAACGATGCATATGATGTCGCTCCAACTTAAATTCTTATGTTATATTCAAAAATATTTATTCAAACATTTTTTTGGTAGGTATATATTCACTAGAGTCTATTATATATTTCCATAGCTAATAAGGGTGAAGAGCCAAAAGAAAATATGTAGCAAACAAAAATTTTATTGATTTTTGAAAGAAGTTGTTTTGGGAGAAAGTTGGAGAAAAGAAAATTTGGTTGGATCTTTGAACCACATGCAGTGATTTAATTATTTTCATGTGAGAGAAAATTATTTTTAGAAATTGGATGAAATAGGTACAAGTAAATTTTAAAAGTGATATGAAAAAAAATTAAAAATAAAAAGGTTTCGAAAAAATTTACTCATGTGTAAGGGGACTCTTCAAATTTAACCCGTGATACGTCCTTAAATGTCTTAAATTAGATTTTAGATATGTTAGAGAGAATTATTTTTCTCACGAAAGAAACCCCCCAACCAATTCAAAACGATTTACAAATCACACATAAACTTTGACATTGTGGGTTCAAAACTTAATTACGCCACTTGACATCTAAAATGTTCATGGCATGCGCACTAACATGAAAATATGAGTAATTGTAGGTAGGAAAACTTCCAATATCCATTTGTATGTTATTCTATTTTGGGTGCTTCTGTCATCTATTTCACCTATCTACCTACCTAGAGAAGGATTTACCACCTTACACTTCACGTAATCAAATGTTTATGGACCACTCGCTCAAAAAAGGGGTAAATCCTATCATCCTACATGAAAAATTAGCTTTGAATTTCCCACTTGACAACTTGTGTGTAAGGAATAACATCTACGGTGAATTTGATTTGGTCTTACTAGATGATATGGCGAAGTTGTCGTAGTGAAAGGCATGGGGAAGCTGTGGGGTATTTCAAGGTCTACATCGAAGGTTCTTTTATACGACCAGTGAATACTGTGACACCAAAGATATCAATTATTTAAAGGAATGTTTCCCATTGGATGTATGAAAAAACACGAGGCATTATAGCTACATATTATCTTGTAGAAAAATGAGTTGCTTCACCTACAAAACTTTATTATGAATACCATATTCTTGTGATATCAAGATGTGGGTAAAATTGCATTATATAATAAAATAGAAATGTTCATGAACTACCCATGAAAGTGAGTGCATCAATTTTAAGTTTTTTGTTCCATATTATTCTCTCTAATATAGAGTTGTACGATATTTACATCATGTGACCAAACTATCTTCAATAAATAATCTTCTACTTACCATGATCTTTGAGTAGTAGTGCATTTTGTATGTGCAATAGTATGGTCGACGATCTCCTAATTGTGAAATAAGATAAAGATCAATTGCGGAATGACATAGCCCAAGTCTAGAAGTATGAATTCATTAGCATAAATAAGGCATCGCTCGATTATATCACTCTACAATGATGTGATAGACTATGGTGGGTCAAGAGAGAGGGTGCCTGATTGATATTTATCCTTGGAATCCTATGAAGCTAGCTATTTGTGTTAGGATAGGATGCCTACAAGGTTCAAGATCCATTTTTGTTTCTTGATTGAAAAATTGGTTTTATAATTCCATGATAGGACAGGAAGCGATAGTTACCGCTGTTGTCGAATTACTAATCTGTCTACTTCGAAACATATTTTGCAACTCAATGTGATCTTTGAATAAGACTGTTTGATACTCTCCAACTCAATGTGATATTTGAGACTAAGATTGTTTTCATTTATGAATAGTTATAGAATATTTGAAAGCACAGTTAAAAGTCCCGATCCTCATTTCAAAGTCATTTTTACTACAAATTTTAATCTAGCTAAAGGAATTTCTGACTCAATTAAACCTTTCCACCTTTCCTAGTATTGAAGGTAACTTACTGGATTCATTATTACTAAAAAATGATTTAAGTGAACTGGGCTAACTTCAATTGAATAATATCACAAATATGAAAGAATAAAGTTGCGCATTGTTTAATAAAATATGAACAACACAAGTTACCCTGAAAATATCGATACAACAAAGTCCACGGAAAGCTTGATCCAACGTAAGTCTGCACCACACGAGTTCTCTTCAACATAAAAAATCTGAGAACCTCTAAACACAAATTTGAACTAAAAGAAAATCTAATCGCTTAAATCGTTGTGATGGACTTGGCAACACTAATATCAGAAAGTTCGTGCCATCCACAATGACTACCTTTTCGTAAAACCCCATAAAAATATCCGTCAATGAACCCCAATGCATGTATTTTTTGAGAAATTTGATCTAGGTGGATAATTGTGGCCACTTGCCTATTCCACCTAGTCAGTTTCTTCAGTTTTCTTCTTTACCATTTTTAGTAGTTTTTCAGGTCCTAAACTTCCAAATCTATTTCGAGGCCATATATGGCACAGTCCTTGGAGAGATCTTTGAAACGAGGTATCATACGCGTCAAACGCACATACTATGACCAAGTTACGAACCCGGGAAGTTGGTTGCCCAACTAACCCCAACGAGACCCATAAACGCTTGGTGTCACATCTCCTCGAGTCAGGGTTTTTGTTTTTTAGGATTTTCTCTTATTTTTCAATAATAAAAAGGCCCTTGAGACTCATTGTAACATAGTTCAGAGCCATGTAGCCTCCACATCTCTTCTCAGAGATAAGCTACCATCGTCCTAGCTAGTTTATGATCATTATGACTCTAAGCATATTTCAGTCATTTGATATTAATGAAATTGAGTTTTACTTCAGCTACATATATGTGTCTATTTTTATTTTTGTCTTTTATTTTGTTCCTGCATAAATCCAGATTCAGATTACATCTCCATGAGGGTTAGAAACATATTTCATTTTCAAATTTTTGCAGTAATATTTAGTAAAATTCATGCAAGTTCAACGGTCTCCACAGATAACATTAGAGATATAAATATATGTCATTTGAAATTATTTTTTTATTATGTCAAACATGTTTTTTACAGAATTTTATTTTATTGGAATCTATGCTTCTGTGATCCATCATATAATTTGTAAAAAATCTTTCGGTAATAATCACATGCAATGGAACATTGTCGACGCATTTCAAACCAACCAGTGTGGTTCATCTTCAGGACTAGGTGAGAGATCAGACCAAGACATTAAGTTTAAATAGATGTAGAGAAGGCTAAACTAGCCGTTAGGAAAACGACTAGTTTGACCTTTTTTAAAAAAAAATTATTTATTTATCTATTTTTATATATTATATTTTTTTTTTATTAATAACGACTAGTTTCATTTTTATTATTAAAATATCTGATTAGTTTATTCAATTAATCATTAACCTATTAAATAATTATTTAGTAAATATAAATATAAATTTCATATTTTAATTGGTTGATTTAATTATTCAATTATAAATTTTATTTATTTATCCAAACGCGAGGTCCAAATAAAAATCAATAATGAGTTATTAAAAAAAAAATTTAAAAAAAATAAATAAATAAAAATAAATAAAAATTAAAATAAATAAATAAAATAAAATTAAAATAAAATAAAATTAAAATTAAAATTAAAAAATAAATAAATCAATCAATAATACTAAAAATGAAATAAATAAATAAATAAATAAAATAAAATAAAAATAAAAACAAATAAATAAAATAAAAAATATAAAGGAACAATAAGCATGGAGGGGTTAAAAAAAAATATAAAATTCATGAATATAAGGGAGTTATCCAACACTTGCTGATGATCCAACCATCATCTCTATTGAGATTAACGGGTCTTTTTTCAATTTATAAGGCCTCTCTAAGCTTTCGATGATGGAAATGGTCAATCCTAGCGATGACCTTAGCCTCTTCGAAGTAGATATGATGGTTAGTATTTTCTACATGTTCAGCTAGGGCAGACGAGCGAGATCTTCCATGTTTAATGTCAGCAGCATGCTCACAAATTCTTTGATTTATAGACCGTCCCGTTTCACCAATGTAGGGGGTCCCACAAGAACAAGGAATGATTTAGACACCTTTCCCATCCCTAGGGTCAATCGGATCCTTAACCAATTTGAGAGAGCTACGAATCGTGTTTAGGGGCTTGAACGACGAAGACACCTTATGATTCTTAAGGACCCTAGCAATTTTATCAGTGGTTCCCTGAATGAACGAAAGATGCACACTGCTGGACCAACATCTAGGGTATTTATTATTTCTAATTGAAAGACCTTTTTCTTCTTTGAGGAAAGCTTTAAGGCCTTGCGACTTGCTATAACCATGTTTACAAAAGACACTCAACAAATGGGACTTTTTTCCATCAACGTGAGACTCATCAGATATCCTCAACGTCCTCGTGGCAAAGGTGTTTAGGACACCTAATTTTTTAGCATGGAAATTTTTTTTATTAATAAAAATGAAACTAGTCGTTATTAATAAAAAAATATAATATATAAAAATAGATAAATAAATAAAAGTTTTAAAAAACATTCAAACTAGTTGTTTTCCTAATGGCTAGTTTAGCCTTCTCTACATCCATTTAAACTTAATGTATTGATCTGATCTCTCGCCTAGTCCTGATGATGAATCACACTAGTTGGTTCGAAATGCGTCGATAATGTTGCATTGCATGTGATTATTTCTGAAGGAATTTTATTTTGTTTCCCGGTTTGAGAGATATTAGCAATTGAAGTTACACCTATCTGCAACATTGCGTCACCACACATCCTAGCAGTTTTTGAAATCATTTTACAACCCCATAGTTCACCAAATTTCAACAGTGTTATATCACTTGAAATATCTATTCAATACCTCAAATGGGTCTCTTACAAAATTTGATTTCGTCGCCTATAGTAGAATTTATCAGCAAACTTGCAGCAAGAGCTCCATTTAAACCAAGATCTAGATTAGTGGTACATAGAGTGGTCTGCTCTTTCTTGATATTTCTTTTCATGTCCCCAATGAGGTCTATGTATAATGATTTAGGGCTCGATCTGGTTGAACCTTTCCAATATCAGCCTCGCAAACCTCGATGACCTTCCATGGAAAAAGAAAAGAAATATGAGAGAGTAGGAGATCCTATCAAAATATTGCTTGAGGAGTCCCTCGAGAAACAAAGGAATGCGATGATGGATAAATTTTCCAAGATCCTTCAAATACTTCCCACTGGTAGTCCATCTACATCCAGTAGCCACTTTGGAGGTGCCACTCCTTTCAAGGTACAAGTCAACTTCAACATTCTAGTATTTGAATGCTAGATAGATGTAGACGTCATTGTGTATGGGTCTAGACCTCGTTTTTTTATTATTACTTAGGGAAATAATTTATACAGGATATGGGAGGTAGTACCACCTCCCATCATCTCTTTGATTACTGCAAAGAAAATTATTAATATTATTTTCTAAAATAGCAAATTTGTTTTCATTACAATTCACCCACATGGAAGGAAGAACATTATGACAAAAACCTCTAAACAGGGCTCCCCTGCACAACAACGACATATGGACGAAGTTCTCGAGGAATAAAAGGACTTTTTCTTCTTAACCACATAGATTCCTCTACACTGTCAGGTCAAGCACTCCCTTGATCTTGTTTGTACACCTGATCCCTCTTCTCCAAAAATTTGAGATTCTGGATGATTCTTTTGAACATATCTGGAGGGAGCCTTTTCAGACAAACAATCTTCGGGTTCTTCACTGGGTTCACTGTTTGAATCATTACTATTTGATGTAGAAGGATATGTGTCATCATCATCTTCATCTGTAGTTTTCTTTTCTTCTTTTGGAGCTGCAAAAGACTCATCAATAACAACATCAATACATTCAACAATATTTCGAAGTCTTTTATTGTAACATTTATAGGCCCTACTCCTAGAGGAGTATCCAAGAAATATCCCTTCATTTGCTCTGGGTTCAAAATTGCCAAGTTTTTCATCATTACTCTTGATGAAGCATTTGCTTCCAAAAATTCTAAAATGCTTTATAGTGGGAGGATTACCATACCAAAGTTCATATGGAGTTTTATCACTATTTACACGAACATGTGCCATGTTGAGAATGTTTACTGTTGTATGTGCTGCTTCTCCCAAAAATGTGTCAGGTGTTCCGGAATCATCCAGCATAGCTCTAGCAATTTGTTGAACTGTTCTATTCATTCTTTATGCAACACCATTTTGTTGTGGAGTGCCAGCTACATAAAACTATCTTTTTATGCCATGTTGTTCACAAAATTCAAGAAATTCATCTAATGTATATTCTCCTCCTCGATCAGATCTGAGACACTTGATTTTTAGATCTAATTCATTCTCAACTAGTGCTTTGAAGATCTGAAATTTCTCAAATGCTTCATCTTTGTGTTTAAGCAGCCCAATCCAACACATTCTAGAAAAGTCATCAATGAATAAGATATAGTATTCTTCACCACGTGGTGACTTTTTCCTCATAGATCCACATATGTCAGTATGGATGAGTTCAAGAGGCTTACTTGATGATCCTTCCTTGGCATTAAATTGAACTCTGGTTTGCTTACCGAATTGACAGGATTTACATATGATATTTTCAGGTAGAGAAATATTGGGAAGATCACGAACAGCTTTAAGTCTACTTGATTTGTTGATTTGAGAGAATATCAGATGCCCCAACCTTCTATGCCATAGTCAATTTTCTGAATATTTACTCAAATAGAATTTTTCTTTGCAGTTAGTATTCCATGAAGTTGTACCACAGTAAGATTTTGAAGATCCTTCTTTCTTCAAGAGCTGAAACTTTTGACTCAAATTTTGTTGTTAGAGATCTTAAAATTTTCTCAACCAACGTAGATTCGGTTATTGTTTCTCCCAGATTTCTCATGCGATTTACAATATCATCAAGACGTAGAAAGAAATTTGCAATGCTTTCTTCATTAAGCATTTTTAGATTCTCATATTGAATTCTGAGAGTTTGAAGTTTAACAGCTTTTACCTTTGCATCACCTTCATAGCTTAGAATGATTTTGTCCCATATTGCCTTTGTTGTATTCATCTGCATGACTTTGACAAATTCTAATTCAGTGAGACTTCCCAATAGAGCGTTGACCACCTTTGCATTTGTTTCATAGTTCTTTCTTTCAGTTGGATCCGTTGGCACTGCAGCTGGATATTGATATCCTTGTTCAACAATTGCCCATACATATGATCCCAGAGACTGAAGATAGGACCTCATCCTTGTTTTCCAAAAGATTAAGTTGTTTCCGTTGAAGAGAGGAGGCCTGATAGATGTTGTTCCATATTGATTGCTCATTTTGATTGATCTTCCTTCTAGCGACTAAGCTTTTTTAGAAGGACCTACTCTGATACCAATTGTTGGGAAAAATACCGAGAGGGGGGGGGTGAATCAGTATTTAGAGCTGATTGACAAGTTTTTTTTTTTTTTTTCCTTCCCTTAGAACCATATATTATATTACTGCATCCAACTTGTATGTCCAGAGATCTTATTATGTCTTTACTTAGATCATTACATCATTCATAAGTAGTAAGCATGAACAGAAATAACAAAACATAAGCAACACATATGAACACCAGGATTTAAGGTGGAAACCCAATTCGGGAGAAAACCACCGCTGCTGTAATTTATGTCTTCAATATTTATTATAAAGAAAACTTCTTACAATTTTATGCTGGTGCAGACTCATACCAGCACGCAGGCACCCACCTGCAGAAGGCTACAACCTTCTCTCGTTTACCAGCCTCTGCTGGAAGGGAGCCACAACCCCCTCACTGAAGGCTTCGACCCTCAGCATCACTGCGGAACACGTTTCATCAATTTTCAGACTGGATCCAGCAGTTTCAACGCAACCATTTAATCAATTATCTACAAACATATTTTGCCCAAAAATTCATAATAGAATAGTGACACCACTGTAACCAAAATATCAGAAATAACCCAGAATTCATAGAATATATTCATTCGACATTCCATGTATCCTTCTGTGCATATTAATCTTCAGAAACCCCAACCAGATTCATACGTTTTATTTTAGCAGACATGCGCCAGTTCTTCATGACTTCGTCCGTCGTTTAAGACCAGAGGTTCATTCAGATTTTATTGTTAAGAACAGAATTCACCCATCCAGATATTCCTTCAAGAGCTTATTCATTCTTCACCCTTATGCACATGTTCTTCAACCTTTCGTTAGTCGATCTCCTCATTATATTCACAGGTGCGCCATAGATTTAGATATATAAGAGTTTATTCATATAGATATCTCTAAAAGAGATTCGTTTATTATCAACCCTTTCGCCCAACCTTCTTCATAATTCTCATCACTTTATATAGTTTACGCCCTTATTAAAACCATGGGTCAAAACCATTCAATTAATAATGGTATTCATATTAAAATTTGGGCCAATCCAATCTTCGTTCTTCTATACACGAAATGTCCCAAACGTATTCTTTTCTCTGCCAAATAATATTTCAATAAAGCTTTGAATCAAATTCCATTCTTTGACCCCGGGCCCATATCGCAGTCAACAGATCGGCGGTGTCAAACAAAACTTGCGATTGCGATTGATCAACCGGATGCGATGACGACATAAAACATGGCTCATAGTGCAATTGGGTCCGAACTTTGAACAAATGCAATCGGGGAACACAATAGAAAAGTTCCGATTGCGATGAGGACACGGATGCGATTTGCACATATTAACGCTGGCTTATAACTGGATCGAGTCCACCACTTCAATCACAGCATATTACAAAAGGCGTACGATCAATCGGAAAGTTCTGATTGCGATTAAGATCCCGGACGCGATTGAACCTATTAACTCCATCATATAATGCCATCGGGTCCACCAATTTCAAGGTGCAATCGGGCCCAATACTTAAGAGCTTCCGATTGCGATTGGGAACTCGGATGCGATTAGCAATAAACTGTGGCATATAACTCGATCGGGTCCGACCTTTGATTGGAGCACATAACAAAACTCCTCCGATTGAACCTTGCGATTGAAGACTTGTGATTCCATTAAAACATCGCCACGTGGTCAAGTGGACCCATGGGCCTTCACTGCTATGGTGGGGGTGATTTATATAAGGTTTGGTTGTATATTTTATATACAGTCGTTCCATTGCGGAACTCTACACATCCACAAGACATTTGATTATTGCGATTGGTGATTGCGATTGAATCGCATCGCAAATATTCATATCAAAAAGACACTCTATCAAAATAACTTTGCTATTCAGATTGACATGTAAATGGTGGGGATCACTTGTCCCGCCAATTCAGAAATAAAAGGACTTCCGCCTGTTTAAACAAATTTCCCATTCTGGTTGTTGAGGACTTTAAAATCCTGAAATGGCTGTCTTTAATAAATCTGCTCCTCTGTAGTTCAAATCTACGGGAAATCTTCATTCCTCCTGCAAAACGGCGATGCCCATTACCTGTTAATTCTCTTCTGTCATTTGTGGCTGCGGCCCATCAAGATTTAATTCTCCTTCATAAGGATTTCTCCAAGCTTCTTCAAAGCTCTGATTCTGCTGCCTTTTACTTGTTTCTCCTTCTGCCAAAGGCTTTTTCAATTCCTTTTCCATATCGTTTGCCATCAATGACAATATTTCCAACAACACTTTTTTATAGTGGGTCACAAGCTAACTTGATTTTCTAAGATTTGGTTAAGCATCTATACATTGAAACTATTATATGTCCAATACCATATCCCTTGGGTTAGATATGAAAGAATGAAAACTTGTAGGTTACAAGGAAGTGCATACTAAGATTCACCATCAATTCAAATTTTCTTGATGAAGTTGAACTATATGTGGTGTGACTTGAGATACTAGGTATTATATTGGGAAGTCTTTATCTGTATGATAGGAAATTAGTATTTCATCTCCATGAGAAATAGGATAATTTTTTTAAAGATGGTATTGTGTACATAACTAGAGTGCATAAGAAGAAGACAAGTTTGTATGTTATACATGCAAAAGAAATGAAGAGGATAATGAATTCAAGTCAGAATTTTACATCGTTAATGATCAAACAAAGAGATGTTTTGAATCAAAACTTTCAAAAATATGCGTATGCTTGTAATGAGATGTTTCAGGATTCTAACAGGTTTCTTCTGAAAGAAGGTGAAAAAGATGTAAAACATTTGCAACAGCCAACATCAGTGACGAGTAGTGTTGGAAACAAGATGTCGATGCAAAAGAGTGCAAAGGTCAAAGAGAAAGTGACAAAGTAGCTTGGAAAAGAAGGCATGGGTTCCACACAAGCTTATTTTTTGTTTCCAAAGGGTACGTGTAAATGGTGAAGATACTTGGTCAAGATTCGATGCAAGTACAAAGCGAGATCATCTAAGAATCGTCATGGTGACAGTGTGAAGGTGAAATTTTTTTTAAGTTTCCTTTGATTAATGACCAAGGTAGGAACAAAATGGTTTCTACATGAATATCTTGTGTCTCTACAAATTCATAAAAATTTCAGCATGGCGATGTCAATGACAACAAGGGAAGGTCGTAAGAATCATGGAGAAAGTACACCTTTCGTGACATATCAATTTTATGAAAATGGGAAAATTTCAGTGGATAGAGACTCGAAGGGTGAGGGAACAATACCCTCATCTACATTATCATTAATCCAAGGGATTTTGGGCTCCAAAAGGTTTCTAGTGGGGAGGAATGATTACAGGCTAAGTATATAAGCTCAAAAATGAAAGTGCTTAGAAATGATTGGAAATTGAACGACACCGATTGTCCCGTCGCCAGGAATCCAGTACAATTTTCTTCATTGAAAACTGATTCTCGATGAATAAGTTATAGCCTATTGACTATTATGCATAATAGGAAAATCTAAAAAACAAGTTGTAGAACAGTGATAGGTTGATGACATGGCATCCTAGTCAGTATTGAGGGAATATTCTTTAGTTTATGCTAGTGGCACTGTGAGAAGTGTCACGATAGGATTTTCTAGTGAAACATAGAGGTGAAATTATTTTATGGTTTCTGTGCTAAGGTTGAATTCAAATTTTTTTATATTGGTTTGTGATAGCCCAACGAGAGGCTGACACATGGTGCAGTCAGGGGCCACCACGTGTCCCCTATGGTGGACCCTCTCCAACTCCAATGGTCGAAATTAATTACGGTCCAAGTTCAAATTTTAATTTATTAATTGTTGAGGTGGATATTATATATTACAAAGTCTGATTGTAAAGTTCAAAGGTTGATGTTATATTGTCTGAATTGAATGTCAAAAAAAGTCCTAACTTATGGTCCATGGCATTTTTTAGCCTAAGGTTCATAACTATATGGCGCATATATATTTTTTTTACCTAAGTTTGTGACTATCGCATTGGTTGAGCACATATTTGTAATAAACCAATGGTTTTGCATATATGGTGAAAAATATATGTTTAAGGGTGGAGGTGAGGGTTGAACCTATAACCTCGCCACAAACATTACCACTTCCTACAAATAAACCATGGGGCAGGGCCTGCAAATCCTTCATGCCTAAATTATATTTGAACTATACATGGATCACCGATGGCGGAAGGGAGGAGGCCATCCCTCCTCCACATGTGCCCTTCCACATGACCTCCGACTAGTGCCCATCCTAAATGCGCTTATTGCGCATTAAGTTATTCTTATCCACTATTAATCCTTGATTAAACTAATTAAAATACCAGATTAAAATGCCATATTTTTAGGAGGTGCCCCCAATTTCGGGAGAACCACCAGTTTGTTAGGGTTATATGGAGTCTTCTCCAGATTTAGAGGAGAAATCTAGGGAGAAATTGAATAGGCCATATATTCCGCAATTTTCGAACATTTTTGGCTCAAGAAGAGTCATTCCTAGCTGATTGGCATGATCTGAACACATTGGAACAAGATGCAGAGGCAGTGGAGCAATTCTAAAGGTGTGTTTCTCACCTCGAAGAAAACTGAAGCATAGGACCACTAGGAAGGGAGGTGATGCCTAGATCAGCTGAAGGCAAAATCGAGTGAATGAATTTTCATTTGTGATAGATTTCGACACTCTAAACTCCTTGGAGTATGTTTCAGTATAATTTAATGCATGTAAACAACAATTTTGGCAATATTGAGCTAATACAGAGGCTCAAGACATGGAAACTGGACCAAGTATATATAGCCTGGGAGGGTTGAACTCCTTCATCAAAACTCTTTGTTTATGGATCAATTCTAATGGTTTGATTTTATTTATGTTGCTGATATTCAACATTTTATTTTTATACTTTGTGCTCTTTAATTCACTCATAAAAACTCAGCTAATTTCTGTGTTGACACACGTAAGAAACAAGGAAACCTATTTACATCAACCATAAGACAAGAAAATAAATTTTAAATCTAAAGGTGAAATTAAGACAACAAAACTAACATTCATAATTAGATCAAACTCCTAGACTAGGCATAGGATCCATTTTGTCAATAGGATATTTGAATAATTGTTTGAGGGTTTTATAAGTTTTGAATATGGTTTTGACGTTCTTCATAGATAATAATTTTGAAATATAGTTCGTAGTACCTGTTATATATGGAAGGGATAAGAGGGCGCTTGGAGAGGAAAGTGGTGTTTTGGATGGTGCAAATGAGCATATATATAAGCTTTACAAATTTCAGAAGATTTATAACCATTATTTACAAGGGAATTGGTGACGTGAACTTCCTCTATGGATAAGAATTATTAATGTGAAATTCTGAGCATTGAAAAAAGGAGGATATTTAAGATAGTAGTTTTTTGAGCTGGGTAATGATGGGATTTTGCATGAAGGTATTGGTCAGTGTGAGTTTTCTTCAGGTACGCTTGAATTGAAAGGGATCCACTAGAATTTGAAGTGACAAGGAAATTAAGAAAGGGAATGGTTGAGTGTTCCTCTGAATGCATGGTATATTGTATATGTGAAGAGAGCTTCTTAAGGTGGTTAAGAAAGGAATGAAGAGAAAGAATCACATGTGGCCAAAAAAAAAAGTAGCGTCAAAAAATTGATACGATTATTTGGAGAAAGAGAAATATAAAGAGAAGATTTGATTTTCATGCCTTTGGTCTATTCATAAGAAGTCCCTTTAAAGGGAAATAAAGTATATTTTATATATATTTTAATGAGATTGAGTGTTTCAGTGTCCAAAAAATTCAAGACCAAATCTAAGTTTTAAAGCACATAAATTTTTGCATACAAGGAGAGGACGTGAAAGATAATCATGATATCATTTGTGTCACAATAGATCAAATTGAATTTATCAATGAAGTGGGAAGAATCCCTAATAAATGAATCACAGGAACCAAAAAAGGGATTTAGTTTATCAACAAGGAATCGAGAAAGAGCATGAGTCGGGGTTAGAATGGCACTTAGTACATGTCTTTAGGGAGTGTATTTTTTATGAATCTGAGGTTGACCATAGATTCTGTGGGTAACCTAGTGATGAGGGATGAGCCATTTTTGTTTGAGGATCAATAGATTAGGATTTTTTTAGCTTTAATGAAAAGGTAGGTGACAGCATTAATGGGATTTTTAGAAAGAAACTTGTAAGAAGAAGAGGAGAGGAGCTCAAGAAGTTTGGACTCATACTTAGATGCATTCATTATAATATAGGAATTACCTTTATCCAATATAAGGATTAAGATGTTACGATTAATTGTATGCTCATTAATGGAACGGAACCCTACTTTTGAAAGGTTACACCATAGGGGTTTTGCATCGTTAAAAATTCTTACACATTATTCTCTTATCTCTTCAACTTCATCAGAATATAAAATATTGGTGACGGATTTTATGGTGCACATAATGTCTTCCACGGTGATTTTATTAGTGGAAAAGTAATAATTAAAAAAATTTGAAGTAGCTTTAGACTTGGGATTCAAGGTGAATCGGGGATATATTTAACACTGTGGAAGCATGGTGTAAGGACAAAGAGGAGCTGTTAGGTTTCATGTGCGGACTTGGTAGAGGATCAAGAGATGAATTTAAATAAGAAGACGTGTTAGGTTTCCATTTAGGATTTAATAAACAAACAAATGATGGCTTTAAAGGGGGATGGGTGTTAGGTTTTAATTCAGGATTTGGCAGAGGCTCAAGAGAATGGTTGAAAATATGAGGGGGAAGGTTGGAGGAGGGTTAAGGAAAATAAAAAGAATCATGTGAAAAAGAGGAAGTGGAAATAAAGGGTATGATATAATTAGGGTTAGCGTGTGAAGTATGATGGGAGGAAGCAGATGAGGGGAGAGAACACTCAAGTGACCGAAGATTCATTTGAATAGGAAAAATAGAAAAATTAGAGGCGATCGAGGTAGATAAAAGGAAAATAGTGAAGGGCAAGAGGAAGGTTGGATAGATATTGCACTCTGAAGGACACGAGACCTAGACAAGTAAATTTGTAGATGACTTATTGGACATGGTAATGGTAGAGATAATTATTCTTTGATATGATGAAACGTGGAAAAAGGAATGAAAGAGGAGTTGGTTCACATGCTATAGGTTAATGAATACACATCAATATTGAAAAAGGAAGAGGTTGAAGAATAGGAATTAACAAAAAAAAGTGGTATCAAATCAAGGAACCGAAGACCATTTTGGAGTTAACTCATGTAATGGAGCATAATTGAGTAAACGATGAGATATGTAATTTTTAAGGGAATTTTAGGGTTAGATGATTTATGGGTGCACAATCGTCAAAATAAGTACGATTATTCGAGAGGAAAGTGGGTGAACCTAAAGGGAGTTGGGGGAAATCCCAATGAATCAATATGTGCCATATGATGATGCTTCCGTTATGTCATTTGCGGATTGAAAAGAGTCATATATGGATTGAAAAGAGAAAAATAAACAATTATAATTATCCAAAAGTGAGAAGGGAGATCCATGAGTTTTGAAATGTGAAGAACACATTGGAGTTGGTTGGTAGCTACCCTAAGATCATAACTAGAATTGAAATACTCATGAAGATCATAATCATAAATGATCGACTCTTGAATATTGTCAGTATTATTGATTAATGATGAGGTTGAAGGGATAGGAAGAGAATGAAAATGATGGAAGTGAGAGTGTTGATGATCTTGAAACAATCAAATTTTTTAATTTACTTAGTAGTGGATGTTTCAAAACTATATGATGAAGAGGAAAGAGACCTACAGTAAATTTGATTCTAGATATTCGCAGGCAAAATAACAGAGAGATTTAAATGATGCTTAAATATTTTATCTAAAATCTAAAAGAGATCAAACCTCATAAAGTGAAATTTGTCCTGAAGTAGAGTGAAACTAGCAATGTAAAAGGTTATATCAATGTCAGTTCTAGATTGAGATTGATGGATATGAATAAAGGAAGGAAGTACCTAAAAGTCACAACATCGCTTTAAGAAAGTAATATCAGCCACTATTTTCCACATTTTTTCCCCTAACTTCTCAAATCTTTGAGTCTCATTCAAGCACTCCTCGCCATATAAATTCAAAATCAAAGTGTATATGTTTCGAGTCTTAGTCATTATATTGGTTGTCAATTTTATGGAATTAATTGTTTATATTGTTTTGAGGGGACTCACAATCCATGATGAGGAACAAAATAAGATATTAATTAATTGGAAAGTGTTGATTGAGGATTAAATATATAGAATAGGTGTCAAAGAATGTTAGTAATATTAATTTTCAAAATTTTCAATTGCTATATTTTTAGAGTAAAACTACATTGACAAAAATTCGAATAATTAGATATATTCAAAAATATTTATTTGAATAACTAGATATATTCAATTGAAATATAATCTTAGATGATTAGTAAATTAGAGATTAAAATATTAAAATATATAAACCTAAACTATTAGAAAATTAAAGTATTCTAGATTTTACATATAACCAATAAAGGCACTCAAAGTAAAATATATAAACCAATTAGGGTGATGAATTAGAGGAAAATTATCTTTGACGAGGAAAATTATTATTAAATAATAATAAATAAATAAATAAATTCAAAAAGAAATCAAGGAATAATCATTTTTATAAACAAGATTTATATTTTTTAAATTTATAACCATGAGAATTCAAAGGATGATAAACTAAATTTATAAAATTTCGTTTATAATTTCTAATTTATTGTAATCAAGAATCAAATTAAGAGGCTGATTAATTTGTAACAAAGAATGAAATTAAAAGGTGATAAATGTAATGTGGTAGTTTGATTATTAAAAGTTTAAAATCTTTTAATAAGGAATTAAATAGGGAATTAATTAATAAAGATGATATAAAAGGTTAAATAGAGAAATCAAGATTAAAATTGGTAACAATAATAACTAGGATCGTTAGTAGTGAATATTAGTTTTTGGGATTTTTAATCAATTTGAGAGATTATGTCTTATTAATAATTAAAGATAAAAATAATAATTAAATAAAAATGATGCAAAACAAAATAAAGTTAATTAAATGTGAATATATTAAACAAATATTTTAAAAATTATTAATAGGGGAATAAAATAAGACATTCAACTAAACACAAAGAAGCCAATGATAATAATTTCAATGAGTAACCACATAAATAAGGGAAAAAAGCAGACAAAAATACCATCAATCACTATAAATAAGGGGTTTTCAAGATTGACTAAGTTTGTAGCCATTTACCCTATTGAAGTTATTAGGGTACTTTTCAATGTCAAAGGAGTCTTGAATCCAATCAATGGATTGGAATGAAGCAGGGGCGAGGATCGTAGCTTGATCAAATCTAATCACATGCTTGGTGTTGGAGTGTTTTCCAATGTAGATTTTAGAATCTGATTATGAGTTGGGTCTATGATATGCTCCTTAAGTCAACCTTTATAATTCCTGCTAGTTTTGACAATATACTGTTGTCCACATTCACGGGGAATAAGTAGCCTCCTAGAGCAATAATAGGGTCCATTTTATCATTAGGAGATCTTTATAACTTTTGAAGGTTTTTATAACGTTTGAATATGGTTTTGATGTTCTTCTTAACTAATAATTTTGTGATATAATTTGTGGTCCCTTAAAAATATGGAAGATATAGGAGGCTTTGGGAGGGGGAATGTGGTCTTTCAGAAGGTTTGAATGAGTAGATATATAAGCTTTATATATTTAACAGGAGGAATAATCATTATCTCTGACGGTGTTGGTGAGGTGATTTGTCTCGAGAGATAAGAATTGAGGAGGGAAAACTATGAGCGCCCTAATGAAAAGGTTATTTAATATTATAGACTTCTGATTTGGGGGAAAATAAGAGTTCACATGGAGGTATTGTTGGTCACTCTGTTTTTTCTTTCTATAATATTTAAAGCAACGAAATCCATTATAATGTCATGTGGCAAAGAAATCCATAAAATAAAGGGACGATTATTCCTCTAAATCCATGATAAATTGGATATGTGAAGAGAGATTGTTAAGGTGTTTATAGAAGACATGAAGACAATGAAACCTATATGGCGAAACAATGAAATTATTGTCAATGAATTGATACCAACATTTTGGCTTGTGATTACACAAAAAAAATTTCTTTTAAACATATTTAAGAGATTAATATAATCCATACTAAACAATAAATACATATAATATAACGTTACCCAAAAAGCCCATTCAAAATAACACATCCTTAAATTATTCACTCTTCTTAGGTAACATGCATTTCGTTTACAAAATAATAACTATATCTTATCCACTTATTTTATATTGATGTAATTAAATGTTTTGATGGTTCTATTTTGTAATCATGATAGATTCTTTTTCATCATATATTTATTTAGTGTAAAAAGGATCAAATCAAAGTATAAAATTTCTAAATTTTGAAAAAATTGTTTACAATTCAAAATATTTATTTCCTTTTGACATTTGATAGATATTAGATTAGCCTCCGCCCACCACGACGCCATCGACACGTAAACAAACAAACACATAGATAGAGAACATGTAAAATCTAAAGTCATCATGAAAAGGATTATACATCAACAAAGTATTTTATTTAGGATTCATGTGATTCACATTAATTTTTCTTTGGCAAGATAAATTGTTTTACCTCACATAAACCAAAAATTTAGAACATATTTTAGCAACACACTATCATTCAGATTTACAAAAAATGGTCTCATCGTGCCTAGACAGAAACATTTTTTACCGTCTGTTATGAAACCAGCTCCAAAAATGAATAAAAGAGATATCAACGCCTTAGAAATCAACCACTTCGAGGGGGCACATAAGTGTGCATACTTGGTAATTATATCAACTACCACCATGACAACAGCCTTTCCTTCAGACTTAGGTAAACCTATGATAAAATCCATTGAAATCTCCTCCCAATGTTCACTTGCAATTGATAAAAGCTGTAGAAGACCCGTGTTCTTAATTGTCTCAACTTTGTTTTGCTGGAAAATCAAACATTCCACCACAAACTTTTGAATATCAGATTTAAGGCCATCCCCAAAAAATTCTTTCTTCACCCTATGGTAAGTTTTAAAAAATCCTAAGTGTCCTCCTAAAAGAGAAGTGTGCAATTCCAAAAGAATATTTTGTTCTAGTTGGGAATTCCTACAAATATATAAGGGATATTTGTACCATAAGGAATCAATTTTCCAACTAAATGTATCAGATATACTAGGATCTTGCTGCAACTTTTGAATGAGTGTCCACACTTCTTTATCCTTCTTTCATTCATCCCTTGCTTCAGTTATCCAATCTGGTTGGATAATATAAATGGCACAAAGCAATGCTTCCCCCTCTTCATTCTTTCTTGAGAGTGCATTTGCAACAACATTTAGCTTCCCCTTTTTGTAGATTATTTCAAAGTCATAACCTAACATCTTTGTTACCCATTTTTGCTACTCTTGTAAAGATAGTCTTTGTTCGAAAAAGGGTTTAAGACTATCATGATCAGTTTTTACCTTGAAGTGTCTTTCCATTAGGTAAGTTCACCATTTCTTTAGTGCATGTAGTATTTCTAACATTTCCTTCTCATAAATATATTTCTGTAAATACTTTCCTTTCATTGGATGACTTTCAAAAGCAATGGGTCTTGCTTCTTGCATTAAAACAACACCAATTCCATTTCTTGAGGCATCACATTCCACAATAAAGGTTTTTGTGAAGTCCGGTGTAGCTAAGAACGGTGTTAGGAACATTGCCTCTTTAAGATGTTCAAAGGCCTTAGTTGTTTCAGGACTCCATGAAAATGCATATTTCTTCAATAATGTTGTTATAGGTGCTTCTATTCTTCCATAATTATTAAAAAACTTGTGATAATACCTTGTTAACCCAAGAAATCCTCACAACTTCTTTATGGTTACGGGGACTTTCCATTCCTTAATGGCTTTAATTTTGTTAGGGTCTACCTTAACACCCTTGTTAGATACAATATGACCCAGATATTCCACCTCTTGTACTCCAAAGAAAAATTTTGATGTTTATGCATATAATTCTTTCTCCTGCAATATTTTGAGCACCTTTTCAACATGTTGAACATGATCCTTCCAGGATCTGATGTAGATTAGTATATCATCAAAAAATACTAGAACAAATTTTCTAAGGAAGGGTTTGAAAATGGAATTCATCAACCCTCGAAATGCAGAAGGTGCATTGGTAAGGGAAAAAGGCATCACTAGAAATTATTAATGACCGACATGAGTTGGAAATATTGATTTTGTAATATCTTCATTCTTCATTTTAATTTGATGATATCCTAAACAAAGATCCAACTTGGTAAAATAAATTTCTCCATGTAATTCATCAAATAATTCATCAATCACAGGGATGGGAATTTTATCTTTAATGGTGAGCTTATTGAGCTCCCTATAATACAGACACATGTGCCATGATCCTTCCTTATTGTGCACCAATACTAGTGGGGAAGAGAAACAACTTTGACTAGGTTGAATTTTAGCAGCCTCTAACATTTCTGCAATCATACATTCAATTTCGCTCTTTTGGACTAAGGATATCTATAAGGCCTGTTTTTTGGAGGAACACTTCCTGGAATCAAATAAATAGTATGATCATGATCACGAATAGGTGGGAGTCCTTTGGGAGTTTCAAACACCGTGGAATTATTTTCCAAGACTTTTTGGAGATCTACAAAAATAGATGATTTTGATGTTGGAACTTCTAATGAGCATAATTATGTAATTATGCCTTGTTGTTATTTCTTCAGAAGGTTTTTCATGACATTAGAGCTTATTATCTTTCCCAGGATCCCTTTGATACCCCATAATTTGACTTCCTTTCCTTCCGAAAAAAATTCAAGAAAATTTCTTGAAAATTAAAAGCTACCATTCCCAAAGATTGTAACCATTATACTCCTAGTAGAACATCAATACCTCCTATTGGAATAAAAATAATTGGACTATTCAATACATATTTCCTCGTGGTTAGCTTCATATTATGGAATTTTCTAGACAAATTTATAGTTCCTCCATTCGAAACCATCACTTGACATTATGGTGATGAGTATAGGAAACAATTCAATTCCTTGGCTACCTTACAATGAATAAAATTATGGGTAATACCCTAATTAATCAACACTATTACATTTTTCTTCTTGATACGTCCTTCTATCTCGAGAGTTTGAGGAGTAGTAATTCTTGCCAATGCATTACACGACATGGTTCCTGGTATATATCCTCCTCTTTTGAATATTCTTGTTCATTTTCTTCTTCCCCTTCACAATCTATGTAAAATAATTTCTTCTCAACACACTTATGACCTTTAGTGTATTTTCTATCAGAGTTATAGCAAATCCATTTTTCTCCTTTTTCTTCCAATTTTTGTGGTGGAAACCTTGTAGGTTGTGGAAGTGTAGGAGTAGCAACACTTCCATGTTTATATATGTGAGTGGTAGGCTTCCTTGTCGCCATAATTTTACATTCAGATTTTCTTGTCAACCTGAATGCCTTTTCGAATGAATCAGGCTCCCAAATGCGAATTTCATGTTGGATGTTATCTTTTAAAGTCCCTATGAAGACATCAATCATGTGTTCCTCTGGAATATGAGTTACCCTTATATTCAATTTTTAGAACTCCTCAATATCCTCCACCACTGAACCCTTTTGTTTGAGATTTGTCAATTGGCTAAAGAAGGTGTTGTTTTTTGTATCCTCATAATGTGCTATCATTTCCTCCGCAAAAATTGACCAAGTGCCAATTTTTCTACGGGAGGAAAGTTATTAATACCATACTAATGTATTTTTTTCTAAATGTAAAGTTGCAATGCGTACCTTTTGTGTGTTTTTCACATTATTGAGATCAAAATATTTCTCCATCTGTAGTATCCATGTTACGCGATCATTCCCATCAAACTTCCTCATATCGATATTTTTAATATGGTGGTTCTTCCATCAGACAATAGAGTTTATGAAATCACGACTAACATTTATTTTTTTCTCATAATGAATTTCCTCTACTATCTTTTCACCATTAGGAAAAATTTCTTGTATCAACTTTTCGAAACCTTCGATGTATACTTTTCGATCATTCTTCATGTTTTCCATGTTGTTCTTCTTTTTTTCATCGATCTTAACTTCCATGTCATCCATATTAGCTTCCATGCCAACTTCCATGCCATTCATCATAGCTTCCAAAGCATTCACATTAGCTTCGACACCCTTCTTCCAACCATCCATCTTAGTTTCCATGTCTTTCTTCAAAACTTTCATTTCATTTTTTGTTTCTCTTTGTGATAGAAAAATTTGGTGCACTTTCTCTTCTAATTTTGATATCTCATGTTGCATTTCTTCGTCTTCATGAGCCACAGGAGAGCGTTCTAGAGGCTGAATGGGTGTTGAATTATTTTTAGGGGGAATTTAAGAACCCAGTACTGATATATATATTCTTCAATATGCCCTTGGAATAAATTAAAACTATTTTTTTCAAATGAGACTTATGTATTTCGGAAAAAAATTACACACCTTTTTCTTTCTTTTGAGGAGGTCAATATTGAATATGAATTATCTCTCCGATTTTGGATCTTTAATATTTGAAATTGGGCCCAGTAGTAGCCCTCTAAATCTTCTTTCAAATTCCAAAGGTCTAACCTGATTTGGATTTTTCAAGACAAATTTATGGACTAATTATGGACTCGTTCAGAAGAGCGACCTTTTACGGTGTGCCATGTTTCATTGTTCCCTCCTTCAGTCATGAAGTTAATATACAAGAAGCTACATTCTATGTACTTCCAACCACTATTTACAGAATTCCAATCCAATTCTTAGGAAGATAGTTATGACGATTTTCCCACGGTCACCTCTTTGGGAGGAAATTAGGGATCCTGAAAAATCTCTATCTTCCACAGACCCTATATCCAAAAATATTGTTAATCAAGCTCTGAAATTTTTTCACGACGTCCCTCACGATTGCAAATTCTCTCTGGAAAAATTTCAACTTCTAAGCCCTCATAAAAAATAAGTTATAGCGAAAATTCCACGATGACCTGTCTAAGTTAAATTTAGGTGCCTGCAAAAATCCATAACTTTCACATATCATATCTCTGAAAATATTGTGAACCAATATCTAAAATCTTTCCATGATGTTCCTTAGGAGTTTTCCTTCGCTCTGCAAAAATTTTAGTTTCTGAACCTTCGTAGAAAAAAAATTATAGCAAAAATTCCATGATGATCTATTTGGAGCAGCGAAACCCTAGAATCCAAAACTCTGATACCAAATGTTATGAAACCAGCTCCAAGAATAGAAGAAAATAGATATCAACAACTTATAAATCGGCCACTTTGAGGGGTCAACCTCCAATACATTACATAAATGAACAGTTCTTCGATGATACAAATGACCAAAACCTCATTTTATATATAGGAGTCCATGTGGCCACAATATAATCCTAGTTGACCTACCAATAATTATGTAAGGGCACAATAATAAAAATATTTGGGTTACAAGGGTACAACAATAACAATAAGGGGGCTACACTAATAAAAATAAGGGACTAAACAACTAATATAGGGACCTAACATTGTCTTCCTATAAACTAACATGTCTAAAGTTTTATAAAATGTAGTATCTGCAACATAAGTAGAGTATCTATGAAACCATCAAATTGCAAGAAGCTAATTAGGGCCAAAAGAGCTAATTATTGCCAACTCTTTTTCACTCGAACCTAAGGGTCTCGATAAAGTGGTTATGAATGGGATATGGTGCTCAATTTGAGCTACATAGTTTCTCATATTTTCCATTTGGAATGTCATATTTCTCTTCTCCCTTTTCACATCTGCAATGTTCACAAATATAGTGTATTGATCAACTATAATTTTCATCTTCTAATAGAGGAGTAGAGCTTCGAGGTAATATTTTTTCTAACCTCTAGTATTACGAGGGTTTAAAATCATCTTCCCAAATTCCTCTAGTAACTTTGAGTCTAAAATTGCATGTCTATCTCTATCTACCATGTTTTCAAGGGTACAAATCTCATTGCAAATATCATTAAGAATGACTAATTTGAATTTTTTCGAGCCTCTTAGGCTTGTTCTTAGGCGTCATTGTGACCCACGGGCCATCAAACACCCTCTTCGTCTCTTACTCATCGAGCATTGATGTTTCTTTGGGAATAGATGAGAGGGGCTTGTCCAAAAATAACCAACACACACTATATTGTTAAAGGAACACCAAGGTTCAAATCTCTGCTGGAATTGAAGTGCATGAACTCTAGGAGAGTTGACTAAAGCAAGATAACAAGTATAATAAGAACTCAAAATGTAAAATCCCTAAAAAACCTACGGTTTGACTACCACTACTACTAGCCTACGTCATTGTTCACGACCAAACTGCAATTGCCCTTAGATGCCATAATTTAACTAAATCACCCAAACAATAAGGAAGGTCCCACTACCTTCACTAGGAATTATAAGAAATCCACCGAACTAGACCCCAAGAAAGAAAAAACTACAAGATAGATGTGTCTTAGAAGGTTGTGAACTACCATGGGGAAATCGAGGTTCATATTTTGCGTTTAAGGAGTGGAGTATTTTCCACAAATTTCATAAATTATTACTACCCTCAAACCTATGCTCTCGTCTATGAGTTGAATCTCGAGGTTGAAATCCCTTTCTCCTTGTACAAATTTTCTGAGATGCTAGACATGACTATTTATATTTCTTATAATGCATAGATCTACTTGGTACTTCTAGTTTTCCATGCCCCTATGTAAATTTGGTTAGCCACCACTATTACTAAATCATTTACAACTAGCCCTTATGTTTAAGTCTCGAAGTTCCCAGATTACATACCCAAATCTTTGATGATTGATAGGGGTTGATTCTTCAAAAGGAAGTCACTTAACCAATATTGTTGCTCCTCTTTATCAACGCATTTATCAATCCACGAGCGCTCCTTAATAACTTCAATTTAAATGCGGTTGCAAGAATGGGGGTGGCCAAGCCACCCCCTTGCATTATTGTTCCTCATGTCATTCATTCGCCACAGTGGTGGGCATGGATACCGACACCACCATTGTTCTTCAGCCTTAAATTATTATTTTTATTAGTCTATTTTTTCTTTATTTGTGTGTGTGTGTGTTTGTGTACATATAATAAATATCTAAACAAGATATATAATCTTTATATATAGATACTCACAATTAGTTTTGTTATTCATATTTTTCAAAATGTTAAATGTCATGTTAAGAATGAAAGAAATTACAAATCTCTCTCATGCCTTGAATTAAAAGAGATAATAGCCCCCTCCCTCTCTAACCAATATATTAGATAATTTACCTCTAATTTATTGAAATATGTTTTGTTATTAATTTTTTAATATGTCATTAATCTACACATCTAATTTTTGTAATTTTAATTACTTTGTTTTCTTTTCATATTTAAAATTAATATAAAATTATGTTACTTGATATGGACATTGAAATATTTTATTTATAACATGCGTAAATACATACACCACATGTGAAGTGAAGAAATAACTAATAAAGTTAATGTAAAATGAAAGTAAAAATTAAAGTATTCTATGTTTAAAAATTAAAATTTAAACTTTCTACTGTTATTACTATTTTTAATTAATTAATTAATATAAATCTTATTTTATTAATTTTAAAAATAAATTTAGGAAACAATACCTCTCATATTTAGCTATAGAGTAGCACTTCAAACAGTGATATTTATTTCAAAAATACATTACACAAAAATATATTAATAATATGACTTAAACACAATCATTTTTGAAACTCTAAGTATAAAGAGTTACGGGCAAACTAATATATTTAAAAAAACTATTAAAATAAATCGTTATTAAATATATCAAAATAATATTCACAAAATAATATTTGATATATTGATTTATTTTTGAAATTATAATATATATTATTATTAATAATATAATGAATTTTATTATATTGGCGTATAAAAAATTTAGTTAAAATAAAAAATATTTTAGTTATTTAATAATTATTTTTGCAATTTATAATTAAATTATAAATTTGATACTTGAATTATTCAAATTTACAAGAGAAAATAAAAAAAATAAAAATAAAAAAATAATTTACTACTTTCAGAGGATCCAAATAATAATTAAAAAAAAAATTAAAAAGTCTAGTAATTCAAAACATTCAGAGGATCCATGACTTCGGGCGGTCATAAGAAGGATAAGCCAAGACTGTTTGGAATGGATAAGAATGAGCGAGCTGCAAGCAAATCGAATCCGGATAAGAATAGTCCGCCAACTGACCTCTTTCAGAATGGTGCAGTAGCGCAGCAGCCTTTCGATTCCAACCCCAGACTTTCTCACAATTTTGAGCTGGAGATAGTGAACCTATCAAAATATCGGCCTCATTTGGAGCAGGCGCCCCGCTATTTTCACGGAGAATTTTCGTCGAGTTCTTTGTCTTCTGGCAAAAGGATTTGTGTCCAGTTCTTTATCTTCTGTGAAAAGGGGCAGAAATGGCATCGAATTGGCGTCAATATCCTAAAACGGCCAGAAATGAAGATCCTCAGCAGCATAATACATGTGATAAAACAGAACAGGAGTCAATATATATTGTGTGCTAACACAAAGAAAAGAATTAGACTTGCCTAATTACATCACTACAGACGAATTAGACTTACCCAATTTCTGTAACGAACACCTGCTGGGCAACATAAACCAATATCAACGTCAGAAAGCCCAGTGCCACCAGGGCAATACAAACTATTGTTAACCTTTGTGGAATCAAAGAGAAGCCCAGTGCCACCAGGGGGGAAATTAGATATAGAATTGATCTGCCCTTGAAATTCCTACTCCTGTGCTGCAGAGTGTAATAGCTTCTGTCTTGACCATTTCAGAACCACAGCAGTTTGGAATAGCAAATATCAAGTTATGGAAACAAAGAATATGTTCTGACTTCAAGTTTGGCACCAGAAACTCACCCAACCATGCAACAATAAATCGAACATGAACACACAACCTCCATATATAAGCAAGAGGATTTACAAAAATAGAAACGCAAGACAAACCTGTTGTTTGTGTAGGCATACACTAGGCCAGTGAAGAGGCAATAAAATCGAATATAACAGGCAGCTCCCAAAGGAGAACAAGAAAAAACTTAAGGTGCCACAAACGTCCTCCTCTTTTCTCATATCTCATACTCGCATTATTAATTTAGGGCATGCAGTCAACAAATGTGATTTAAGTAGTATAGGAAGGAGCAACTCCAACAAACTTCTTAAAAACAAAATAAACCTTCGACAATTAGAGAAAGGAAACGCTAAGAGCATCAAAAGTAAGCTGAGAGCAGGAGACAGTGACAAGAAAGAAAGCTCGAGCCTGTACAGCTTAAAAATATTTGATAGTACACTATGGCATAATGGAGTAGTTGTCACCAATCCATATTAGAAAAGTTTGCACAGTTACTATTCTATTCGGCTGTTCCTTCTAAGGTAGCAGCAGTTTAATTTCCAATCAAAAAACTACATATCAAAAACAAAAAGAGGAAGAAAAATGGCTATTCTCAATTGGAAATTTTAAAACAACAATATTAGAAGAATCCACCTTCCTCTTGAATAGCTTGATAGTTCTTTTATTTCAGTTTCAATAAATCTTAGTACAAATTGCAACAGTGTGGAAGAATAGTTTGGTATTTACAAGGGATTGAAATATTCTCTTGCATTTTCTTTTTTCAAGAATATGTTTGAAATAGTGATTTTACAATGTTTTAGACTGTACTTCTTTCAAATAACACCATTACAAGATTCTTTAGACCAGAAAGCTTTTCTAGATCAAACATTGTAACTATAATTCTATAATTCAATAAGCTAATCATAGTAATGTCAGGGAAGTTGGAACTGGAAGAGTTCGTACTCATGTTCTTGCTGCATTAATGAAGCCCTGTTTTGATGGTTTTTTGTATTTTTCAAAGTCTGATTCTGAAATAATAGAGGAGTCTGATTCTGAAAGAATAGAGGAATATTTGTGGCTCTCAAGCACTTGTTCAAAGAGGACACTGATTACCAAAAACTTGGTGGCAGGCTTTCTCATCCGGGAACTGAAAGTGGATTTTCTTATTTCTATCGACCTCTAAGGGTTTGAACTCTAAATAAAAATGCCACAGTTGTTCAATATCATCATATTCTTCTAGCTAGTGCCCTACAACCCTAGCCCAACATTTGAGAATCCAGGGTTCCTTGTTTCAGGTTCCATCCAGCCCCAATGAAATTAAATATGAAAAATTTAATTAAAAAGAAAAATAAATATTATAAACAAAATTAACACTTAAAACATATGAGCTTTGCATGCGGGTATGTGCATCATCTAAGATACAGCACGTGAAAAAATTATAGTACACTATGGCATAATGGAGTAGTGGTCTAGGTTCAGGATGTAATCTTGATCAACACAAATGAAAATGTTGAGAAAAACCTTACCTTGCACACAACCTTTACTTGTTTCTTCTTAGCAAAGATGCACACATTGCACCCACATAAAACAAAGACAAAAACTAGGGTAGTTTTGAGAAAGACATCCTTTATGAATTTACATATTTTGAAGAATGATGTTGGTTTTCATTTGTACATTGCAAAATATACTTAGGTACACAAGCTGACATAAAAAATGAGTGGCAGAAGTTGGTGGCATTACATAGTAGGAAAGTGGCATTTCCTACAAGTTTTTATAGAAATATATGTCAAGTGCTATGGATATGAAAATCCATAAACAAAGATTCTCATATGAAAGAAACACATGAATGCAACGTGCTTCATGTCTGTACATTACTAATGTATATATGTGGGATAAGCTCACTACTTTTATTTTGAAAAATCCTCCCGAACAGAAGGGAGGAAAATATAACAAGTCATTGAGGAGGTTTGAGAAGGAACACATTAACATGGAGAAGCTTTAGATGAAGAAAGGAAGAAAAACAAGAAATATTGAGAGAAGAAGAAAAACAATGATGTGAATTCAAAGATGTAAAGAAATCTTGTGATGAGGATGATGAATCTCCTAGAGGGAAACATGAGGGCCATGAAGAGGAAGGTGATGAAGAAGTGAAATGGTATGCACACCTATGTTAAGGCTTATGAGAAGAGGATCAAGGAGTAATAATGTGCCTCTTAATGTTCCAAGTTTGAAATCTTGTAGTTAAACATACAACCATATTAAATATTGTCAACTTAAAAATAAAAGAAATAAAAATACATTATAAATTCATCATTGTAACCCACCCAAACATGGAATTTCAAATCTTCTCTGCTATTTCAAATGAAAATTTGATGAAGTTTTCTTATTTTTCATGCCTTCGGTTTTAAGTTCTCCGAAAATTTATGATTGTCAACCTCCTCTAATCTAGAAACTCTTTTTCAACTTCTTTAAAATGAAAGTTTTAAATAAGTGATAACATTCATGTTCATCTATCATAAAGATGCCAGCACATACGTTGCTTCACCAATCTCCTAAATTTGGTTTGTTCAAACCACAATATATTTAATGACATTTGGTGTCCTAAGTCTGGCAATATTAGTTTATTAGACTAAAGCGACTAATGTATGAAGATGTGACTAAATAGTGGATCAATTTGCATGTGTTCCCATAAATTAGCTACCTTCCTAGCATTTGAGAGTAGGAAGAACTTGATGGTAAAGATTATACTATTATCTAATAGAGACTAATTAAGCCTATATTACTTGTTTAATATCCTAGTCTGCTCACAATATAGTTTGTGGAATTTCCCATAAAAAGGTTATTAGACTAGAGCCAACACTAGAAGTAAACTGTAAATGTTTTCCGGCCTTCCTACATTTGAGACTTAGAAGTAGTTGATGATAAGGCTCATTTTGTTTGAGAATAAGAAGCATGTGATGATAAGGTTCATCTTATCTGAGACTAATAAGAATTTGATGATAAGGTTCATCTGAATTTCTGATAGACCAAGCTTACATTTTCTAAACGATCTCTTAAATGTAATCTCGTCATAAGATCTTCTGTAGCTTTGACCATTGAAATTAGTCTCCCAATATGAGGTTAGTAGACCAGATTTGATAATCCAAGTAGATGTTACTCTCACCCCTCCAACTGTCCACGGCCTACTTTCTTCCATAATAGTGGCGAGAAAAATTGAATTACTCATAGGCCTTATTATTATGTGTTCTTGGATTGGGTAATCCATAGAATTTGGTAGCTGATTTAGTAAACAAGTGGAGGCAATTAAGGAGAAAAATTCGTGCTTCATAGTCCATACCTCTTACGTCATAATGAGGATCTTATCCTAAAATTACAAGTTTCAATATATATATATATATATATTTGCTAGGTGCTAAGTGTTGCATGCTAAGTGTTGCAGCCTTTTGTAGCAAGCCTCGATTATGTTTGATTTGATAGTTCAATTGATCCCATCCAACACAATTTAAAAGTTCCCTCCATGAATCATTATGTCAAGGAGGAAGGCAATTATTTTTTGAACTCCTTGATTTTATCCAAGCTTGGGACCAAAATTTTGAACTATCTTTCAGAAAACTTCACTGGATCACTTAAAGCCAAAAAGATACAAAAAATTCAAGAACTCCAAGGACGAAGATTTAGTTCATCAAAAAAATGGTTTTTTCCTTGATAATGGACATTGTAAATGGAGCTAGCCTTGTATCTATCATCATGGACTATAAAGATGATGAGCGAACCTCATCTCCCAAGTGCCCAGTAGTCACTCGTAATGAAAATCAAGGCATTACTATTTAGAAAGAGTTTGTAATATTCCCTTTCTTGATCCACTCAAACTAGACAAAATCGATCCATGGTACTTATCATGGTATTTTTCCATGGTATCGGGCCATGGTACTTGTAGTCAGTTTTCGAGGAAAATAATAAAAAAATGTCCATCAACCTATAAAAGGGGATAGAAGCTAGGCATTTAGAAGCATTCTCGTATTATCTATCTTATTATCTTTGGGTTGAGAACTTGGCCTCGCGAGTTCTAGCATTGATCCCGGGATGAAAACCCCATGGTGAATTTTTCTGGTAGATACATCGAGGGTCCACGATTGTGCTTCCGTATTGGTTTTTTGTTTTAATGAAAATCTGACCATGCCACTAGAAAGGCTCATATATTTTGGGTGTGGGAATGTAGCTTTGTTTTCAGTTAATAATATAAATAAAAGGCTGCATTTTGGAGATCGTGTCTATGTTCATGGTTTTTTACTCAATGATTTTTTTTTAGAACACATGAATGTGCTAGATGTGACTAAATTATTCAGGTTTGGGATCTTATAGTGGTATCAGAGTTGGGCATCCTCCCAGCCAGAGGGTTTTATGTAGGGATCTTCGGTGGGATTTATTCCCACCCTAAACCTACATCTTCAAGCTTCGGTGGTATTTGATGTCATCCTAGTTGATTTCCTAATTTTTACTTCTTTTAAGGTTATGAAGGACAAGCATATGCTTTGTTGAGGCTACAAGAAAAAGGGCCATGAGGCCATTTTTGTTCAGGATTCAGAATGTAAAAGGCCAAACCAAGGCCTATAGTTTTAAGGTTATGAAGTACAAGCATATGCTTTGTTGAGGCTACAAGAAAAAGGGCCATGAGGCCATTTTTGTTCAGGATTCAGAATGTAAAAGGCCAAACCAAGGCCTATAGTTAAGGAGGTTTGCACTAGTCACATCACCGTCAACATTAATTGGATTAGTGTGTGATTCTCTCAGTGAAAACAGATCCACACCATTCATTTGGTATTCGGTCGAGGTGACTGGGTCGAAAGTGGAAAACCGTGTTCTCGTTGACAATTTAGTAATTTTCTTGCAGAGATTATTAGATCAATCTTGGTCAGTTGCACCAGATCGGCCTATTCACATTCAAGTTCAGGAGATGTGATCAATTGAAAGAGCATTTTTTCCTTTTCCAAGGTCATGTAAAAGCCTCACGCAGAGAAGGAATTGCATTGCGCAGTAGTATGGGTGCCGATAAAAGTGGTGGACATGGAAGGATGACATCAAAAACAAGACACCGCAGCAACCTAGAAATATTGTGGAGGATGCCAAGGCAGCTGAGTGATAGTAGGACGCCATCCCTGCAGGAGAGAGGAAGCGAGAAATCTGCCAGTAACTTTTGCGCATCACTGGAGGGCATCGCACTTTGCAATATATTCCCCCCCTCGTGTGATTTCAGCATCCAAACACGATAGGAGGAATGTTGTCTCTCGTGGAAATGGAAGGACGTCTGATGAAGAATGCATATCAGTACAGTACTGTATCAACATGAGCCAGGGTCATAAATAGATGTTTGCGGTATAGTAGAGTCGGCCTTGTCTACAGTCAAAAGCATTGTAATTTTTGGACTAGCGCATTAATAAAATGATCGAATAAGTCGACGATTTTCATTAGAGGGGTCGATAGTCATAGAGACATTAACTGTGGCAGTGATATGTTCCTGAGGCTAGTGAGCATTATTTACTCAGAATGCTGGCCTAAATCCATAAAATCTGACATCTATTGGTGACATTGAATCATCCGTGAGGTATTTTTATGACTATGGATCATCTCTATGATCATATCTACGACAACGAAATCACCTCTGAGGTTCTTTGTGGAAATGAGTCATCACTAAGGTTTGTATGCAACAACGAATAATCATTGTGATAGGGCTGAGTTTGGAAGCGTGGAGACTGAAATTATCTACATGATTTCATAAATTTGTTGGACAGAAGTCCAGGCAAAATCCAGGGTCAACAACTATAACCTCTAGCGACCTATCTATGAGCGCATCTATAAATCGCAGTGGACCATTGGGCACATGCAAGTTTCTCCCTCAAGAGTTTTAGGTTTCAAAGATTATTATTCTGCTGAGGTTCGAATTGCCTCTATTTGGAGGTAAATTTATTCAGAAATTAAGGCAAACCGAGAGTACTTATTCATCAATATTCGATTGGTCAATTATGTGTTTATAATTCATTTGTGAAGGGTGAAGCTTCAAGTCGAGGAGGACTAGTCTCTTATTTAACAAAAGCTTGGAAATTTGTATTCATTAGGTTAACTATGTTTAGTCAATTTAGAACTTCCATCCATTTTTACATTCTTGTTTATTGAGGCCAAGACCTTTATAGTCATATCTTCACCATTAGGGAGATTTTATTTTTATTTTTATTAGAATACAATTATTCTTCCTATTTAATTTTGGGCTCAATTGGAGATATAAGAAGAAGGATGTGAATGAAGAATTATTTTTTGGGTTTCGGATTAAAGCGAAGTTGTAGCACACTTTCCAAGAGGCAAAATTCATCAAAAGGCATCAAATTAAGAGAGGCTAAAGATTCAAACCAAGAATAGGTAAATCATTTTTATTGAAGAAAGCCGAAAAGAGAGAAGAAAGAGTAAGTATTGAAATCCATTGATGCTAAACCACAATGTCATCATTTTACTTTTGGAAACACCGCAAGAATCAACATAGTGATACATTAGTTGATTCTCTAGGCTACAATACTTCTGTGGATCACAGATGCAAACAACATAAAAATCAGAGGCAAGAGCAGAACCACAGGCCCTTCTCTTGAAAGGTTTGTTTTACCCTTCAACAGTCAAAAGATATCCGGAAGGAAGATGTAAAAAGCAAGTTTCTCTTTGAACTTAGATCCAAATTGCAGAGTACAAAATTAGGAGATGTCCTCCTACAATTAGACACATTAAATATGGCTCTGAGCTTGATAGAGCAATCAAAATGGGAAGAGTGTAGTTGGGCCTTGAAGCCCTCCAGCTTGCTTTGACACAACCTAGGGTTGTGGAGCATTCTTGTGAAAATGTTAGACTCACAGTTGCCTCTTGTCTCAGTAAAATCATACCCTTAACAACACCACTACTGCCCTACAATGATGACATCATGAGGAGGAATTTTGGGTAATTGTAGAAGAACTCTAAGGGTTTGACAACACCACCATTCTTACTTTTTTTCAGAAGCACAAAATTTTCGAATGCATGGAGAAATTAATATTTGGTATACTTATGCTGGGTTTAGAGTGTGATGACTTAATCCTTCAGATGCTTCAATACATTTGCACTAGAATTACAACGTCTCATCCAAACTTCATCAAAACAGACATGCAAAATATCACGTGTCCTATCTCAAGAGAAGATAGGGCCACCTGCGAACAAGTGAGATCCAAATTGTTGGCCATTTGGAGGAAGGAGCTAATTGTATCACCTGATTCTTATGAACTAGCTGAGGGGTTGATCAAATAAAGCATAAAACTAATTAGAAATAAGTTAACCAAGGAGGAACTAATAAGCGTTTGTGGAGACAACAAGAATGAACTAAAGAGAAAAGGCTGATGCTTTGTATGCAAGGGAGTTTGGGCACTTGACCATTCATATCGAGATGACACGAAGGCGAAAATGATAGAAAAATTAGAGACTTCTTTAGATTTTGTGGATTCATCCATAGATGGGTTCACTATTTTTCAGGAGAGGGCCTATGAAGGATCTGAGTAGTCAAGTACCAATGGTGAGCAGCGACACCATGTTCTTCAAAGAAACTTGCAGGACAAGTTGATCAGTCAGCTTGACAAAGTACGTGACGAAAGGAAGGAGGTAATTCCTCTTGATGATGTGGTAGTCGAGTCTATAAATACACCGGAGGACATCCATAAAGAGTATGATCAATTAGGTATAAACAACAGTCCACCAGTACATCCATGTTAGACAACCAAAGAGGAATGTACAATTTATCCTTACATGTAAAGAGGTCCAAGAAGAATATGCTCAATGAGAATCAAAGGAGGAGCTAGCTGTAATAAATCAATATGATAAGCATGATCATGTAGGGTAGTAGGACAAATATAGTATGGAGGATGAGTCATTTCTAAAGGGCCAATCAAAGTTTCAAGTTGAATTAGTGGGACATCCGGTGCGGTCAAATATAGAGACATTCCATGGTGCACTAGAATTGTCAGTGAAAGACTTTCGGGAGAGGATCATGCATTTCAAGACAGATCTTATGTTGTTGAAGAAAATATCTAGACAACCCAAGACATTGTCTTACAGGAGAATAAAAAAATTGTGAAACTCATAGGGAAATGTGCCAAATCATCGACCAAGTTGTCTAGTATTGAGGAACAACTCAAGTCCATCACAAGGCCACATGAGGTTTACAATTGGGAGTTCCATAGCAGAACTCTATAGGAAAACATAGATAAGGATTGTAACACCAACAACCCACCTTTATACATCGAGAAGAGCAGGCCAGATTTCTCCAAATACATCATGTTGGGTAACCAAGTAGAGCAACACGAATCGAGCATCGAACAACATCAACATAGTAGATTTGCAGATATTCATTCTTTCCCAAGTATGGATTGGCGAGAGATTATGAGTTGCTATTCTATTTATGAATTCATTATTGGGAGGATACCCATAGCCAAGGGAAAATTACAGCCTGGGCCATTTGGTGTGGGCAGCGATGGAGGGTTGAAATGGTACCATAACCCATAGGTCCCAGGATTTAGGTGGCATTCGGATCCAAGAGAATCCATTAGGGGCAGGATTGGCGAAAGGATTGTTTGGGATCCAAGTAAATATATTGAGGGAAGGATTGGTAAGAGGATTGTTTGGGATCCAGGTATCGAAGGATCCATCTAGGACCATTCAACATGAAGGGATGGAACAATACATCAAGTTGTATGGGATCCCGGTATTAATGTACAAATGACTCTGTTGTGGATAAAAGTGGATCGCTTGAGGACAAGCAATCTTTGGGTGGGAGGATTTGTAATATTCCCTTTCTTGATCCAGTCAAAGTGGACAAAATCGATCCATGGTACTTATTGTGGTATTCTCCCATGGTATCGGCCCATCGTATTTGTAGTTATTTTTCGAGGAAAATAATAAATTAAGGCCCATCAACCTATAAAATTGGATAGAAGCTAGGCATTTAGAAGCGTTATCGTATTATCTATCTTATTGTGTTTAGGTTGAGAATTTGGCCTCGCCAGTTCTAGCATTGATCCCGGGACAAAAACCCCGTGGTGAATTTGTCTGGTGGATCCATCCAGGGTCCAGGATTGTGCTTCAGTATTGATTTTCTATTTTAATGAGCAGCCGAGCATGCCACTGCAAAGGCTCAGATATTTTTGATGTGGGAATGTATCTTTGTTTTCAGTTAATAATATAAATAAAAGGCTACATTTCCAGATCCTGTCTATGTTCATGGTTTTTTACCCAATCATTTTTTTTTTGAGAAAAGATGAATGTGATAGATCTAAATTATTCAGGTTTGGGATATTACAAATTTTCTTCGAATCTTAATATCAACCTTTGTCAAAGAATAGTTTAAATGTTAATAAAACATTAATAAATTTGTACTATACAGGTGAAGATACATGTAAAACATGCATTAGGCAGGCTTGTGTTTCCTTGAATGCTGAAGACAAGAAGAACAAGGCCTATTCCCTTTTCCTATGTTTTCCTTCTTCCATGTTCTATCCTTATTGGAAACTTTGAATTGATCGTCACATACACATAATATCAATTTTCAACATTGGATTCTCTTTGTAAGTCACAATCATTCTTTACCCTGTGTTATGTCTCATATCACATGATTGAATGGATCTCTTGGAACATATAATTATGATAGAGGAATTTTACATTAAATAAGTGTCTTACGAATTTTTTTAGTATCATATGATTGATTTTTTAGGAAAAACTGAATTTTACAGTGGTTTATTCATAAGTTATGAGTTATAAACCAAACTAAGTATGTCTAACTTTTACACCTTTCAAATGAAGTAGAAGCTTGTGCCACAATGGAACCGAGCCTTCTGCGATAAATGCTATGGTGGAACTAAACATTTTGTGTTTATTGAGAGAGATTTATTTCACTTAGGAGCTAGACTCCAACTAGAATTGGATTTGATTAATGAAAAGACACTTCCAAGATGGAATGCTAAGAAATCAAAACGCATAAAAAATAAAGGTATATCAAACGAATAAAATTGCATAAACCTAATGAAAATAGTTACGAAGAGAGCTGCAACAATGATTATTGTCATGACATGTGGAATCTAATGAAGTAATAAGATTCAACATGTGAATTATGTTGGCTTTCAATGGAAATGATGGATCAATGAATCTAATTATTTCCATAATAGAAAGGTATCTAGTATTTTTCCATTATCTAAAATTTTTAATTAGGTGTGCATTAATTAGCATTAATTTTTTTTAATATCATTTAAAATCACTTTACAATGGTCATGGTTAGAAAATATTCTTTGAAAATTTATTAATACAAATCTACACTAATATACACTTCTACACTGTTCCGGAGAAACGATGCATAGGATGTTGCTCCAACTTAAATTATTATGTAATATTAAAAAAAAAAAAATCGAACATTTTTTTGGTAGGTATATATTAACTAGAGTCTATTATATATTTCCATAGCTGATAACGGTGAAGAGCCAAAAGAAGATATGTAGCAAACCAAAATTTTATTGATTTTTGCAATAAGTTGTTTTGGGAGAAAGTTGGAGAAAAGAAAATTTGGCTGGATCTTTGCACCACACATAGTGATTTAATTATTTTCATGTGAGATAAAATTAGTTTGAGAAACTAGATGAAATAGGTACAAGTAAATTTTAGATGTGATATGAAAAACATTTAAAAATAAAAAGGTATCGAAAAAATTTGCTCATGGATAAGGGGAATCTTCGAATTTAACCTGTGATACCTCCTTAAATGTCATAAATTAGATTTTAGATATGTTAGAGAGAATTATTTTATACATGAAAGAAACCCCCCAACCAATTCAAAACGATTTACAAATCACACATAAACTTTGAAATTGTCAGTTCAAAACTTAATTACCCCACCTGACATCTAAGATGTTCATGGCATGCGCACTAACATGAAAAGACGAGTAATTGTAGGTAGGAAAACCTCCAATATCCATTTGTATGTTATTCTATTTTGGGTGTTTTTTGTCATCGATTTCACCTATCTACCTACCTATACAAGGATTTACCACCTTACACTTCACGTAATCCCATGTTTATGGACCACCGACTCAAAAAAGGGGTAAATCCTGTCATCCTACATGAAAAATTAGCTTTGAATTTCCCACTTGACAACATGCGTGTAAGGAATAACATCTACATTAACTTTGGTTTGGTCTTACTAGATGATATGTTGAAGTTGTCGTAGTGGAAGGCATGGGGAAGCTGTGGGGTATTTCAAGGTCTACATCAGAGGTTCTTTCATACGACCAGTGAATACTGTGACACCAAATATATCGATTATTTAAAGGATTGTTTCCCATTGGATGTATGGAAAAACACGAGGTGTTATCTCTACATAACCTTATCTTGTAGAAAAATGAGTTTCTTCACCTACAAAACTTTATTATGAATACCATCTTCTTGTGATATCGAGATGTGGGTAAAATTGCATTATATAATAAAATAGAAATGTTCATGAACTACCCATGAAAGTGAGTGCATCGATTTTAAGTTTTTTTTTCCATCTTATTCTCTCTAATATAGAGTTGTGTGATATTTACATCATGTGACTAAACTATCTTCAATAAATAATCTTCTACTTACCATGATTTTTTAGGAGTAGTGCATTTTATATGTGCAATAGTATGTTCGGTGATCTCCTAATTGTGAAATAAGCTAAATATCCTTTGTAGAATGACACATCTCAAGTCTAGAAGTATGAATTAATTAGCATAAAGAAAACATCGCTCGATTATATTATTCTACAATGATGCGTTATATTACGGTGGGTCAAGAGAGAGGGTGCCTGGTTGATATTTCTCTTTGGAATCTTATGAAGCTAGCTATTTGAGTTAGGATAGGATGCCTACAAGGTTCAAGATCCATTTTTATTTCTTGATTGAATAGTTAGTTTTATAATTCCATGATAGCAGAGGAAACGATAGTTACCGTTGTTATCGAATTACTAATCTGTCGACTTCGAAACATACTTTGCAACTCAATGTGATATTTGAGACTAAGATTGTTTTTATTTATGAACCATTATTGACTGTTTGAAAGGACATTTAAAAGTCCCAATACTCATTTCAAAGTTATTGTTAGTACAAATTTTAATATAGCTAAAGGAATTACTAACTCAATTAAACCTTTCCACCTTTCCCAGTATTGAAGGTAACTTACTGGATTCATTATTACTAAAAAATGATTTAAGTGAACTGGGCTAACTTCAATTGAATAATATCACAAATATGAAAGAAGAAAGTCATGCATTCTTTAATAAAATATGCACAACACAAGTTACCCTTGAAATATTGATACAACGAAGTCCGCAGAAAGCTTGATCCAACATAAGTCTGCACCACACGATTTCTCTTCAACAAATAAAATCTGAGTACAAAAATAAATTTCCATAAATATAATGTAAATCTTGACGATATAAACTAGAACCTCTAATCACAAATTTGAACTAAAAGAAAATCTAATCACAGAAATCATTGTGATAGAGTTGGCAACACTAATATCACAAAGGTCGTGCCATCCACAATGACTACCTTTTCTTAAAACCCCATAAAAATATCCATCAACGAACCCCAATGCACGTATTTTTTGAGAAATTTGATCTAGGTGGATAATGTTGTCCACCTGCCTATTCCACCTAGTCAGTTTCATCAGTTTTATTATTTATTTTTTTTAGTAGTTTTTCATGTCATGAACCTCCAAATCCATTTCGAGGCCATATATGGCACAGTCCTTGGAGAGATCTTTCAAACGATGTATCATATGCGTCAAACGAACATACTATGACCAAGTTACGAACCCGGGAAGTTGGTTGCCCAACTAACCCCAATGAGACCCATAAAATCTTGGTGTTACATCTCCTCGAGTTAGGGTTTTTGTTTCTTAGGATTTTCTCTTATTTTTCAATAATAAAAAGGCCCTTGAGACTCATTGTAACATAGTTCAGAGCCATGTAGCCACTACATCTCTTCTCAGAGATAAGCTAGTTTATGTTTATTATGTCTCTAAGCATATTTCAGTCATTTGATATTAATGAAATTGAGTTTTACTTCAGCTACATCTATGTGTTTATTTTTATTTTTGTCCTTTATTTTTTTCCTGCATAAATCAAGATTCAGGTTACAACTCCATGAGGGTTAGAAACATATTTCAGTTTCAATTTTTTGCAGTAATATTTAGTAAAATTCATGAAAGTGCAACGATATCCACAGATAATATGAGAGAGATAAATATATATCATTTGAAATTATTTTTTATTACATCAAGCATGTTTTTTACGGAATTTTATTTTGTTTCCCAATTTGAGAGATACTAGCAATTGAAGTTACACCTATCTACAACATTGCGTCCCCACACATCCTATAAGTTTGTGAAATAATTTCTCATCCCCACAGTTCATCAAATTTCAACTATATTATATCACTTGAAGTACCTATTCAATACCTCAAATGGGTCTCTCATAGAATTTTATTTCATCGCCTATAGCACAAGTTATCAGCAAAGTTGCAGCAACAATTACATTTAAATCAAGATCTGGATTAGTGGTATCAGAGTGGTCTACTCTTTCTTGATATTTATTTGCATGTACCCAATGAGGTCTATGTATAATGATTTAGGCTCGATCTGGTTGAACCTTTCCAATATCGGCCTCGCAAATCCCGACGGCCTCCCATAGAAAAAGAAAAGAAATACGAGAGAGTAGGATATCCTATCAAAATATTGATTGAGGAGGCCCTTGAGAAACAAAGGAACGCAATGATGGATAAATTTTCCAAAATCCTGCAACGACTTCCCACTGGCGGTCCATCTACATCCAGGAGCCACTCTGGAGGTGCCACTCCTTTCAAGGTACAAGTCAACTTCGACATTCGGTTATTTGAATGCGAGATAGATGAAGACATCGTTGTGTATGATTATTGACCTCATTCTTTTATTATTACTTTGGGAAATAATTTATACAGGATACATGAGGTAGTAATGCCTCTCGTCGTCTCTTTGATGACTGCAAAGAAAAGTATTAATATTATTTACTAAACTAGGAAATTTGTTTTCATTACAATTCACCCACATGGAGAGAAGAACATTATGGCAACAACCTCCAAACAGGGCTCCCCTGCACAACAACAACATATGGATGAAGTTTTCAAGGAATAAAAGGACTTTTTCTCCTCAACCACATAGATTCCTCTACACTGTCAGGTCAATCACTCCCTTGATCTAACCCCAAGTGCACGATCACCTGATGTTGCAATACCTCATGCGAAAACAAAGAAAAAATCTACAAGTGTACTCGCTCACGTTCGCAAAAAGGTTGATGAAATATTAGAGAAATCCAATGCTAGGTACAAGCAGCGCCAAGATCAACATTGAGTGACACAGAATTTCAAGGTAGGAAAAAAATTTTGGCTACATTTGCAGAAGGAGGGCCTCTCTAGACCCCACTGCAATCTATGCCCACTTCAAAGCAAGCCAACACCTTCACAAGGGAAAGTGGTTCACTGGGACCAGGTAAAATAGAAATTTCCCTACCTCATGGAGGGTCTGCATGCAATGGGAACCATTTCTTTCTCCCCTCATTTCTCTCATGATTAAAGTATAAAGTAATTATAATACAAAATATAATTTTTTTATTTTTAATGGCATTATCTCTCTACATAAAATTGATGTAAGATTAATGTGAAATTAAAGTATTTTATTTTAAAGAAATGACATATAAGATTTTTAGTGTTATTAATATTTTTTAATTTATTAATCTAAATTTTATTTTATTATTTTTAAATATATCTTTTGGGAACAATATTTCTAGAATAAACTATATAATTCCACTTGAAGCAATAATATTTGTTTTAAAAATACATTCCACAAAAATATATTAAAAAATACATATTACACCAACCTTAAAAATATATATGATATAAAGCTTAAAAGGTATAGCACAATGTTGTATTAAAGGATTTTGTGGTGAAAAGCTCATTATTTTGAAAATTATGGGCACAAATTTGCCTATATAAGTATTACTTGGTATGGCCTAAACCAATCCTTTAATGATGAGTTAAATACACTTGGTTCATCATTTTTGAAGCTGTAAATTAACTAACTTATTTTACACAAACTAATATATTTAAAAAAAAATCTTTAAAAAAGGTATATTACACTTCATTATTAAATATATTATTCTTCATTATTAAATATATCAAAATAATATTAAATATATGGAGTTATTTTTCGAAATTATGATTAGTAATAATGTATAAACAATTAAACTAAAAAATTCAATTTAAATAAAAACTATTTTAGTTATTTAATAAAAAAAAATTATAATTTATAATTAAATCATAAATTGAATACTTGAATTTTTCTTTCATATTTTTTAGGGATTAAAATAATTAAAATTTACAAAATAAAATCATTAAAATTTTGAATTTACTGACTTATCAAATATACTAAAGAATGGAAATTTCATTTTAAATTTATTTTTATTATGTAATAATGATTTCTGTAATTTGTGATTAAATTATAAATATAACCCTTGAATTTGGTTTTATATTTTTTTTAGTGAGTAAAATACTACAAACTTACAAAATGAAATCATAAAAATTTGAATTTACTCACTCTAAAATAGAATAATAATAAAATGGACTTGATTCCCATATGAACACATCGGACCTATCATCAATGGTTAATTTATAGTCTCTTGATATTTCGAGATCCAGAGCGAGACCATATTGCAAAGTCTCCAATAGTTGGTTTGTTTGCGGAAGTTTTTATAAATATAGGAAGTTGCCTCCGTACATCGTTCTAGTGAAAGAGTGGAAAGTGCTCAGATTTATGGTCCCTATATTCGGCGAGCTTACTTGAATAAGAGGAACTTAAATAAGATAGTAGCTTTTCACTTGGTGCTATATAATGTTGGTGCACACACCAAAAGTCTAGAGATCATAATTCAAAACATTCAAAGGATCCATGGCTTCTGGCGATGGTCACAAGACAGATAAGCCCAGACTGTTTGGAGTCAATATCACCCTACACTACAATAATTTCAGCCTTAAAGAACACCCAGGAATGTCATATTTATCTGAAAAAAACCTTTCAAACAAGCAAAGTGAGGTACCAAAGTTAGCAACTTCTTCTGCTTCCAGGAGCCCAGGCGCCACCCAGGGCCCTAATGCTCACGTCTTTCATTGTCTCTATTGCTCAAAAGAGTTCTACTATACTAAGGCACTTTGAAGCCATCAAAATTACCATAAGAATGAGAAAATTTCAAGAAAATCGAATCCCATTTTGAATACCCCCACAACTGACCGCTTTCGGAATCATGCTGTAGGGCAGAAACCTTTTGATTCCAACTATAAAATTTCTCACAATTTTGTGCTGGAGATAGCGGACCTATAATATTTAGTGGGTGAAACCAATGAGGTTCCATAGTTGGCATATTTTTCTTGTAATATCAAAAGCACCGCTCAGGGCCCTAATTCTCGCATGTTTCATTGTGGCTATTCCTCAAAACACTTCTACATTTCTAAGGCACTCAGAGGCCATAAGAATTCCCATAAAAAAGAATGAAGTAATAGGTAACCGTCCTCTGAACTATGATGCACTATAGCCTTACATATTTCACACCAAAGGCCTATATCCTTCATTAAATGGATTTGGTGCCCCACCAGCCATGTAATCCATGAAGATATGGCACTTCTCTTTAAAATGTCCCTTCGATTTGCACTTCGTACTTGATACTTCTTCTCTAACCTATATTCTTTCGTTGATGTCTTGTATCTATAGGGTTAGGTTCACCAGATGACTCTAAATCTCTTGCATTCCTGCATTGATATCTCCTATAGGAAAATATTCCAATTTCATCGTAATTTGTAGATCTTCGGCTTGAGTTCCTACCTTTTGTTGTATCAATTTCAATCTAATATGCAGTAGAAGCACATAAATAAACCATTCTTAATGTTGGTGTGGAGCTATATTGAAGCTTAGCTGATCCAATAAAAACTTAAATCTCTGATCAAACTCCCAAACAGACTCAATATTTTTCTGTATAATCTCTTTCAACTCAACTGTCCACTACAACTCACAATTTGTCCTAAAATTTCTTATCAGTGTTATTTTAATATTTGCAAACATCCTATTCTCATTATTTGAATACTTCATTCACCATGGCAATGCTCTATCTTGTAGTGCCATCACGAGTTGCACTTTCTTTATATTATCATTGTTTATGTGCTTTGTTGTCCATACATCTTCACATAAAAAAAAAATTGTTTCAGATCCTGAAATCAAGTTGGTTTGAAAATGTGTACCTTAATATCATCAAATATATTTATTTTTGGAGGGGGAAGGGGAGGAGGAGCGGGATGGGGGGTAGGAGGGGTAGGGGGGGTGGAAAATCACTAAACACCCTATCTATCACTAGATTTTGGCTTCTTTGAACTCTCAGGATGGGATGGCGAATACCGCAAAGTTACCTGTGGGTTATCAGGGTGGTTTTATTCCCTTTCACTTTCTGATCAACTCAAAAGAGGACTATAATCAGTCTCTACAAAGGTATTTGGGTCTTGTCCATGAGATCTCTTTTTGGTATCTCCTCTATATCTCTTTCCACTTCATGTTGTGCAAATAAAATGCTCACACGTATTCTCTCTTCTACCAAACATATGTAAATTAGAAATATGATTGCATCGGTAAAACTTCCTTTTCACACAGAAGTATCTTAATCCAAAGCTTCATATATTTTCAATATTTACCTCATAGTCCTTTTAAAAAAATTTGTTCCCCTTCGTTGTAGGACATGGTCGATTCTACAAAGAACTCAGTAATGAATCCTCTCAAGATACTATCAATTCAGAAATCGACAACCCTTGAAATCCTATTTTCAGTGATCTTGAGTCGATGTATCAGTTTAGGAGTCGACACCATAGGTTCTCCACCCTTAAAACAATTCTTCCTTTCACTCAACCTAGATATCCACTCGTACAACTCTAGAGTAAAATAAATAAAGAAATATCATATTGATATGTAAAAATATAGTTTTGTAACCAAGATTCGGATATGATATGACGGTTTCTGTTTTCTTGATCCCCAAATTCTCACAATTTCAAGTGTTTCCAGTCTTGAATCTCCTTCTTCAACGGGTACCACATCCACATATCCAGCAATAGATCTCGGTCGTGATATAAAAACTATTTTTTGGTTTGTTTTGGGCTGACCCAGGTTTGATCTATACTACCACCAGCAAAACCTTTGATTGTTGGCCCTCTCAACAATGACCTGCAAGCATATCACAGTCTCATCCGAAGTGACTATGGGAGGATGTAGGACCAGGTTTTTGCAGCCTTTACGGACTAGGAGATGTGCTATTATTATGTTATATTATATTTATCACTTATAAATTAGTTCACTACATTAGATTAATCACTCAAACATGTCATATGAAAACATAAACTATCATTTTTCTAAAGTAAATTGCAATTGTAATATTTCTATTTACAAGAGATAATAAGAAAATATACACATTACTCACACAAGAGCACCAAATTATCATCCATAATAACTATTTCCTAATATAATGAATCTTTGTCAACAACGAATTCTTGGCATGCACACTAAGCTATAGGTTGTGTGTGCACTAAGCTATAGACTCTTCGCCAAGCCCCTGGGCACTCAGTTCCAGAGCCTCTCCTTCGCTAAAAAAATACATATCACTCTAATTGACCCATAACTATCTGATTCATTTTTCTCTTCTTATTCTTTCACCCTATATATATTATTACATTATAGGATTACATCTTCAACATACCATGGTCAAAAAACAATGGACTTATTAAAACAAGCAACTATGGCCCCAAAACCATTGAACCCTTGCAAAATCACTCCATTTTATAAAAAGGACGGTCTTCGATCCACCCTCAATCCTTTACAACACCGTGCAATATATTTAAATCCTCAAAATGCACTCCGCTGCACAATCCACTGTGCAATCTGCCCCGCAAACTGTGGAGTCTTCACCAAAATCTAGGCCAATTTGGGTTGTGCCCAATAGTAGTAGTGGCTCTACTAGTGACAAATTAGTCTATTGTAATACGCTAAGTTTCAATATTCTTCTACTTTATCTTTACAACCGATTAATGACTAAAAGAAATAATAAATATTTTTATCTGTAACAAGTTTCAATAATTTTACAGAATAATGACTTCTTTTATTTAGGGTTATCTATATCGATCTAAATTTAAAAAATATTTGTATTCTTTAATTTTTTTTAGAATTTTAGGTTTTATCTAATATTACAGAGATAACTTCTTCACCTAGTGTGTCTCCAATTATTGTAGTACTCAACAACACCCCATTATATTTAATAGTAGAACTAATAAATAATGGGTATTATTTTGAGCGTTAGATAAAATATTTTAGTTTTAAAATAAAATAAGACAATTTAAGCTTTGAGTCACCAAAAATATGACTAAAGGGGATAATTCCCTTACCGGAACCTTCATATCCATGTTTAGGCTTAGATTTTAATATTCATAAATAATATACCTTTAGGCTTTTACTCGAAATGCTTTATCGGAAATATTTCAAAGGATTCTAGTGGGTCTCATAATGGAATCTCCGATACGAGAACTCTGATTAAAATTTCAATTATTTTCAAGGCATAAAATTATAAGCCTCTTGTTGCTAAATATTAAAAGGCTTATCCCCATAGGATTATCAGGTGGCATTTCAAATTTTTCATATGAGGACTCTTTATATGAACACCACAGTAAATTCTGATCTTCAATACTTCCTATCACTCATTCCTTCAATACTCTGAGAGACTCATTCCTCCAACCTCCAATATTCCAATCCTATGATCTTCGATACTTCCTACCACTCATTCCTACGATACTCCAATATATTTATTCCTCTGATACTATGATATCCAAATCCTTCAATCTTCTATATTCCCTATCATCGATTCTTTGATAAACCTCCCCTTTCCAAATCAGAACCTTCATTTCACAATTCCCATATCGTAACTTCTTATCGGATGTCACTATTTTAAAAAACCGATATAAATATTTTATACGAAACCTGTGATAACACTTCACATTCGTGTTTTTATTAATTAATTTTTTTAAATCCTATCATAAGGAAAGGATATTACATGTTTCAAAGTTGTAACCATATGAATTCTCTGATAAAAACCTTCGATATGTTGACATGTAGAAGGGTCCATGTGAACCCATGTTTCATCATTTGATTTCCCAATGCATCGATTTGATGATTTCAAAGTTCTCAATGATTTGGTTATCATAGATTGATTTCACTGGATTTTTCTCATAAAGGCATGAATTGAGATGAATTGGGTAATTTTATTTAAGAAATTTTGTGATTAAGAATGTTTCCACTTATCCTCATGTTTTCTCTTCGCAGGTTATCCTTGATAAAATTCACTCAAAAAAAATTTCTAAGGTAGCTAAAGGTAAGAACAAACTCGTAGACCAACAATATTTGGTTCCTCCTCCACCTGAGACTACTGAAATGCTTCCGCTATTTTCCGATATGGCATGTACTCCAGAAGTCGTGGCTTCCAAATGGGAAGCTATGTATAAGCTTGTGAGGATGAAAACCCTAGGGTAGTAGAGAGAAAAGCTAGAGTTGATGATTAAACCTCAACCTCTGAGTCTACATGGAACAACTTTTCAAATTATTTATTACACGGTATTGTAGAAAAATCAAGGATCTATGCTTATACATACATGGTTAAATGGTTTGTTGATAACTTGAGTGTTTCAAAGAGTGCTTTTATACTCCAAATAACATAGTCATTGGGTCATTTTCCAATGAATATTTAAACAAAATGTATAAGTTATCATCGCACTAAAAGAAATATGACAAATAATTTGTGTAGAAATTAATGAATGAAAATGAGGACCAATCAGATCCCATCAGGAAATGGAGGGGAGATCCCAAAAAACACAATCACAATGACACAGGTATGTATTCCATTTCTTATCCTTCTCGACCATTATTTTATATAGTCTCCATGATGTCTAGAATATATGGATACCCTAATACCCAAATATGCTTAGTCCAGTGCGTAGCATTAATTGAAGTTGCCTCAGATGGATACATTATGGATTGGTGAACTATATTTCATGATAGTATAGGAAAAAAAAATCCTAAGTTATAGTAAAAGTCATAGTTTTTCTTAGAATATTGTTCCCCCATTCTGCATCAGTGCATATTTCATGTATTTTGTATGTTTTATATCTGATTTAACATCTATGGGATGGAAATGGTGCATTGAAAAGCCTACACCTATACATATTTATAAGGAAATATTCTAGGAATCCAAATTATAGCCTCACTTATACAAAATTTTCCATGGAGTTATTCTAGTTATCCACCAAAATGTCCTTGATGAGAATTCCACTAGCCTTTCCCCTCAAGCAAACAATGATTTATTACCAACAGGGAAATGGTTTGTAGAGGAATCCTTTACTTTTATGTGGATCTTTGATAGTCTTTACAACCCTTATGTGTTACATGTTTATGTTCCTAATAATCTATTAGCCTGAGAAATAACTTACCAAACTCTTGGTAATGGCCTTTCAAAGGTTCTAAAAGATGCTAAAAACACGATGTGGCCTACCTATCCTATTTCATGTGGTGTTTATTCCCTTGAGAGTTTCAGGCATGTTGCTCATGAAATTGCAGAAATTCAATATTTAGATTTCCCATTTATGCCCGATAGACAATATGATCCTAATCATACTTCCAAGAATTTCACAACACATGAAAATATTAGACAATTTATGCACAAGCAAGACAAGTTTGATGATTTATTTGAAATGCCTTCTACCTATGCACATAATGATAAATTAATGGAAACACAACTTATTCCTAAAGAATTGGATAAGTTTAATCAATATAGGAATAAAGGGATAACTATTTTTCCTTTGGATGTGTTGATAATTCCTCAACGAAATACACAACATGATAAATTTTGTCCTCTTTAGAAAAATATAATGATACATCTCTAGCCAAAAAGAAAACTTCTTCATGCACTACACAGACTCAAGAGACTCAAACAAGGAGAGAAATTGATAAGATGTGTGAATAATTCAACCAAGCCATACAAAAAACATAGCCTCAATATTTGAAGACTTCAGTGTACGAAAATACTACACAGACCCCTAAAGTTAAAGGGAATATCTTTCTCACTATTGAGGCTTCTGAAAAAGCTTAGGATACTAATGATTGAGAAATTATCCCAATAATTCTGACCTCTAAGGTCACTTTTAAAATCGAATAAATGCCTCCTCTTGGTGTTTTTTATAGTACTAAACATAAATTTGTGCTCAACAGATAGAGAAAAAGAAGGAAAGTTAAACAAACCTAGACCTTAGTCCCTAATAATGCATATTTTGAAGTAGTTTTGAAAGATTGTCAAGCATATACCAAAGAATATCTCAGTAGGGTCTCACAGTTTGTAGGGGTATATGCGACTACTACAATTGACAAAGATTATGAAGTAAAAAAACTCGTAAGAAATATGAAAGAATCATACAATTATAATAGGGACTGGAAAATGAAAATAAAACTATTAAACAACAGTGGCAATAACATCTTGCAGAGCTTCATAAAAATATCAATGACTTAAAACTTCAACATGAAGCTGATATGAAAAATAGGGCCACTAATATTCAATAAATTGAACAAAATATTGCGCAGCTGAAAGTGAACCCTGAGATAACTGAATTTAAGGAAGAGGCAGGAGAAGTAAACACTCTCCTTTCTCAGAAACAAGTCATTTATTCCTAGAAATTGGAAACTATCAGTGACTTATGCATATCAATTGATTCATTAGTGAATCAATTCTTCGAGTTGAGGATATACTATGAAGAGGTTGAGGAGATGATTTGTAATTACATACTATGGAAATATAGTGTTGCACGGAGATCAACTGATCTCCCGAGAATTGAATAATCACATAAGTATATCATTTTAAATGAATTCATTAGGGGAATTTTGAGGTCTAAAATGGGCCTCCTAAGGAAATTATAAAATAATAGTGGAAAAATAAAATAATATTTTATGACATCATCAAATTTTAGAGGGAAAAAAGAAAAAACTTCTTTTTCAACTCGTATTTTCAACTTATCTCCCAAATTTTTTACTCAAATTTCGAGCGAGTGTACTCGTTGGATGCAAAATTTAATTCTTCATCCAAGGAGTACCCATGTTGCATACTTTCGATGGACCCTGCTACACGAAAAATGAGAAATACATGAAAAACGTGATTACAATCATGTTTTTCATGTATTTCTCATTTTTCACGTAGTAGGGTCCATCGAAAGTATGAAACATGGGTACTCCTTGGATGAGAAATTAAATTTTGCATCCAAAGAGTACTCCCGCTCAAAATTTGAGTAAAAACTTTGGGAGATAAGTTGAAAATATGAGTTGAAAATGTAGTTTTATTATTTTATTATTTTTTAATCTTTTTATCCTTTTAATTAATAAATGGTGAATCATCCCCCATGGTTGAAATCATCATATTCAATCCTATTGGTCATTATAAAGTTTACTTTGGTTGTACATTTTTCTTAGGAGGCCCATTTTAGACCTCAAAATTCCCCTAATGGGTAAATCAAGCTAAAGCATTCTAAAATGGATATTGTAAGTGTGACAAAATTTTCTAGTAATCTCAGTGAATCTATCAATGATATTCTACTACAAGAAAACTTGATCCAAAAATTTCCAAAAGGTACTTTTATTGAAGTAAAATTGTTAACCAAATCATTTTAATATTTATCAAAAAATAAGGTTGAACGCATCAAGAATTTGTCAAAGGTTGACCTAGAATGCCATTCACATTACTTGGTTAAACATCACAGTTACTGACTCATGTTGGGGTGTTTTTCCAGCAAAACTACCCATCTTCTTGTAGCACTTACCGACACAATATTTACACAACATATGCGCATCCTGCCGAATCATCCACTCAAATTAAAATTAGTGACATATACATGAAAACATCAACAAAAAATGGGAGAAAAACCTTCATCTCAGCCATAGTCATGTTGTTACAACTGAAATATATTATTTTCTTTTACATTATTTTAAGGATGGATTTTTAAAAACACTCCAGTATTTTATGATAATTTACTATCAATGTGTATTCTTATTAGAAACTATAAATCCCCTTCATGGATATGAAGAAAGGATTCTGAATTTTTACAAGAGATATTTTGGTTTTTAGTACTTTACATTCAAGTCATCTTAGTATAAAGTGGAATCACCACTATTTTCCTCATGAGCGGAGTCAAAATATATCATTTTCTACTATATTTTTATTATTGATGTGCTTATGATTTGAATGGTTATTTTAATTGTGTTTATTCATATATGTTTCTGCAAACAATCGAGAATTTATCACTATTGATGTGTGTGGTTGAAACCTTACAAGTATATGAATGAAAAAGGAGTTCTTATATATTCATATAAATTCACCAGATAATTTAATTAGATTTTTTATCATTATATATATTAATCTCATAAATGATTTGATCATCTGTATGTGTCATGTTATGTATGAGATATTTCTAAACATAAAATATACATAAAAATCATTCCCATGTTAGACAGTTTAGTTTTTTTTATTCTTTATCACCTAGTTAGATTCACATAATTAGCCTTACTCTTATATATAAATATATATATCATCCTCATTTCATATCTTTATTAATGGACATTGGTCCCATAATCCTATTCAAAGCTACTATTCCAAACGAAAAAGTAGCTGCTTTAAGTTCTCGACCAGGTGGTTTTCCACGATGTTGAGGCATAGAATTATCAACCTACAATACAGCCCCACGCATCGTGAACACTGGTGTTTGAGTGGTGATTAAGGGAATATCACTCTAATCCTTCAATTTCTCCATTATCGATTGCATCAGTGGAACATGATGTACTTATTGAGTTGTTGAATACATCTACTCCATAGTAAGACTTCCTTTTAAATTATTTGTCACCTTAGTAAGATTATCCCATTCCATTATTAATAACCTGGGCACGTTTTTGTATTTTATTATTACCACAAATAACAAATATTTGATCTGGTACTGCGACATAGGAAAATTTTGTATCATCTTTTAAATTCCAGCTAAAATGGTGGTCACTAAAAGGAGTATTCAAAACTAAATCTTCTCCTTGTATGGATAGGAAGCTAAGGTCTTGCTCTATATTTTTCAATTTGTCACAAAATTCCTCATTGGATATTAGCCAATTTTATTTTCCCCAATATGAAGGCATGCCAAAAATCCCGAGATAAATCCAGTGAGTTGTTAAATGATCCATTTCATTGGAGGCTTTCTAAAAATATTCCCAAATAAGCTACATCACAATATGATTTTCCTACAACATACAAGGGAAAAAATGCACTAATCTCTTGAAGGAAAACTCAATCCTGCTAGTGTTTCATCTTCTAAGGTTTTGATGAAATCGATGAGTGAATCAATGTCCTTTAATATTTCCTCCAAGACTGTAGTTATGCTCTTTTCTTCTAGGCTGGTTCTTTTAATGATTCCCTTCTAAAATTTAGAGAGGATTTCCACATAAGCACTTAATGTAGGATTTTTTATTTGATTTACCTCCATATATCTTCTTTAGCTTGTATCAGAACCTGTTTTCCTGTAAGGTTAAATTTAATTATCTAATGTAGAAGTTTTAACCTCACCATGTATTTATTTAAGCACAATATGAATCTATTCAATCTCATCATTTTATTGGTTCCCTAAACTTTCCCCTCTACGTCCATCTATTTTTTTCTCCTACTTGGCCTCTTCTAGTTCTTGTTCTAGATGATTTATTTTGATGTGGAGGAGCTTTGAGTCCTCAACTTGATATTATTGGTAAGTATTGAGGTAATTATTGATTGTATCTGAATAATATACTATAATATTGAGGTGTAATTCCTCTTTTTTCACGGGATTCATCCTTCAAAGCCTCCATTTTTCTAAGTGCTTCTTCAAATTCTTCCTCCTTAATTCGAAAGGATGTCTCCATCTTTTGTAGTTGTGTCTCAACCTCTTCCTTCCTTTGTAGAGATTGGATTGAAACATTTGGGTCATAATATGGTATCTTCATAATGGTCTACAAGCCTTCTGTTTTCTTCTCTTTTTCTTCCAGCAAAATTCTAATGGCCCTTACTTTGCTAGGTTGACCATACTACTGAATAAATATATATTATAATTCTTTAACACATTTTTTCCTAGTTCTAAGAGTTATCCACGCTATATGTAATTGGTCATATAAATTTTCAAACGTTTCATGCATATTTCTATTTCATGTTGTTTAATCAAGTAATCTCCTAGCGACAATCTCTCCTGATTGTCAATGCAGGTTGATAACATCCATATCTCATAATTTCCCAAAATTAATAGCTAGGGAACAATTAAAGGCTCCTAACATATGTTTATTCTCTTCTACTTCTTGTTGAATGACTACTGGTTTTAGAGTATTTGTTTCAAATTTGGTAGAATAAATAGATCAAGGTTCATATATGGGAACTATGTATTTAAGTGCTCCAAATTATGTTGATTGAGACTGTTCATATAATAGATAGAATTATGTACCAATTATCATTATTGGTCTCCCCTCTATGAAAATATTTTTTATTCTAAGGGTTTGTGCTCCCAAAGCCCTTGTCCTAATGTCATCAATTTCTTGTTGCATCTCTTTACTTAACTATTCTATTTCCCACTTGAACATCTGAGTATAAACATCATCCACTTTTTCTTTCACTCGTCTTGATACTTTAAGCGGAACTAAAATTTCCAATTTCCTTTTTGTTGTAGAGACAAGTGGAGTAGGAGTATTTATAGACTAATATCCTTCATTTTTAATTTTATCGCATCATGAATTTATGCGAGTTATTCCTTTATTCTTTTTAGGCACACGTGAAACTTTGTATGCAATATTGTGCATAGGTGATAAGAAATTTTCATCTTTTATGCTTCACACATACTTTCATTTATATAGAATCACAACCCTACTTGTTTCTTCAATCCCGAGATAATTCCCAGGGGATCGTAATGCAAGATGTCATCCAACAAGAATTCAAATGATACCATTTCCTTTTAAAAGGTGTGTACATAATTCTTACTTTTATCAATTAAAGACATGATAGCATAGGGATAACTGAACAACACTACTTTTTTATTACAGAATAAATGCAACTCATTTACAACAATTTTATGTCTACGTACGTCAAAAGAAACGAAAAAAGGGTGAAACATATTTTGGTAATTTAAAATGTTTATTTTCAAAGCCATATAAAGGAATTAAAGTGAAGTTATGGTACAAGAACCAACTTCATATACTTTTTTCTTCAGTAAATCTGAGCATTCTTCTCTTATCTTCTAAAATTGTATCTATGTTTTCTTCAGTGATTTTGCCTTTCAAATGATATGTTAAACTATCTGTATATTGAGTGTATAAATTAGGGAGACACTCCGTATATATTCCATTTTTTCACTTATAAAATTTATTTACTTTATTACTAGAGTATGTTTCAGGAGAATATGATGCATGTAAACAAAAAATTGTGCACTATTGAGCTAATACGTAGGCCCAAGCCATGGAATCCGGATGAAGGAGATGTAGCTGACGACGGGTGAAATCATTCATCAAGACTCTGTTTTGATGGATCAATTGTGATGGTTTATTGTTATTTATGTTTCTATTGTTCAAAATTTCATTTTCATACATTATTATCTTCAATTCATTCATCAAAGCTCAGTCAATATCATTGTTGACACACATAAGCAACAAGGAAATCTATGTACATCAAGCATAATATCAACAAATAAATTTCAAATTTGAAGATGAAATTAGAACAATAAAACTAACATTCATACTCAGATCAACTTCCAATCAGAGCTCTGTTGAAAGGAAATATTATTTTCTTGATAGTTTCTTGAGCTTTGTGCAAATTTAATGGCTGCAAGTTTGTGATGCTAACAAGGTTAAAGTTGTAGAGAGGTAAAGGGAAATTTTTGGTTGCAAGTCTTGATATTAGGACCAGAAGAAGGAGAGCTACAAGAGAACCATCTTCACCCAAATTTCTACTCATAGCTGCACTTGAATCACCTCAAGTTTTGTCTCAATAAGGTGAGATTGAAGAGGTACAAGTTGTACAAGAAGTTGAGTTTATTGAAGAGGTATGAGCGTAAGAAATTCAGCATGAATCCATAGGCATCCTGTCAGGTATTAGATAGACTCAAGGTCATTCAGAAGAGGATGATGTCAAGAGATACTTCAATGACATAAAGACGATGGTTAAAATTATATCTGATGCATTTACTGTTGGGATGGCAAGGGAAGGTTCTGAGCCTCCAAATGGAGAAGGAACTTCAGATGGTAAGAAGGAGGAAGAGAAGAGTACAAATGGTAGTGGAGGAAATACACCTTCATCTCCACCATATTCATCATCCTCATCATCTCCATTAGCATAATCTTCCACTTCCACCACAAAAACTACTTACATTTACTCAAAAGCCTCAAAACTAAAGATAGCCTAACTCAAACTAGATATCAAATTTGAGCTTTCAATATATAATAACGAGGTAAATGAAGAAATATTGGAAAATTGGATACCTAAATTGGAGGTGTACTATAGGATTCAAAAGCTTCATGAAGATGACATAAATATTCAGTTGGCTTCTTTGAGGATGGGAAGATGGGAACTTGTATGGTGGGAATCAAGAACTCAAGAAGAGATTAAAAACCACAGTAAGATCTCTATATCTTGGTCAATTTTTATTTCTATCATTGAAATTAAATTCTATCCCTTAACTTAAATGAAAAAGGATATTATGGATTGGAAAAATTTTAGATAGTTGAAAGGGAAAAGTGTGCAAGATTATGCTCATGAGTTTAGAAGAAGAGCTCTAATTTTGGGTATTAATTTATATTCTCAAGAAAAATTTCTAAAGTATTTTGGGGGTTTTCACAGTTACCTTATGCACACCATCCTCTTGTTTAATCCCACAAACATAGATGAAGTTTGTGTTAAATACACACACTTAAAGGCAAGAGGGAAAAAAAACATAGAGGAGAAAAGTGATAATGACGGTAAAGCAAAAGGAAATTTTTATTGAAGAGGAAAAATCAATAGCTCTATAAAAAGTGAGAAAGAAAAAATCACATGAAAAAATTGTTTGAAGACTGGAAATGATGAAGACCATTGTTGGCAATGTCATCGAGATTTGAAGACAAAAAAACTAAAAGGAAAACAGATGGGGAAAATTGTTGCTATAGTTGAACATGACTTAAGGTCATATTCATGAGATGAGAAAAAGGTTACAACGATGTGTTTGAAAGGTAAACATATTGAAAGCACTAGTTCTTCAAATTGTTCAAATTCTACTCATGATGAACATACAAGAATAATACTTTTCCATATTAGAGTTGTCTATAGACATACCAACATTGATACACTTTTTGATAATGGGTCACAAGCTAACTTGATTTCCAAAGACTTGGTTAAGTAGCTATACCTTGAAACTATTAGACATCCAAGACCATATTCTTTGGGTTAGATATGCAAGAATGCCAACTTGTAGGTTACAAGGAAGTGCATACTAATATTTTCCATCAATTCAAACTTTCTTGATGAAGTTGAACTTGATGTTGTGTTGCTTAAGATATCAGGTATTGTATTTGGATGCCCTTATCTATATAAATGGAAAGAAATATTTCATAATCATGAGATGAAGTATTTCTTGTTTAAATATGGTATTGTGTACATAATTATAATGCATAAGAAGAAAACAAGTTTATCTCTTATACATGCAGGAAAAATGAAAAGGATTGTGAATGCAAGTCAGAATTTGATATTGTTGACGATCAAACAAACATATGTTTTGAATCAAACCTTTAAAAAATATTCTTATGCTTGTAATGAGATGTTTCAAGATTCTAAGAGGTTTCCTTTGAAAGGAGGTGAAAAATATGTAAAACATTTGCAGAATTCAACATCAGTGTTGAGCAATGTTTGAAACAAGATGCTATTGCAAGAGAGTGCAAAGGTCAAAGAGAAAGTGAAAAATTAGTTTGGAAAAGAATGCATGGGTTTAGCAAAGGCTTGTTTTTGGTTTCCAAAGGGTACATGGAACTGGCAAAGATACTTGGTGAAGATTCGATGGAAGTACAAATCAAGAGCAACTAAGAATATCCATGGTGTCAGTGTACAAGGTGAGACAATTTTTAAGTTTCCTTTGATTACTAAGAAAGGAAGGATTAAGATGGTTTCTTCAAGAATAGCTTCCTACTCTGAAAATTTAGAAAAATTGTAGCATGATGGTGTCAATCACAACAAGATAAGGTCGCAAGAATCAAGGAAAAAGTCAGCATTTGTGAAAATCTCAATTTGATGAAAATGGGAAAATTTTAGTGCATAGAGACTAGAAGGGTAAGGGAACAGTACCCTCATCCACATTATAAGTAATCCAAGGGCTTTATGGTCCAAAAGGCTTGTAGTGGGGAGGAATGATCAGAGGCCCAATATATAAGCTTGAAAATGAAATTACTCAGAATTGGTTGGAAACTAAGTGAAAACGATCGACCCATCGCCAGGAATCCGATGCAATTCACTTTTTTGAAAACCGACTTCGGATGAAGAAGTTATAGCCAGTTGATCGTCATTCAGAACATGCCAATTTTGAATAAAAAAAATGCAGAACAGTGACAGGTTGATGTCATGGAAGTTGAGTCATCATGTAGGGAATATTATCCAGTTTATACCGAGTGGCGCTATTCCAAGTGTCACAAAATGATTTTCTAGTGAACTTTGAAGGTGAATTTTTTTTAATGGTTTCTCTCCTAAGGTTGAGTTTAAATTATTTTATATTGGTTTCGGGTAGCCCAACCAGAGGCTAACATGTGGTACAACTAGGGGCCAACACATGTCCCCCATGGTGGACCCTCTCTAACCCCAATGGTCGAAATTCATTATGGTCTAAGTTCGAATTTTAATTTATTAATGGATGAGATGTATATTATATATTACAAAGTCCGATTACAAAGTTCAAAGGTTGATGTTATATGGTCTGAATTAAATGTTAACCAAAGTCCGAACTTATGGTCGATGGAATTTTTTAAACCTAAGTTTCATAAATATACGGTGCATATATATTTTGTTTTACCAAAGTTTTCAACTATGGCATTGCTGGAGTGCATATTCGAAATAAAGCAAAGTTTTGGCATATATGGTGCAAAATATATATATAGGGGTGGAGGTCATGGTTGAACCCATTACATCCCTCCAAACATTACCACTTATTACCAACAGACCATGGGGCGGGTCTTCTAAAGCCTTCATGCCCAAATTACATTTTAAGTATACGTGGATCACCGATGGCAAAAGAAAGGGGGCGAGCCCGCGGACCATCCCTCCTCGTCACGTGAGCTTCCACATGCCCTCCGACCAGCACCCATCATAAATGCGCTTAGTGCGCATTAAAATGTACTTATGCACTATTAATATTTAATTAAACTAATTAAAATCCCAGATTAATATAGTGGAGTTTTAGGATGACGCTCCAATTTCAGCGGAACCACCATTTTGTCAGGGTTATTTCTCTAGATTTCGAGCAGGAATCTAGGGAAAAATTTCATAGGGCATACCTTAAGAAATTTTCAACCAATTTTGGCTCGGGAAGAATCATTCGTAGCACATTGGTATGCTCTCAACACATTGGAATAGTTTGGAGAGGTAGTGGAGAAATTTTAAAGGTGTTTTTGTCACTTTGAAGAAAAGTGAAGTCGAGATCCACTAGGAAAGAAGGCCATGACTAGATCCACTGAAGGCCAAATGGAGTGAATGAATAGTCATTTCTGATAGATTTCAACATTTTGAACTGATTGGCGTATGAGCATTTGATTCATATAAAAAACTATTTTTTCACTATTGAGATAATATAAAGGCCCAAGACATGGAAGCTGGACCAAGGAGATGTAGCCCAGGAGGGGTGAAATCCTTCATAAAAACTCTATCTTGATGCATCAATTATGATGGTTTTCTGTTCTTTATGCTATTGTTTTTCAACATTTTATTTTCATACTTTATGCCCTTGAATTCACTAATAAAAACTCAGTTAATTTCCTCGTTGACATACATAAGCAAGAAGGAAACCTATGTACATCAAGCATAATATCAGAAAATAAATTTTAAATGTAAAGATGAAATTAGCACAGTAAAATTAGCATTCATACTTAGATCAATTTGGTATCATAGCTTGGTTGAAAGGCAAGGTTATTTGATTGGTAGTTGCTTGATTTTTGTGTAAGTTTAATGGTTACAAATTTGTGATGTTGATAAGGTTAAAGTTGGAGAGAGGTGAATGGAAATTTTTGGTTGCAAGTCTTGAAATTTGGACCAAAATAAGGAGAGCTGCAAGAGAACCATATTCACCCAAAGTTCCACTCATAGCTGCACTTAAAGCACCTCAAGTTTTGTCTCAAGAAGTTGAGAGTGAATAGGTGCAAGTTGTACAAGAAACTAAGTCGATTGAAGAGGTACAAGCTCCAGAAGTTGAGCTTGAATCCATATCCACCATGTCAGGTGTGGGAGAGACTCAAGGTCATTCAGAAGAAGATGATGTAAAGAGATCATTTAGTGACATAAAGAGGATAGTTAAAATTATGTTTGATGCATTAACTGTTGGGATGGCAGGATAAGGTTCTAAACCTCCACATTAAGAAGGAAGTTCAAATGATAATAAGGATGAAGAGAAGAGTCCAAAGGGTAGTGGAAGAAAGCCACCTCCATATCCATCATCTTCCTCATCCTCATCATCTTTGTCAACATCATCTTCCACTTCTACCACAAAAACCATTCACACTCACTCAAAAGACAATAAAGGAAAGACACCCTTACTCAAACTGGATGTCAAATTTGAGCTTCCAATGTATAACGGCGAGGTAAATGTAGAAATAATGGAAAATTGGATATGTCAATTTGAAGTGTATTGTAGGATTCAAAACCTACATGAAGATGACATAAAGATTCAATTGGCTTCTTTTAGGATGGAAGGATTTGTATTTGTATGGTTGGAAACAAGGAATCAATAAGAGATTAAAATCTATGGCGACATATCTGTGTCTTACTCAAGTTTTACTCCTGCCATTAAAAGGAAATTCCATCCCTTAGTTTACATGAAATAGGCTACTATGGATTGGCAAAATTTTAGACAGTTGAAAGGGAAAAGTGTGAAATATTATACTCATGTGTTTAGGAGAGGAACTCTAATTTTAGGTATTAAATTATATTGCCAAGAAACTTTTTTAAAGTATGTTAGGGATTTTCACAGTTACCTTAGGCACACCATTCTGATGTTTAATCCCACAAACATAGATGGTGTTTGTGTTCAAGCCACACACTTTGAGGAAAGAGGGAAACAAAACATATATGAGAAAGGTGATAATGAGGGTAAAGGAAAAGGAAATAGCTCTGTAAAACGAGAGAGAGAAAAACTCACATTCAAAATTTTTTCAAAGACTCTCCATGATGAAGACCAACGTTGGCAACTTCATCGAGAGTTGATTCCAAACAAACTGAAAGCCAAAGAGAATGGAAAAACTATTGCTATAGTTGAATATGACTTAGGGTTAGATTCAGGAGATGAGATAAAGATTACAGCCATAGGTTCAAAAGGTAAACATATTACAAGCACTAGTTATTCAAATTGTTCAATTTCTACTCATGATGAAGATACAATAATAGAAGTTTTCCATATTAGAGTTATCTCTAAACATACCAAGATTGATACACTTTTTGATAGTGGTTCAGAAGCTAACTTTATTGCCGAATATTTGGTTAAGCATCTATACCTTGAAACTATTAGATGTCCAATACCATATCCCTTGGGTTAGATATTAAGAATGAAAACTTGTCGGTTACAAGGAAGTGCATACTAAGATTCACCATCAATTCAAACTTCCTTGATGAAGTTGAACTATATGTGGTGTCACTTAAGATATCAGGTATTGTATTGGGAAGTATTTATCTGTATAATAGGAAATTATTATTTCATATCCATGAGAAATAGGATCAATTATTTAAATATTGTATTGAGTACATAAATAGATCACATAAGAAGAAGACAAGTATGTATCTTATACATGGAGGAGAAATGAAGAGGATAATGAATGCAAGTCAAAATTTCAAAGAGAAAGTCACAAAGTAGCTTGGAAAAGAAGGCATGGATTCCACACATGCTTATTTTTGGTTTCCAAAGGGTACATGTAAATGGTGAAGATACTTGTTCAAGAGTCAATGGAAGTACAAAGCGAGATCATCTAAGAATCGTCATGGTGACAGTGTGCAAGGTGAGACAATTTTTAAGTTTCCTTTGATTAATGACCAAGGTAGGAACAACATGGTTTCTGAATGAATATCTTGATTCTCTACAAATTCATAAAAATTTCAGCATGGCGGTGTCAATGATAGCAAGAGAAGGTCGCAAGAATCAATGAGAAAGTAAACTTTTTGTGACATATCAATTTTATGAAAATGGGAAATTTTCAGTGGATAGAGACTCGAAGGGTGAGGGAACGATACCCTCATCTACATGATCATTAATCTTAGGGATTTTAGGGTCCAAAAGGTTTCTAGTGGGGAGGAATGATCAGAGGCTAAGTATATAAGCTCAAAAATGAGAGTGCTCAAAATTGATTGGAAACTGAATGACAACGACTGTCCCGTCACTAGGAATCCGACATAATTTTCTTCGTTGAAAAACGACTCTAGATGAAGAGGTTATAGCCTATTGACCATTGTTCATAATAGGAAAATTTAAAAAACAAATTGCAGAATAGTGATAGGTTGATGACATGGCATCCTAGTCAGCATGGAGGGAATATTTTTTTAGTTATGCCAGTGGCACTGTGAGAAGTGTCATGACAGGATTTGATAGTGAACATTAGAGGTGAAATTTTTTTATGGTTTCTATGCTAAATCTGAATTCAAATTTTTTTATATTGGTTTGGGACAGCCCAACCAGAGGCTGACACATGGTGCAGTCAGGGGCCACCACGAGTCCCCTATGGTGGACCCTCTCCAACACCAATGGTAGAAATTAATTATTGTCCAAGTTCAAATTTTAACTTATTTATGGTGGAGTCACACATTATATATTACAAAGTCGGATGATAAAGTTCAAAGGTTCATGTTATATTGTCTGAATTTAATGTTAACAAATGTCTGAACTTATGGTCCATAGCATTTTTTAAACCTAAGGTTCATAACTATACGGTGCAAATATATTTTTTGTTACCCAAGTTTGCGACTATGGCATTGGTTGAGCACATATTCGTAATAAACCAAAGCTTTGGCATATATGGTGAAAAATATATGTTTAAGGGTGGAGGTCAGGGTTGAACCTGTAACCTCCCCCCAACCATTACCACTTCTTACCAACAAGCCGCGGGGCAAGGCCTGTAAATCCTTCATGCCCAAATTATATTTGAACTAGACGTGGATCACCAATGGTGGAAGGGAGGAGGCCAACCCTCCTCCACACGTGACCTTCCAGATGACCTTTGACCAACACCCATCATAAATGCGCTTAGTGTGCATTGAACTATGCTTATCCACTATTAATTCTCCATTAAATTAATTAAAATCCTAGATTAAAATGGCAAGTTTTTAGGAGGCGCCCCCAATTTCGGTGGAACCACCAGTTTGTTAGGGTTATCTGGAGTCTTCTCCAGATTTAGAGGAGGAACCTAGGGATAAATTGAATAGGCCATATCGTGAGAAATTTTGGAAAATTTTTGGCTCAAGAAGAGTCATTCCTAGCCGATTGGCATGATCTAAACACATTGGAATAGGATGCATAGGTAGTGGAGAAATCCTAAAGGTGTGTTTCTCACCTTGAAGAAAATTGAAGCCGAGGGCCACTAGGAAGGAAGGTCATGCCTAGATCAGCTGAAGGCCAAATCGAGAGAATGAATTGTCATTTCTGATAGATTTCGATACCCTAAACTCCTTGCAGTATGTTTCAAGATAATTTGATGCATGTAAACAACAATTTTTTCACTATTGAGGTAATACATAGGCCCAAGCCATGGAATCTGGACCAAGGAGATATAGCCTAGCAGGGGTGAACTCCTTCATCAAAACTCTTTGTTTATGGATCAATTGTGATGTTTTAATTTTCTTTATGTTTTTTCTATTAAACATTTGGTTTTTAGACTTTGTTCTCCTTAATTCACTCATAAAAACTTAGTTAATTTTCGTGTTGACACACGTAAGAAACAAGGAAACCTATTTACATCAAACATAAGACCAACAAATAAATTTTAAATCTAAATATCAAATTAGGACAACAAAAATAACACTCATAATCATATTAGGCTCCTAGACTAGGCATAGGATCCATTTTGTCAATAGGATATTTGAATAATTGTTTGAGAGTTTTATAAGTTTTGAATATGGTTTTGACGTTCTTCATAGATAATAATTTTGAAGTATAGTTCATAGTACCTATTATATATGGAAGGGATAGGAGGGTGCTTGGAGAGGAAAGTGGTGCTTTGGATGGTGCAAATGATCATCTATATAGGCTCTACAAATTTGAGAAGATTTATAACCATTCTTTATAAGGGAATTGATGAGGTGAAATTCCTCTAGGGATAAGGATTATGGATGTGAAATTATAAGCATTAAACAAAATATGATACTTAAGATAGTATTTTTTTGGTCTGGGTGATGATGGGAGTTTGCATGAAGGTATTGGTCAGTGTGAATTTTCTTCAAGTATGCTTGAGTTGAAAGGGATCCACTAGAATTTGAAGTGACAAGGAAATTAAGAAAGGGAATGGTTGAGTGTTCCTCTAAATCCATGGTAAATTGTATATGTGAAGAGAGGTTGTTAAGGTGGTTAAGGAAGGAATGAAGAGAAAGAATCACATGTAGCCAAACAACGAAAGTAGCGTCAAAAAATTGATACCATTATTTGGAGAAAGAGAAATAGAAAGAGAAGGTTTGATTTTCATGCCTTTGGTCTATTCATAACAAGTTCCTTTAAAGGGAAATAAATTAGATTTTAGATATATTTTAATGAGATTGAGTGTTTAAGTGTCCACAAACCTCAAGATCAAATCTAAGTTTTAAAGCACATAAATGTTTGCATACAGGAAGAAGATGTGAAAGATAATCATGATATCATTAGGGTCAGAATCGATCAAATTGACTTTATCAATGAAGTGGGAAGAATCCCTAATAAAGGAATCACAGGAACCAAGAAAGAGATTTAGTTTATGAACAAGGAATCGAGAAAGAGCATGAGTCAAGGTTATAATTGAAATTAGTACATGTCTTGGGGCGGTGTATTTTTTTATTAATATTAGGTTGACCATAGATTTCGTGGGTAACCTAGTGATGAGGAAGGAACCATTTCTATTTGAGGATGAATAGATTAGAATTTTTTAGCTTTAATGAAAAGGTAGGTGACACCATTAATGTGATTTTTAGAACAAAAATTGTAAGAATAAGAGGGGAGGAGCTCAAGAAGTTTGGACTTAGACTTAGATGCATTCATTACAATATAGGAATTACCTTTATCCAATATAAGGATTAATATGTTACGATTAATTTTATGCTCATTAATGGAAAGGAACCCTACTTTTGAAAGGTTACACCATAGGTGTTTTGCGTCGTCAAAAATTCTTACACATTATTCTCTTATCCCTTCAACTTCATGAGAAGATAAAATATTGGTGATGGATTTTATGGGAGACATGATGTCTTCCATGGGGATTTTATTAGGGGAAAAGTAATAATTAAAAAAATTTCAGGTAGCTTTAGACTTGGGGGTCAAGGTGAGTCGGGGATATATTTAACACTGTGCAAGCATGGTGTAATGACAAAGAGGAGTTGTTAGGTTTCATGTGAGGACTTGGTAGAGGATCAAGAGATGAATTTAAATAAGAAGAGGTGTTTGGTTTCTATTTAGGATTTAATAAACAAACAAATGATGGCCTTAAAGAGGGATGGGTGTTAGGATTCAATTCAGGATTTGGAAAAGGCTCAAGAGAGTGGTTGAAAATAGGAGAGGGAATGTTGGAGGAGGGTTAAGGAAAAGAAGAAGAATCAGGTGACAAAGAAGAAGTGGAAATAAAGGGTAGGATATAATTAGGGTTAGCATGTGAAGTATGATGGGAGGAAGTAGATGAGGGGATAGAACAATCAAGTGAACGATGATCCATTTGACTTGGAAAAATAGAAAATTGGAGGTGATCGAGGCAGAGAAAAGGAAAATAGTCAAGAATAAGAGGAAGGTTGGATAGATATTGCACTCTAAAGGACATGCGACCTAGACAACCAGATCTGTAGATGACTTACTGGACATGGAAATGGTAGAAATAATTAACCTTTGATATGGTGAAACGTGGAAAAATGAACGGAATAGGATTTGGTTCGTATGTTATAGGTTAATGAATAGGCATCAATATTTAGAAAGGAAGAGGTTGAAGAATAAGAATTAACAAAAAAAGGTGGTGAAAAATGAAGGAACCAAAGACCATTTTGAAGTTAACTCACATAATGGAGGAGAATTGAGTAAATGATGAGATATGTAGTTTTTAAGGGAATGTTAGGGTTAGATAATTTATGGGTACAAAAGCATCAAAATCAATAGGATTATTTGAGTAGGAAAGTGGGTGAACCTAAAGGGAGTTGGGGAAATCCCAATGAATGAAGATGATATGATGATGTTTCCATTATGCCATTTGTGGATTGAAAAGAGTCATATATGGATTGAAAAGAGAAAAATAAAGACCCATAATTATCCATAAGTGAGAAGGGAGATCCATGAGTTTCGAAAAGTGAAGAACACACTGGAGTTGGTTGGTAGCTACCCTACTCTTGAATATCATAATTAGAATTGAAATATTCATGAAGATCATAAGCATAAGTAATGGACTCTTGAATATTGCTAGTATTATCAATTAAGGATGAGGTTGAAGGGATAGGAAGAGAATGAGAATGATGGAAGTGAGAGTGTTGGTGATCTCGAAACAATAAATTTTTTTAATTTACTTAGTAGTGGATGTTTCAAATCTAAATGATGAAGAGGAAAGAGACCTACAGTAAATTTGATTCTACATATTTGCAGGAAAAATAACAGAGAGATTTAAATGATGCTTAAATACTTTATCTAAAATCTAAAAGAGATCAAGCCTCATAAAGAAAATTTTGTCGTGAAGTAGAGTGAAAGTAGCCCTGTAAAAGGTTCTATCAATGTTAGTTCTAGATTCATATTGATGGATATTAATAGAGGAAGGAAGTACCTAAAAGTCATGATGTCGCTTTAAGAAATTAATATCAGCCACTATTTTCCACATTTTTCCCCTAACTTCTCAAATATTTGAATCTCATTCAAGCACTCCAAGCCATATAAATTCAAAATCAAAGTGTATATGTTTCAAGAGTTAGTCATTATATTGGTTGTCAATTTTATGGAATTAATTGTTTATACTGTTCTGAGGAGACTCACAATCCATGATGAGGAACAAAATAAGATATTAATTAATTTGAAAGGATTGATTGGGGATTAAATATATAGGATAGGTGTCAAATAATGTTAATAATATTAATTTTCAAAATTTTCAATTGGTATTTTTTTTAGAGTAAAACTACTTTGACAAAAATTAGAATAATTTGATATATTCAAAAGTATTTATTTCAATAACTAGATATATTCAATTGAAATATAATTTTACATGATTAGTAAATTAGAGATTGAAATATTAAAATATATAAACTTAAACTATTAGAAAATTAAAATATTCTAGAGTTTACATATAACCAATAAAGGCACTCAACGTAAAATACTTAAAGCAATTAAGGTGATGAATTCGAGGAAGTTTACCTTTGAACAGGAAAGATATTATTAAATAATAATAAAAATTAAATAAATTGAAAAAGAAATCAAGGAATAATCATTTTTAGAGACAAGATTTATATTTTTTAAATTTATAACCATGAGAATTCAAAGGATGATAAACTAAATTTATAAATTTTCGTTTATAATTATTAATTTATTGTAACCAATAACCAAATTAAGAGGGTGATTAATTTGTAATAAAGAATGAAATTAAAAGGTGATAAATGTAATGTGGTAGTCCGATTATTAAAAGTTTAAAATGTTTTAATCGGGAATGAAATAGGAAGTTAATTAATAAAGATGATATAAAAGGTTAAATAAAGAAATGTTAAAGATTAGAATTGGTAAAAATAATAATTAGGATCATTAGAAATGAATATTAGTGTTTGGGATTTTTAGTCAATTTGAGAGATTATGCCTTATTAATAATTAAAGATAAAAATAATAATTAATTAAAAATGATGTAGAATAAAATAAAGTTAATTAAATGTGAATAGATTAAATAAATATTTTAAAAATTAATAATAGGGTAATAAAATAAGACATTCAACTAAACACAAAGAAGCCAATGATAATAATTTCAATGAGTAAGCACATAAATAAGGGAAATAAGTAGATGGAAATACCATCAATCACTATGAATAAGGGGTTTTCAAGATTGACTAAGTTTGTAGCCATTTACCCTATTGAAGTTATTATGGTACTTTCCAATGTCAAAGGACTCTTGAATCCAATTAGTGGATTGGAATGAAGCAGGGGCTAGGATATTAGCTTGATCAAGGCTAATCACATGCTTGGTGTTGGAGTGTTCTTCCAATATATATTTTATAATATTATTATGAGTTGGGCCTATGATATGCTCCTTAAGTCAACCTTTATACGACCTGATAGTTTGGGAAATATACTATTGTCCACATTCACAGGGAATAAGTAGCCTCCTAGAGAAATAATAGGGTCCATTTTACAACTAGGAGATATTTATAACTGTTGAAGGGTTTCATAACATTTGGATATGGTTTTGATGTTCTTCTTAGCTAATAATTTTGAAATATAATTTGTGGTTCCTTTTATATCTGGAAGATATAGGAGGCTTTGGGAGGGGGAATGGGGTCTTTAGAAAGGTTTGAATGAGTAGATATATAAGCTTTATATATTTCAGAGGAGGAATAATCATTATTTCTGAGGGTGTTGGTGAGGCGATTTGTCTCAAGAGATAAGAATTGGGGAAGGAAAACTATGAGTGCCCTACTGAAGAGGGTATTTAATATTACATACTTATGATTGTTGAACCCTTGGTTAAACTGAGAGTGGGGGGTGAATCATTTTAATGCATTCATGGTCTTGTGAAAATTTCTTTTATACTTATTTACATCTTCATTTCATGATCAACTTAATATACAATGGAACAACAATCTTAAAACTGAGCAACAGGTATTAAGCAGATTAAATACAAAATATCAACACATAATCATCATGCAATGAGACAACAGATATAAGTGGAAACCCATAAGGGAGAAAACCACATCTTATTATTGTTGTGATGTAAAGGGAACCTCCAACTCCCTCTCACCACTGATTTTTTATAGGCTCTAACCTACAGAACGCTACTACCTCAATTCTGCAAGCTATAACTTGCAAGGAAGCTCTAACTCCCACCTATTTTCTGCAGGCTACAACCTACAGGAGGCTCCTACCTCAGCCACCTACAACTAGACTTCTATCAAGCTACAACTTGATATGGAAGCACCAACTTCCTGACACTATAATGAAAACACATGCTAATTTACCTGGGTATCAGCTTTGTTCTGTTCCTTCATCAATGATGTCCTCCAGCCTTCATATCTGCTGTATATCATCTTTGAATGTTCACATCTTCTCTATCTGCTCCTCATTCTTCTTACACTCTCTAAACTCCTGCAACTCTCTTACATTCTTCTTCCTCTCTCATCTGTTCTACAGTTCTCTAACTCTTTATGCATATGTTGGTAACATTATTTATAGAGATCACGTCATAGTTGTTTACATTCCACAGGGAATTTGAAATGAACAGGTACAACCCTTTGCCTTCCCCCTTCTCATTTTCTTGTCCAGCCCATTCAGAATAATATAACATTATGTATACATTTTAGTATTATAGAGGAATTTTACTTTGCCAAACTTGCCTTTGCATCACATAAAATAAAAATAATTAATACATTTACATTTATAGTTACATCAAAAATATTTCACTCAGTCTTTTCATCTCTTTGCTCATTGTGCATTTGTATTTTCTGCTGCTGTCAAAGTCGTTTCGGTTCCTACTATTATATTCAACACAGTTCTGCATAACTGTTATTTTGGCCTAACTTGAACCAGCTGTTTGTTTTCAACAGTGCCACTATATTCTTCTTTTCTCGACTCTGCCTCTTTTTCTCGTTCCCTCAACATTCAACCTTCACCGCTCTTCTAAACACTCGGCTCTGACTTTTTCTTTGTGTCGGGTCCTTACCTGAGCCTTTCTACCCGCGTTCATACTTTCCCTTTTGTTTTACGTTATAGTCCTCCTTTTTCTCTCCGAAACGATTTACAAAATAAAATCCACATACTACCGGACTTGAAATTATTTAGGCTTTGACTTTGTTCTTTATCGCATCCACTCTCTTTATCGCACTTCGGCGATTCAAATATCCCATGTGCCTTTGTCCCTCTGATCTCCTGATATGCGATGTGCGAAGGGTCCCACCATGCTATATTATGACTTTATCACACTTTGGCATTTCAAACGTTCTTTTCTATATGGATCCTTTTCTTTACGATGCGATTTACAAAGGGAAATCACATATACCCAGACTTGAAATCTTTTAAATACTAGTTCTGAGCTGCATTGCATCCAGCTCCTTTTTCGCACTTCGGCGTATATGAGTGCTATCTCTTCTGAGCTTCACGATCTGTGATATGCGATGAACTTCGCATCGCAACTTTGCATCGCATCTTATCTTCGCCTCCCATCACATTTCCACTTCGCTGTATGTGATGAACTTTGCATCACCAATGTGCGGTATTGCATTGTGTTACCATGTGTCCCTTTGCATCAGCACATCGCATTTCTTCTATGCTTTGCATCGCAACTTTTCTCTTACGATCTTCACCCGTCCAATATTTCAATTTGCGATATGCGGTCCAGGTCCACGTCATCTCCATGTCATCGTGCCATGTCACCTTGTCACGTCATCACCACTTCAATGTCACATCATCTTGTCATGTCATCTTGATTTATTTGCAATTTTTGGGGTCAGGTCCACATCAGCTACCACGTCACTTGCCACGTCATCCTCACATCATTACATCGCACTTTGCATTTTCTGTGACAACTATGTTTGTGAAATTTTTCTCCTGCCCCGATTGCGATATGTGATCACACCGCATCGCATCCATCACATTGCATCTCTTTTAATCTCATCCATTTGTTTACATCGGTCCCACACCTTTGATCATTCCGCCCTTTTCCCTTTCAAAACATTATAATCCACTTTTATAATATTCGGAAGAAAAATCCTCTTTTTAACTATTGGAACAATATGACTCACTTTAACCCAATGTTTTAAACTCTTCCGGAATGAATATCAGAACCTTCAGGGATGTTTAGTTTACTTTTAAACAATGGTTAAAACTCCCTCGACAGTGTATTTCTAAACTTCAACCACTTTAATAAAACTCCATTGAAATATCATTAAACCTTCGGAAATATTAAAGAACCTTCAGAATCTTTAGACCTTCAGAAATAATTCAGACTTTAAACCCTTAATAAAACTTCATTGCATACAACGTGGGGTTCATACCTTATTTTTACTCCCACGCATATTTAAACGTGAACTTCGTCAGATCTTCCACAGATCTAATCGGATGGCAATCGTGTTCAATCGAACCCAGAACTTTATCACCAAAAAGTGACACGAAATGGGTGGTATTGTGCTCTTGATGTGTCGCAATATCATTCGATCGCATTCAAAATGGAAAAAATTGCCCACAACTCAAAAGTTGTGTGACAATAGTGTCCGGTTTTCTTGAAAACCGCTTAAATTTCAAACTTTATTTTAAATCGCGCTCAAATGCGGATTTCCACCATTTCTTTTTTTAACTTCAATTTCTCATGAAAACCTCCTTTTCATTGCATAATTCAATAAACAGAGACTAATTATCACTGCGCTCTCAACCATAGAATTAGAGTTCTAATTTTCTTTCGAACCCTTATTACAGAGGTTAATAAATCTCAATGCTATATAGAAAACCATAAATCAATGAATTTTCAAACGGATAAAACCTTCCTTTCTGCTACGTAACTCAGTAACCATAAGTAAATTAACATTGTTCGGTCTCAAGAAAATGAACCAGAATTCTCTAAATTCCTCAGAATCTTTACAAAGAAGTAAATATACTCAAAATTATCCATAACATGTATAATCAACTCGATTTCAGAGAGGTGAAACCCTCCGAGAAATTTCCAAGCATACAAAAATAAATAAAAATCTGCAATTTTATTAAAATAGAGGGAAAACCTCTCAATCTGTTCTTATACGGCCTCCTGTACTTCTTCCTATCAAAACCCTCCTATTGTAGCCTCTCCCACTTTACTTTCTTTCTCTGCAAAAATTTCATCTGAATCTGATCTTCCCCCTTGTCATGGTGCTACTCCTTTGTGCTCATTTTCCATCAATGACAATATTTCCAAGAGTCTCCCCCTTTGGCATTGATGGAAATACTCCAATGGTTCCTCCAGAACTTCCTCTGCTTTCTTTTTAGAAGAACCTTCCTTCTTTTTCTTGATTTTCCTCCCCCTTTCACATCAATGGAAAAGGGTTGAAATTTTCCCAATGTAGTTTCGATCTTTTCATTTCCTATGATCTTGAGGACCTATTCCATGCACTTCTCCATTGCTATAGCTCTTTCGTGACAAATTTTATTGACTACTCTACCCCTGGAATGGTGCTTTCTTATCTGATCTTGACTATCACTTGTCCTCTATGTTATTTCCTAAATCTACCTCAAGCTGAGAAAGGCAGAGTCTAGGGTAACATCAAACCACGCTTAATCTAGTAGCTAGACCTTCCAAATCGGGAGATGGCTCTCTCGTAGTCAATCTCAGCAAAATATGATCAATGAGGCTTGAGATGACTTGAATAAAGGCTGATTTTAGGCTAGGTATATATGTAAGAGAGTTTGTTTTGATTTTGAGGGTGTTTTTTGGATCAAAGGGAAATGAAGATTTTGGGTATGGGAAATGAGCAGTTTTGCAGGGATCTGAATGGGGCAAGGTAGGAAACTATTTTGATGTTTCAATTTTGAATGAAATGGATAGCTAAGACCGGTGAGGGGTTGAAGAGGGCAAGATACTTTCAATAATCCTCTTCAGAAAGTTGAAAACATAGAAAACTAAAGAAAACTCAAGGTAGAGCACTGCAAATCTAATGAATTCCACCTTTATACTTGTTTGTTTAACTTAAGAAGAAATAAAAAGGAAGATGATACACATGAAACATCAGTAAAATTACAATCATGGAGAGAAATACATCATCAAAACAAAGAGCCACATGAATCCCAAGGAGTTCTGTAAACCCTGGTCTATTCCTTTTCCAAACTGCAGAGATGAAATGTATAATGAAGCTCCAAGCAATCTCGAGTGTCCAACCATCCAAATGACTGAAAAACTACAAGATATAGGCAAGCATAAATCATCCCCATGCCCCTAGGGGTTGAGCTCAGTAGTTTATGAGCTGTTTCAACAAGATCTAAATTAATAACTTGAAAATAGGCAGTGTAACATCTTGTGTCTATAAGATAGGAAACTAATTCATTCAGTTGAAATCACCTTTTGATGAATGAATCTACTTTGATGAGTAAAAATTTGCCAAAATTACATCAAGAGCCATGAAATTACATGAAATTACATCAACATTTTTACATGTGGAAGTGAGAAAGTCAAACTGGCCAAAACTAGGTGAAAAATAGAGTTACTGAGTGAAAAGTGAGCCAAAATCCCCAATGCGTCATGCATGAATTCTCTATGTGTCGCGCATGTTTGGAGCCGATTTTAAAGGCCTTCCCAGTGTCCAAATTGAGCGCAGGATAGCTAGTTGGAAATCTCTTCCTGTCTACCTTCTAACACAAGTGGAATTTAGGAATTTGGTTGCAATTTTCTCCTCCAAAAATGAGTTTTTTCAACACAGCTTCCTATGTGTCCAAAAAGGGGCAGAAAGGTCATTTTTAGGGTGTTTTTGACCCTTCTGGAAGCCAAAAACCTATCAAAATCTCTTTTCCACGTGTAGGCATGCAAAAATTTTCATGAAAAATAAAAAATACAAAGTTTTACCCAAAAGGAGCTCCCAATGATAAGCGCGCGCAAAGTGGCGCAACGCGTCGAGCTGAAAAATCTGTGTTTAGGCCAAAAAAAGACAAAATTTGCAAAATGTGTCCAAAATTTCTTGAAATTTGGTCTGACTATCCTCCATCATGCACTATGTTGAGCCAAGGAAGCTTCAGCCAAAATTTGAAGTCTATCATGGCTTTTCCGATGCCTTAATGCCCTCTTCAACTTAGCCTTCATGATCTTGATTCGTGCCTTGCAAACATGATTTCTTGCCCAATAATGATTTTTCATGTGCCTCAACATGTTATTTTCCTTTTTGGCCTTCTCCAACAGCTTCTCCAAATGAATATTTACCCTTTCGAGTCAATTTTCGCGATCAGCCTCAATCTCTCGCCCAATGGATGTCATCTCGATTTGGCTCCTTTGGGCTGCTTTCCGGTTCTCATGTATATTTTGAAACTCCATGATAGTTTGATGATCTTCCAACTGTTTGTTTCACTGCTCAAGGTAGTTGATTATCCATTGGGATATTTTCAACTTGACGGACAAAGTGTTTATTTCTGCCTTCTGCTCCTGAACAACCTCTCTCAGCTTTGAGCTAGGAGAGCCCAAATCCTCATCAATGAGTATGAAATCGATATCCTAGCCTCATGAAGGCCCCTCATCCTGCATGGGCCTCTTACCCTTGTCTTGTACCTGTACCTGTGCTTGTGCTGCTGATGACCGAAGCGAGAGCCCTTCCACCTCTGGTGGAGATAATACTTGCCTGGCTACTGCAAATAACCATCTAGTGCCTCTATGATAAGTGAAAAAAAATGACATACTAGTGGTTTGTGTCTCATGACCTTCATGCTGATATGAAGGTTCACCTGCCTCATGAACAACCTCCCAAAGTACCTGAGAAGCTGTGAAGAAATCATTAGAAATGAAATCCTCCCATGAAATACCCTGCAAGTCGAGCTAATGCATAACCACAATTTTGATAAGTGCAAAGTGGTAGATATTGTTTTCTTGCTGCTCAGGAGTTTTCCTTTGCACGAGAGTGGTCATCTTCTCAATATTCTGGCACATGAAATAAGGGAGGTTCATCATCCTCACCCTGGTAGAATGCATCAGTAACCTGATATGATAGGCATAAAGACGTGAAACCGGCCTTCACAACTGAAATATTGGATAATAAGCTTCATCAGAGGAGCATATCAAACCTTTAGGAATGAGAAAGGAAATACTCTACTGAGTTGTCTCACAAAAGTAGCCTTGATATATGGCTCATAGTGTACCCCATCAACCTGCTGCCTTTTGTTCCATTGTTCTCCAACATTTAGTATTTCGGTTGCTTGAGAGATAGTTTCAGGTGTTAAAGTGAATTTCACACCTGAAAGGGTGACTTGGCCATCATGTAAATGTAACACAAAAAAATGGGCCAGCTCTTGATGGTGATGGACCCTAGAAACCATTTCACAAAATTGATAACAAGACTGTTGTTGAAAACATGCCATAGCAAGTGGACAGGCCTGCAATTCGGCCAATGAAGTAGGCTCCTCCCTCACATGTCTGCCACTTTTATGTGGTCTTCTATGTGCATGCAATTCAGTTGTGGAATCACTGTCTCGGTCATAAGATGTATCGGTCTCCATGATTTCCAAAGTCTATCTTGTGTTGGATGAAAATGAGAAGTTTGGTTTCTTTGACTTTGTTGCCAAATATGAGATAATATGGGAGGGACTATGGAGGGATAGGGTGGTGAAAATGATGGAATATTACTAAGTGAAAACTGTCAATTGAAGAATTTAGGGATTTTCATTAGGTTTTTGGGATAACATTGGGGTTTGGGGAAATTTATAATTGGGATGGGGATAATGGGAATGGGATAGGAATGAGTGACTTAAGGATATAAGGGAATAGGGAAATGGGATGCTATGATGAGATAAACAGTGAGGAGGGACTAACAAGGTGGGGGAAATGGGAATGATTGACACAAAACCAATTTCAAAACCCTAAATGAGAATTCTCCAAACAAGATAATAGGGTTTGATATTTTTTGCATTTAAATCCTCACAAATATCACCAAACACATGTTCATTGGCAATGGAGAGGTTGCTAAGACTTACTTGAACAAAGAAGGACTGAGGAAATTTGGAGCTTGAAAGGAATGGAAATAAACTTGCTTTCCGGCCCAATGCATCGTGCAACAAACCCAATGCGTCGCGTACATCCAATGCGTCGTGCAGGAACAAATTTACACGGTGAGAGTCGACCCAATGCATCGCAACACTCACCCAATGCGTCGCGCGACTGAACTTTGCACAAAATCTCCTTCAAACTATTTTCTTTGCTCTTCACAGGTTATCCTTGATTCACTACTGTTCTCTTGGCATTCAAATGAAGTCTTGAAACATAGAAATGATATATATGCTGAGGATTTTGATTTTCCATTTGAAAAACCCACTTTGTAATGTTTCAAATTTTGACACTTTTCAAAAACTCTGCTTTGATTCCTTTTGAATTTTTAACTGATTTATGAGATTTCTGTTTGGCCTGCAGAGAATGGATGGCTGTAGTTTGACAAAGGTGACCAGGGTTTCCAGTGAAAGTATTATTACAAGTGAGAAAAATTTAAAATCATATTACATTTATTTACATAAAGACGAAAAACTCTATTTTTCTTCAAAACAGAGTTTTGAAGAAAAATACATTATTAAGTATATGATGATGATATTTTTAGCACTGAAACCTTATTTCAAAATCCTCATGTGCTTGTTGACCATTATTGGGGATTCTGAAGAACTTATTAATGAAACCCTACACCTAATGACACTAAAACCATAAAATTTTGCAAACTATGAGACAAAAAATGACTATAAATTATATTAATGAACATAAATAGGCCAGCAGGTAAAGGACATGAGGGACATGAGGAAAAATCCACTACCGTTAGATGATCTATGCTCCTAATGGAATGCAACTGACTGAATGAGACACCTAATTATGCAATGGAACAAGATAAATTTGATCTCTAACGGAGGGATGAAGATACCGACACTAACATTGGATCCAATGGGGATGGTAGCTCCTTGGAGGTGCCAAGAACTACAGTTCTCTGGGAAAGAAGGAAGTGCCTTTTTCCATTGGGCTATGAAGTCAGTAACTTCGACAAACAAAAGCAAGACTCTTGAATCATTTTCATGACTGAAAATTGACACAAAACTGACTCAATTTTGAAACCAAAATGACTGAAAGACCTCACTCAACAAACCAAACAAAAACTGAAATCAACCTTCAGATTTATAGCCTTCACCTCAGGCCCCAAACTAAAATAATTATGATAGCACATGCTTGCAATGAAACCTAAACAAACCGGTATGTACAATGATATGTATGAAAGCAGAATACATTTCACAAATAGTACTGTTTGAGAAGCCGACCATTGACCGGCCCTCTCGGAAAATCTTCTCCATTCATTTCTTTCAAAAAGAAAGCATTTTGGAATCGATATGTAGCAATTCTGAAAGGTCCTTTCCAAAGATTCTCGAACTTGCCTTGCTTACCTTTATCTTCGTTTCTTGCATCCCATTTCAGCACCACTTTTTATAATTGACACTTGTCCGCCTTTGCCTTTCAATCATATATCTTCTTGATTCTTTCTTGCAGCTTGAAAGTGTTTTGAAAAACCTCGTCTCTAGTCTTCTTTAAATGTGTTATTTGATTTATTCTCCGTTGCATATGATCTTCTTCGCTGCCAGCTTCCTGCAGAAGTTTAACCACTGGAACTGCGAGAGAGGTCGGGAATACTGTGTCAACACCATACACGAGCTCAAAAGGAGACATGCCTATAGATTTCTTTTGACTCACTCTATCTGCCCAAAGTGCATTAACCAATTTCTTATGCCAACTTTTCTTGTTTATTTCCAGCATCTTTTTGATAATATTGACCAAATATTTATTTGAGGATTCGGCCAATCCGTTGCCTTGTGGATGATATGCGGTTGAGTGCCCCAAAGTAATTTTATACTTATCACAAAAATCAATGATTATTTTAGATTTAAAGGCTGCTGCATTATCAATGATCAACTTATTTGGACAACAAAAACGAGACAAAATGTTGTTTTCAAGAAAAGAAATGATTACCAAATCTGTGGCCTGCCTAGTCGGAACCGCCTCAATCCATTTAGTAAAATAGTTCGTCGCTGTAAGAATCCATCTATGCCGCACTGAAGAAGTAGGATGGATCTTGCCAATGAAATCCAAACCCTACTGAAAAGGAGCACTTACTTCAATGGGCTTGAGTGGCAAAGGCTGCAATTTTTTCCTCCCTTCAAAAATCTAACATTCATGGCATCTTTTGACAATTTTGTTCACATCAGCAAAGAGAGTTGGCTAATAATATCCCGCTCTCAAAATTTTGTTGGTCATTGTTTTCCAGAAAAGGTGACCTCCGCAATCTCCCTTATGAAAATCTTCCATAACCTGTTTTGCTTCTTCCTCAACCAAACAATTGAGCAAAACACCACCGGGATCTCTCCAATAAAGTGCATTATTCATGATACAAAACTTAGCAGCTTTCAATTTCAGGTTCCTACTTCTGTTTATAGCCATTCCTGGCAGTGGTGATAGATTTTGGAGCACATATACAATGTCCGAATACCAAGGAGAAAGCACAAATATTTCTGATACCTGAATTAGCAAAGTTTCTTCATTTTCCTCCGACATAGCAGCAATGAGATTAATTTCCAAGGCATGCAAATTTGACTTAGCCATTAGTTTAGCCAGCCCCTATCCTTTGATAACCTTTGTAGGCTTTATCTCTATGTCATATTCCAACAAGGTTGCAATCCATTTTCCTCGTCTCCCTTCTGGATCTGTTTGCACTAAGACATCCTTCATAGCAGCATTAGGAACATAAGCAAGAATGTGAGAATGCAGAATATATACTCGAAAATATTTCAACACTTTTACTAAGGCAAGAGCTTTATTTTCGATAATATTATACTTTAAGGCTGCATCTCTTATGGTTCGGATGAAAAAAGCTATTGGTTTTTCAAGCTAATCTCTTTTCTGCATCAAAACTGCTGCCATAGTATGATCCAAGGCAAATGAAAACAAAATAAAATCCTGAGTATAGTCCGGGCTGATCAAAACTGGAGCTGAAGAAAGAGCCAATTTCACTAAATTGAAAGACTTTACTACCTCCTCAGTCCACTTCACTACAGTATCTTTCTTAAGCATGTTTGTGATTTCCCTTAAATGTTTTGCAAGATTGGGCACAAAGCGACATAAGAAATTCATCTTACCATTGAATGATTGGATCTCCTTCTTGTTCCGGGGAAGATCAATTTGCTGAATAGCTTCTACTCAAGTTGGATCAATGCAAATGCCATCCTTTGATATAATATGACCAAGAAGCTTTCCCTCATCCATGGAAAACAAACTCTTCTTTGGATTGAGAGACACACCATATTTTCTACACCGCTAAAAAAAAATCTACAAATGATAAAGGTGCTCTTCATCTGAATTAGAAAAAATGTCGAATAATCAAGATACACAACTAGAAAAACATCCTTTTCATTTTCAAATTCCATATCCATCGCACGCTGAAAGGTCGCACCAGCATTCTTCAAACCGAAAGTCATTTTAGCATATTGGAAAGTTCCCCATGGAGTGGTGAACGTTGTTTTGTATCTATCATCCTCATGGACCAGAATTTGGTTATAACCGGAATAATCAGAACTACTTGCTGAAGTATGTGATCCATTTTGGGAAATGGATAGTTGTCTTTCGAAGATACTTTATTCAGATTCCTAAAATCAATGCATAAGAGAATCTCACCTGTTTTCTTGCGCACGGGCACCAAATTAGAAATCCAATATGAAAATATTATCGGAACGATGATACCAGCCTTGTACAATTGATTCACTTCCTTCTCTATTGAGGGCAGCAACTTTGGATTTATTCTTCTAAATTTTTGCTGAAAGGGCTTTTGATTTGTCTTAATCGGAATGGTGTGTTGAATTATGTTTGTGTCATATGTCTTCAAATCTGAATAATCCCAAACAAATACATCAACAAAGGAAGATAATAAACTGATATACTTTTCGTTTACCTGTGGGGGCAATGCTTTGGACAATTTCACCATTTTAGGATTTTCTATGGATCCAATGTTCACATCCTCAACTCCTTTCTCGGTTGGTCGCAAGGTTGGTTAATGAGCTACATCCTCTTGGTCGAAAAGCTCTTGTAAAGGTATGAGACCTTTAGGAATGACCTTATCCTTCAGCTGCAAAACTTCCATCTGATTGAATTTCACATTAGCCTCGCCATCATCATGCTCCACATCAATATAAGTGTCTTTGAACTTACATTCATTTTGCAGAAACTCATCAATTTCTTCGTCATCTTGAAACATTTTCCAATACCTTTGGTTATCAGGAACAGTCGGACGATGATTCACAGGGATTCCAAATTTGTTTCTTGAGCTCATCGGAATTTTCAAATTACTTGCTACTTTCGCAAGTGCATCTGCAATACCATTCTGAATACGAGGGACACAAGTCAAAGTATAATCTGAAAACAATCTCAAGATATCTAGTACCACATTACGGTAGGCCTGCATTCGAGGATGCTTAGCTTGATATTCAGCTTTCACTTGCTTGATAACTAACTCGGAGTCACCATACACTGCAATCCTTTTGGCATTTAACTTTCTAAGAATTTTCAGACTAGCAATTAAAGCTTCGTATTCAGCCTCATTATTTGAACAATAAAAAGCCAATTTATAAGAAGATACCCTTACATTGCTTGGCACTTTGTTTGGGGGGGGAGAAGGGTTGCATACCCAAATTCCAATTCTAGAACCGTAATTTCCTACTGCACCATCAAAATCCATGGTCCACAAACCTTCTTCATCCTCTTCCAAATGCTGAAATTCTGTTTGCTATCCATCAACATTTTGCTGCTGTCGGGAGGCTGATTTCTCATCAATACTATCGAGTTTTTGTCTCTCTTTCTTCAAGACCTCTCTGAAATTTTCAGTGATTTCCGGAATGTCTTCTACATCAAATAATTGACTATTTACAACATTAAATCTATCTGAATACAAAAAAAATTATTCTAAATCATTATGTACATAATTGATTTGATGATTTACCAATTTCTCCTTGCTAGTGATCATATACTTCATCTTTTGCTGCCGATATAATTTCCTCATCTGACCAAACACAGGAATAGTAGCATAGGAGAAATCAAGATGCAATGTCCCTTTGAGTTTCGCTCCCTAAGATCTAGAAAGAAGCATGCCAAATCTAGGACGAATATTCGCCACAACCACATCCATCAAAACATTTTTGGTCGGAATCTGATCTAAACTGACCACCAAATATTTGATAAGCCCAATGCATCTTACTCTACTAGAATCGAAAGAATAAAGGTCATGATACTTTCTAGTGATATCCAATCCCAATTTCTCCATGATTTCCTTAGGCATGAGATTATGAGAGGCACCGGAATCAAACATAGCATTGTGTAGCACATAGTCATGCAATCTAAGGCTGATGTAAAAAGGAGGTACATCACTATCTGGAGACTCACCATCCAATGCTAGACCAAAAATCAACTCAGGTTGATCATCTTCCACATTCACCATATTAGCCAATGGATCTAAACTCAAAATTTTAGACACCTGACCCTTATAGCTGCTATTTTTCTTCAATTCAGTCAAAGGAATGGACACTTTTAACTTAGAAATTTCATTTTCTAAGTTAAAAACTGAAGTTTTCTCTACCTCTTTAGCTGGAGCATCCTTCTTTTCAGTCTTCTCCCTTGATATATTTGGCTGATTGGATCTTTCATTTGCTGATGGTGATTTTCTAGTAGAGGGATCAGCTGTCTCTTTGCCCTTCTTTTGCATAATGGGTGAATCATTATTTGGTGTTGTAGCTTCCTTTCTCTTTTGAATTGGATTAATGGGCACATCTTTACTTCCGAGTGAATATTGTCACTGCTGGGCTGTCAAGGAATTCATGTACCCCCTCTGATATTCATCAGAGTCTTCTTCAAGAGCTGTCTCATTTTCCAAGATGAAATTCTCGTCCTTTTGTACAACTGAGTTTTCAAAATACTCCTCATCCTTAGTAATAAAATTCTGCTGTAATGGTGTTTTCACTTGTTGTTGTACTGTTGTTTCTTGTGCTCGTTGCTCTCTTTGCTTGATTATAAACTGCAGTTGTCGCTGGCCATAGAAGTTACGATTTCTGATCTGTGGTTCAAACTTATCAATTGTTAATATTTCAAACATCTTTTCCATCTTACGGAGCACTTGATCTGAAGTGGAAACCTCTTCCTTTATTGCTACTTTCTTTTCATCTTTCATTCTAGTTCTCCTCGCATTCAAATTGGCTTCAACCCTCACTGCAATTTTCTGCATATCTTCTAAAGTGCCCAGATCTCTTTCTCTTAATTGATAAGCCATGTCAGGATTGAAACCATTCGGAAACTTAATTAAAGCTTACCCCCTAGGTGGATCTATATCAACAGGAATTCCGTTGTAAACAGAATTGAATCTAATACAATAATCTTGAACTGACTCACCAACGTTCCGCTTGATATTGTCATATTCGGAAAGGATTGAAAGAGGGTCTTTCTTCACCTCCCATCGATCCAAGAATTGTCTCTGAAGGTTAGGCAATGTAGTAATACTTCTAGCCGGCAAAGCTCTGAACCACTTTCTTACTTCACCTCCGAAGGTTTGTACAAACAATCTCATTGTTACATTTTTTGCATAAATATCATGAAGGTCAAAGAAATATGCCATCCTATCCACATGTTGCTGAGTAGTAACACTTTGAGGAGTGCCATCAAACAATGGAATTTTTCTTTGATAATCAGTAGGCATATCATCCATGTTTTGAGGCAATGCGAGGGGTGAAAATCAGGTAGCCATTGCTCTGGGTGGATTTACAACAGGGTTTGGGGATATAGGAGGAGTCGGAGTAGCTCATGTATGAGGTGTGGATGGAGGTCATACTACTGCAGATTGTTGATCAGGGATAGAAGGTTTCACGGGAATGGTGGGAATGAAAGGAGGCTCAGAAGGAATTCATGAACTAGATGTAATTACGGATGACCCAAGAGTTGCATATGCAGACTCTATGAATTCGGGAATGATTTTTGCCACAATGGAATTATAAATATTCAAGATGTAACTGTCAATGGATCTATTAGCTTTTTCAATTTCAATATCTTTGACAAACTCTAGATTTAGGATAGTAGATTCAATAAAACTTTCAGACTTAGTCTCAAACAATGACAACTCAAATTGTTCATCAAACTCAAGATCTTTGAGATACTAAAAAACAATGAGACATGAATGAGATTTGAACATAGGAATCACAGGAGTTTCTCGAAATAAGATTTGGATTTTCATACACAGGAGGTGGATTATGATCCGGATTTGCTCTGGTATGTCGTCCGGAAGCCAGTGTGTTGAATTATTCTCAAAAATCAAAGGGACAAAATCAACTTGTTTAGTCTATCAAATTCTAGACTCATCACCCAAAGTCAAAAATTGTTTGATGTACTAGGGCAATTCACAAGTTAGATGTTACATTTATAAAACTAGATCAAAGATTGACTGAAGCATCATTTATCTAATTTCGCTAACGCAAAGCAAGAGTGTTTCGAAGGCTACCTGGCATAACTTCAGGCTCCGTCTGTCACTCATAAAACAAATAACACTAACAAGTAAAAAATTTTGTGCTCCCCAGTATGGTCGCCACTATGTTACTGCCTAAATCTACCTCAGGCCAAGAAAGGCAGAGTCCAGCGTAACATCAAACCACACTTAATTTGGTAGCTAGCCCTACCAGATCGGGAGAGGGCTCTCTCCAGGTCAATCTCAGCAAAAAATGATTAGTGAGGCTTGAGATGACTTGAATAAAGGTTTATTTTAGGCTAGGTATATATGTAAGAGAGTTTGATTCACTTTTTAAGGTGTTTGTTGGATCAAAGAGAAGGGTAGATTTTGGGTCTGGGAAAATGAGCAGTTTTGCAGGGGTCTAAATGGGGCAAGGTAGGAAAATGTTTTGATGCTTCAATTTTGAATGAAATGGATAGCTCAGATCGGTGAGGAGTTGAAGAGGGAAAGAGACTTTCAAGAATCCTCTTCAGACAGTCGAAAACATAGAAAATTAAACAAAACTCAAGGTAGAGCACTGCAAATCTAATGAATTCCACCTTTATCCTTGTTTGTTTAACTTAAGAAGAAATAAGAGGGAATATGATACACATAAAGCACCAGTAAACTTACATTAAAAAAGAGAAACACATCATCAAAACAAAGAGCCACATGAATCCAAAGGAGTTCTGCAAACCCTGGTCTATTCCTTTGCCAAACTATAGAGATGAAATGTACAATGAAGCTCAAAGCAATCCCAAGTGTCCAACCAGGAAAATGACTGAAAAACTACAAGATATAGACAAGCATAACTAATCCCCATGACTCTAGGGGTCGAGCTCACTAGTTTACGAGTTGTTTCAACAAGATCTAAACTAAGAACTAGAAAATAGGCAGTGGAACAACTTGCCTCTATAAGATAGGAAACTGATTCATTCAGTTGCAATTCACCTTTTGATGAATGAATCTACTTTAATGAGTAAAAATTTGCTAAAATTACATCAAGAGCCCTGAAATTACATCAAATCACATCAAGAGTTTTACATGTGAAAGTAAGAAAGTAAAACTGGCCAAAACTAGGTGAAAAACAGAGTTACCGAGTGAAAAATGAGCCAAAATCCCCAATGCGCTGCGCCTAAATTTTGTATGCGTCGCATCTGTTTGGAGCCAATCTTGAAGGCCTTCTCGGTGTCCAAATCGAGCACAGGATAGCGTGTTGGAAAGATCTGCCTGTCTACTTTCCAAAAAAGGTGGAATTTCTGAATTTGGTTGCCATTTTCCCTCCAAAAATGAGTTTTCCCAACATTGTTTCCTTTGTGTCCAAAAAGGGGCATAAAGGTCATTTTTAGGATGTTTTTGACCCTTCTGGAAGCCCAAAACCTATCCAAATCTCCTGTCCATGTGTAGGAATGCATAAATTTTCATGAAAAATCCAAAAATACAAATTTTTACCCAAGAGGAGCTCCCAATCATAAGCGCGCGGCAAGTGGCGCGACGCGTCGGGCTGAAAAATCTGTGTTTAGGCCAAAAAAAACAAAATTTGAAAAATGTGTCCCAAATTTCCTGAAATTTGGACTGGGTGTCCTCCATCATGCACTATTTTGGGCCAAGGAAGCTTTAACAAAAATTTTAAGTCTATCTTGCCTTTTCCGACGCCTTAGTGCCCTTTTCAACCTAGCCTTCAGGATCTTGATTCGTGCCTTGCAAACATGATTTCTTGCCCACTAATGATTCTTCATGTGCCTCAACATTATCTTTTCCTTGTTGGCCTTATCCAACAACTTCTCCAAATTAATATTGACCCTTTCAAGCCAAGTTTCGCGATCAGCCTCAATCTCTCACTCGATGGATGTCATCTCAGTTTGGCTCCTTTGGGCAGCTTGCCGGTTCTCACGTATATTTTGCAACTCCATGATAGTTTTCTGATCTTCCAACTCTTTATTTCTTTTCTCAAGGTCATTTATGATCCATTGGGCTCTTTTTAACTTGATGGCCAAAGTGTTTATTTCCGCCTTCTGCTCCTGGACAACCTCTCTCACTTTTGAGCTGGAGAGCCCAAATCGTCATCAATGAGTATGTAATCTTTATCCTGGCCTCCTAAAGGCCCCTCATCCTACATGGGCCTCTTACCCTTGTCCTGTACCTGTACTCGTGCTGCTAATTACGGAAGCGAGACCCCTTCCACCCCGGGTGGAGATAATACTCGCCTGGCTACTGCAAATAACCCTCTAGTGCCTCTCTGAGAAGTGACAAACACAGGCATGCTAGTGGTCTGCGTCTCATGACCTTCATGCTGATACGAAGGTTCACCTTCATCATGAACAACCTCCGAAGGTACCTGAGGATTTGTGAAGACATCATTAGAAATTAAATCCTTCCATGAAATACCTTGCAAGCCGAGCTGATGCGTAACCACTATTTTGATGAGTTCAAAGTGATAAATACTGCTGTACTGCTGCTCAGGGGTTTTCCTTTGCATGAGAGTGGTCATCTTCCTAATGTTCCGGCACATGAAATAAGGAAGGCTCTTCATCCTCACCCTATTGAAATGCATCAACAACCTGATATGATAAGCATAGAGACGTGAAAACCGGCCTTCACAACTAAAATATTTGATGATAAGTTTCATGAGAGGAGCATATGAATCCTTTAGGAACCGGAAGGGAAAAACTCTGCTGAGTTTTCTCACAAAAATAGGCCTAATATATGGCTCATAGTATACCCTATCAACTTGATGCCTCTTGTTCCATTGTTCTCCAACATTTGGTATTCTGGTTGCTTGAGAGATAGTTTCAGGTGTTAAAGTGAATGTCACACCTGCAAGGGTCACTTGACCATCATGTAAATGCAACACAAACAAACGGGCCAGCTCTTAATGGTGATGGACCCTAGCAACATTTTCAAAAAATTGATAACAAGACTATTGTTGAAAACATGCCATAGCAAGAGGACAAGCCTGGAATTCAGCCAATGAAGTGGTCTCCTCCCTCACATGTCTGCCACTCTTATGATGTCTTCTAGGTGCATGCAATTAAATTGTGGAGTCACTGTCTCAGTCATAAGATGTATCAGTCTCCATGATTTCCAAAGTCTATGTTGTCTTGGATGTATATGAGAAGTTTGATGTATTTGGTTATATTGCCAAATATGTGATAACATGGGAGGGATTATGGAGGGATAGGGTGGTGGGAATGATGGAATATTATCAAATGAAAACTGTCAATTGTAGAATTTAGGGATAGTCATTAGGTTTCTAGGGATAGTGTTGGGGTTTGGGAAAATTTATAATTGGGACGTGGGATAGTGGGAATGGAATAGGAATAAGTGACTTAGGGATATCGGACTAGGGAAATGGACTGCTATGATAAGATAAACAGTGAGGAGGGACTAACAAGGTGGGGGAAATGGGAATGATTGACACAAAACCAATTTCAAAACCCTAAAGGAGAATTCTTCAAACAAGATAATAGGGTTTTATTTTTTGTATTTAAATCTTCACAAATATCACCAAACACGTGTTCATTGGCAATGGAGAGGTTGCTCGAACTTACTTGAACAAAGAAGGACTGAACAAATTTGGAGTTTGAAAGGAATGGAAATAAACTTGCTTTTCAGCCCAATGCCTCGCGCAACAAACCCAATGCACCGCATCCTTCCAATGCGTCGCGCAGGAACAAATTTACATGGTGAGAGTCGACCCAATGTGTCGCGCTCGCCCGATGCATCGCGACACTCACCCAATGCGTCGCGCGATTGAACTTTGCACAAAATCTCCTTCAAACTGTTTGCTTTGCTCTTCACGGGTTATCCTTGGTTCACTACTATTCTCTTGGCATTCAAATGAAGTCTTGAAACATAGAAAATATATATATACCATGGATTTTGATTTTCCATTTGAAAAACCCACTTTGTAATGTTTCAAATTTTGACACTTTTCAAAAACTCTGCTTTGCTTCCTTTTGGATTTTTAGCTGAATGATGAGCTTTCTGTTTGTCCTGTAGGGAATGGATTGCTCGAGCTTGACAAAGGTGACCAGGGTTGCCAGTGAAAGTATTATTACAACTGAGAAAAATTTAAAATCACATTACATTTATTTACATAAAGATGAAAAACTCTATTTTTCTTCGAAACAGAGTTTGGAAGAAAAATACATTATTAAGTATATGATGATGAGATTTTTAGCACTGAAACCTTATTTCAAAATCCTCATGTGCCTGCTAACCATTATTGGGGATTTTGAAGATCTTATTAATGAAACCCTAGACCTAATGACAATAAAACCCTAAAATTTTACAAACTATGAGATAAAAAATGACTGTAAATGATTTTAATGAACAGAAATAGGCCAGCAGGTAAAGGACATGAGGGACATGAGGAACAAGCCACTACCGTTAGATTATCCATGCTCCTAATGGAATGCAGTTGACTGAATGAGACACCTAATTATGTAATGCCACAATAGAAATTTGATCTCTGACGGAGGGATGAAGATACCCACACTAACACTCTGTACTGATATTTTTTCTTGTATGTAGTCCCCTTTTTTTAATTTTTTATTTCTGATCATGTTAGAGAGTAACATCTGAGGACACTACCGCTAGTTTTTCACTTAGATATTTGAAAGGTTTTTTAGCAAGAGGTTTTGTGAATATGTCTGTTGTTTGTTCCTTAGTTGGTACATATTCCAACTTCACTAATTTCTGTGTTACTTGTTCTCTAAGGAAGTGCTACTTTATTGGGATGTGCTTTGTTTTTTAATTAAGTACAGGATTTTTTGATATACTTATTACACTTTTATTGTCACATTTGATAGAAATAGGTTCATCAATACATACCTTCATGTCTTGGAGAGTTTGTTTCATCCACATTACTTCTGTGCAACATGATTTTGCTGCTATGTATTCTAGTTTTGCTATAGATAGAGAGATAGAAGCTTGCTTCTTTCTTAGCCATGCCACCAGAATTTTTCCCAAGTAAAATGCACCTCCGCTTATGCTTTTCCTGTCATCCACACAGCTGGCCCAATCTGCATTTTTGTATGCTGTCAATGTGAAGCTTTTTCCTTTTGGATACCATAGGCCATAATGTGAAGTTCCTTGAAGATATCTAAATATTCTCTTGATTGCAAGTAAATGATTTTGTTTTTGTGTTGCTTGATATATTTCCGAAAGTCCTACTGTGATGCAGGAGCATTAGGCTCAAACCAATATTTTGTATATAGGTAGACTTAGGGGGGTCTTATATTTTCTTGGTAATGTAGTTACTGAATAAATTGAGTTATTTTAGTTCAATGTAGAAAATATTGTAATTGTCCGAATGATTAATGGGCACATAAAGAGATAGTCAGTTTCAGAAGTTAAGATAATTTTAGGAGTCTGTCTCTGTCTCTCAGAGTGTTAGTCTAATTTGGAACTCTAGGAATTTGAAGAGTTTTGAGTCATTGATAAATTTGAATTGGTTCATTGTAATTGATATAAAATTAAACCTCTGTGGCAGAGTCCAGGGGGACCTGCGTAGAGAACTGCATAGGCTACATAGAACTGTAGAGGAGACAGGGTAGAAGAGAAGGGCCAATCGATTGAAGATCTGGCCAGCTAAAATCTTGTAAGTTTGGTCACTATATAAATGAAGAATTTGTCTCAATATGAATGTGCATTCGTTCTTTAACTCTGTGGGAGAATACCTTGAGTATTTGTGTAGTGATTGATTTAATTCTTGTGTGGAATGCCCTGAATCTTTGTGTGAATAGTCTCTGTAGTGGAGTTGAATGATGTCCTATGTAATTGGAGGGCTTGAATGGTAATCTATATATGATGAGGAATTTGATGTTAATTTCAGGTATTGAATATGGATATGCATTCTTAAATAAGAGTAGCTGATTTCGGTGTCGTTGAGTTCAAATCCAATAAGTTGGGATATGATAATTAGTGTGGTGACTCCGTACTGAGGGCTACTGTTGACATACGATTATTGGGTGATGCCGATGTGAATATTTGGGGCAGTGCTTACACTCCTGAATACTCGTAGATGTATATGTTCTGTGGCTATATTGAAGGTATGACTATCCTGTGCAGAGAAGCCTGCATCGTCAATTAAAGCGAAGATTGATCGGAGCTCCACGTGTAAGATCCACTTGTGAAGTCATGTGGAACCCTAAGCAAGAGTAGTCAGAACCTTAAAGGCCACACAGTAAAGGTAGGTTTCCAGCATATCGCATTGCCTTTGTACGGTAAGCGTTATTACCCATTTGGACGGGATCAATGCCACAAGCCGACACATCGCCTTAAGTAGTTTTGGAAACCCACTCTCATCGCAAGTTAATGGTCATGCAAGTAACTCACGTGATATCCAGTTGGACCATTGGATTTTCAAGGCCAGAGCGACGTATTATCCCTCGTTGGATGTGGAAGGGTCGTTGGTGCTGGGCCCCAGTTGTAATTTAGATTTATCGGGACTGTTTGAACTAAGGTTGCGAGTTTAATAGAGGTATGTCCAGTGCCATTGGGTTTGTTATAACTCTTCCAATAACGTTGAAGAAGGCTGTAATATACACATTGATATATCATAGCGCACATATAATTTTTGAATATGCGAAGTGGGGGCGACATGAATTGTGATTTAGGCACATAGTTAAAAGACTGAGGATTTAATATTTGTTATAGCGTGGATATGTCGAGAGTTTATATGGTTTGGTTGATTTATATCGAGGATGCGATATGAGTATTGGTTGAGAGTAGAGCTACCCCAAAAGAAGAATGAATCTGATGGTATTGCATGAGATATTACATGCACATAATAAAACTTGAAATTAATATCTCAAATCTATGAGATTTGAGATACTAAAGCTCTCAGATTTATTTTTTTAAATTTTCCAGTCCTAGAAATAAAACATGTTAAGTTTGCACAGGTTGTAAAGATTATAGGATAGGAAAATTTGGAAGCATTTTACACATAGGTAGAGGTTAAAGTAATGAGAAAATAGGGGAGTGTGGGTTATACCCCATCATCAAGTGGTATCAAATCTAGAATTTAATTAGCTCTTTGAAAATTTTATTTTGAAGTGCACATGTACTGAACAGGAAAGAAAAGTTAAAGTTTAAATCTATTTAATAGAGTTGCAGATTTGATTAAGTATGCAGTGAAGGTTGATAGCCGAGATGTGCAGAATTTGGAGGTGAAAAAAAAAGAAGAGGAGTCTTGAAGGTTGCAGCAGATAGATGCAGTGCATGTGAAATAAGAAACAAGATCATTCAAGGATCTTGAGAGATAAGATGATGAGCCTTATTTGAACTCTGGTTGGAAGGATTTGTTTGCAGAATACAGAGTGCAAGAAATTGAGGAAGAAATCTCGGCAAGAGGCAGATCACAAGCTTTGAGAGCAGTGATAAGAAGAGTCCAGCAAGGGATTCTGATTGCAGAAAGAGTGTGGAAAAACCTGGAATATTCCCAACTGAGGTTGGATGAAAGAAGAATAGAGGTGTTCTTGAGAGAAGTTGCAGAGTGAAGCCTAGAGAGAAAAAGAGAGTTCTCAGAAGGTTCCAGGAGAGAGGGGACCAGTACTTGCCAAAATGTGGGTCCAGAGGAAGGGATTGGTGAGGTGAGTTGCAACAAGAGAGCTTTCTGTTACAGAGGCATAGTGCAGCTTGTGAGTGAAGAACTCATAGAGAAGAAAATGGCTATTGAGAGCCATAGTGGAGATTGCAGAGATTGCAAAGGTTCTAAGAGAAGCCACAGCGGAAGAGTGAGGAAAGCTGCCAAAGAAAATGGCATGAGGAAGAGACTTACTGATGTAGAATATGAAAAAGAGTTAGCTGAGATCAGGGAACAATTTAATAAACTGAAGATGAGGATAGTGGAAAGCAAGAGAGTTGGTTGGCTCATGAAAAAGACAGTGAATTGGAAACCATTACAGTTGAGGTTGTGGCAAAAGAAGATTGCACTATTGAGAGGAGAACTCAGAGTAGCTAAGTTGAAAGAAGAAATTTCTACTTGTGAGGCAGAACTGAGCACAAATGAAGAATGGAAATCTGCAAGAGATATTGTGAGATATGATGAAGACTTGAGGCAGCAAGAAGATTGTGTTGCTAAGGAGGAAATCATTGAGGATTTCCTGAGTTATTGGACAAGTCGAGATGATGTAATGACTTGTGTTCTCGAGTCTAACAAATGTGAAGTGATGACAGACTCCACAGAGGAAGAAGAACCCCAAGTTCTTGAGGCAAGGATGGAAATTGAATATTCCATGTATAGGCCTGTCCAAGAAGAAGTGCTTCAGAAATTAGCCAAGACTTAAAGGTATTTTGATTTGAAAACTAAAACGTTGTGTGTGTTTGCAGGTACAATGCTAGAATATGGACAAGATTCAGAGTTTGTTGATGAGGAGGATACATTGAATCTGAAATCTTTTCAGATCAATGCTGAGATAGTGAAATCTCAGGAAGAGATGAAGAAAGATAAAATGATAAATGCTCAAAAGAAGAAGGAATTACTCAGAGTGATTAAGTATCTGGAGAAGGACTTGAGGATTGAAGCTTCAAGTGGGACCAAGGGGTCCAAGAGCCTTACGTCTGACATACTTTGTATGTTTGCAGGAATAGGAGGTGAGAGAGAACAACTTGTTGATGTTTTCACTGAGGAAGAAAATGGAGCAGCTACATGTTTTGAAGATCTCCATGCACAGTTGGAGAAAGATTCTGCTTTCCCACATGTTGGAAGCAAAAGAGCTTTAGTTTATGATATTGGCCAAAAGATGGAAGTTGAATAGCTTGGAGAAATTGAATAAGAGAAGACTATTGAATAATTTATGAAGCATATGGAAGACTTGGAACGACAAGAATATTTGTGTATGAGTGCAGGTGTTGATGAAGAGAGTTCATATGATGGAACTATGAAAAATGAAGCTGACTGTTGCCAAGCCAGATATGATGAGTATCCTTTAGGTGAAGATTGGATTGTGGAGGAATTCATTAATTCCTTACTTTATAGAAGGGATTGCTTCAATTAGGATGTGACAATTATGTTTGATGATGAACTTGTCATTAATGATGATAATGACAGAATACCTTTGTCAAATGGCCAAGTGAGGAGTGATGGACAGGTAGCTGAATTTTTTGCAGAGATAAGGAATCAGAGTTCTACTCTAATGAAGGCTGAGGAGATAGTGACATAAGAATATAATGAAGAGGAGAAGCAAAGATTGGGGCATGAATTAAATGTTCTGGAGCAGAAGCCAGAAACACAGAAAGAAGGTGTTGAGATGGTAAGGACAAAGATGATTGAAGATGAGAGAGTTCATTCCTATGAACTAGATCAGAGAGAAATCCTTGCATAGGATGATGCAGAAGGGAGACTAGCTGACAGTCTCAAGATATGTTTGAAGAATTGGAATCAGCATTTTGATGTGATGATTGAGAAGAAAAGAAAGTTGGGACAGCATACTGAGATGCTGACAGAAGAAGGAAATGCACTGAGGTCTTGTGAGTTTGATTCTAACAATTGGTTGATGAATGAAGATCCTGTTGGTGATGGAGATAAGTTTACAGCATGGGGCAGTTAGTTGAAAGAGAAGGATATTTCCGTGGAAGATTTTAAACCATGGAATGGGGAAATTGAGCTGCTAGAGTGTAGGCTGAATCAATAGGATTCAATACAAGAGAGAAAACCTCAATTTCAGAATTGGGGATTGCAGAATGTGAAGACATAATGGGATGAAGATAGAAAATAATTGATGATTGAATCATCAGTTGGGACCATTGGGTCTTGGGGTTTTGGAACTGATGAATTGGCTATGTTGACAGGCAAAGCAGAAAACAATCCATCTTTTGAAGTTGTTCTAAAGGGTGATGGACTGTCGCAGAAGGAGGAAGATGAGGCTATCATGCATCCTGTGAAGGAACTTGTTGTTCCTACAGATGATAAAGAAAAGTAGCTATTGTAGAATGTGGATGAGCAGCTGGAAGAACATGAGAAAATCATGTCTCATGGATAGAATCTGGTTGCTATTGGTAGCAGAGAAGAATTGGTTTGTCCGAATAGCCGAGAGAAGGTTAAAGAGAAGGATGTAGGGCATACTTTTGGGGCTTCTACAACAATGGAAACCCAGATTTTCACTCTGACAGAAGATGAAGATACAGTGGCTAGAGAACTTGATTTGATTGCTGGAGTCAATCAAGAAGAAGGAAGGTAATTTCTTAAGATTTCCAAGACAGAAGAAGAATATGATGAAACTGAGTTGCAGCATGGTAAATATTTCTTTGGCCAAAGGATATGGCGAGAATTTTTGCAAAAAACATCCAGAGGAGAGACTGAAATGCCAGAGTAGCAGCCTGGAGTGTTGTTGGAGAGAGTGTTGAAGCAACAAGCTGAAGTGTTTCCAACAGAGGAGTAAGAATTTTACTGTTGTATAGAGGGTATGGATGATTGGGTGGCAAATAGGATAGCAGTAAGGACTAAATAAATAAGAGTGCAACAAAAATAAGTAAGAGTCCAACAGTCAGAGGAAATATTAGAGAGAAAAATTAAATTTATAAGAAAACTGATGCAGAAGATGCCTAAAAACAGGACAATAGCAAGGAAGCAGATAATCAGTAGCAGCAAGAAGAAGAGAGTCACAGACTGTGAGGGCATATAAAATGCAAAGATGCAGACCAAGATATGGAAGCCAGTAGGAATGAGAAAGAAGAACGCTGCAACAAATAATCAGTTGCAGAACAAAGTATGGGATCCAGGAAGATAAATATGAAGCACATGATCAGGAGATCATGAACTGTTCTAACCTGGGGAGTCTGATGCAGGAGCATTAGGCTCAAACCAATATTTTGTATATAGGTAGACTTAGGGGGGTCTTATATTTTCTTGGTCATGTAATTACTAAATAAATCGAGTGATTTTAGTTTAATGTAGAAAATATTGTAACTTCTCGAATGATTAATGGGCACCTAAAGAGATAGTCAGTTTCAGAAGTTAAGCTAATTTTAGGAATTCGTCTCTATCTGTCAGAGTGTTAGTCTAATTTGGAACTGTAGGAATTTTAAGAGTTGTGAGTCATTGAGAAATTCGAATCAGTTCATTGTAATTGATATAAAATTAAACCTCTATTGCAAAGTCCAGGGGGACCTGCGTAGCGAACTGCATAGGCTGCATAGAACTATAGAGGAGATAGGGTAGAAGAGAAGTGCCAATCGATTGAAGATATGGCCAGCTAAAAGCTTGTAAGTTTGGTCATTGTATAAATGAAAAATTTCTCTCAGTATGACTATGCATTCGTTGTTTAACTCTGTGGGAGAATACCTTGATTATTTGTGTATTGATTGATTTAACTCTTGAGTGGAATGCCCTGAATCTCTGTCTGAATAGTCTTTGTAGTGGAGTTGAATGATGTCCTGTGTAATTGGAGGGCTTCAATGGTACTTTGTATCTGATGAGGAAGTTGATGTAAATTCCAGGTATTGAATATGGATATGCGTTCTTAAATAAGAGTAGCTGATTTTGGTCTCGTTGAGTTCGAATCCAATAAGTGGGGATATGAGAATCAGTTTGGTGACTCCGTACTGAGGGCTTCTTTTGAGATATGATTATTGGGTGATGCCAATGTGAATCTTTGGTGGAGTTCTTATACTCCTGAATTCTCGTAGATGTATATGTTCTGTGGCTATATTGAAGGTATGACTATCCTGTGCAGAGAGGCCTACATCGTCAATTAAAGCGAAGATTGATCAGAGCTTCACGTGTAAGATCCACTTGTGAAGTCAGGTGGAACCCTAAGCAAGAGAAGTCAGAACCTTAAAGGCCACACAGTAAAGGTGGGTTTCCAGCATATCGCACCGCCTTTTTACGGCAAGCGATATTCCCCATTTGGATGCGATCCATGCCATAGGCCGACACGTGGCCTTAAGTAGTTTTGGAAACCCACTCTCATCGCGAGTTAATGGTCGTGCAAGTAACTCATGCGATATCCAGTTGGACCGTTGGATCGTCAAGGCCGGAGCGACGTATTATCCACCGTTGGATGCGGAAGGGTCTTTGGTGCTGGGCCCCTGTTCTAATTTAGATTGATCGGGACTGTTCGAACTAAGGTTTCGAGTTTAATAGACTTATGTCCAGTGTCGTTGGGTTTGTTATAACTCTTCCAATAACTTTGAAGAAGGTCATAATATACACATTGATATATTGTAGTGCGCATATCATGTTTGAAGATGCGAAGTGGGGGCCATATGAATTGTGATTTAGTCGCGTAGTTAGAAGATAGAGGATTTAATATTTGTTATAGCATGGATATGCTGAGGGTTTATATGGTTTGGTTTATCTATATCGAGGACGCGATATGAATATTGGTTGAGAGTAGAGCTCCCCCAAAAGAAAAATGAATTTGATGGTATTGCATGAGATATTACATGCACATAATAAACCTTGAAATTAATATCTCAAATCTCTGAGATTTGAGATATTAAAGCTCTTAGATTTATTTGTTTAAATTGGCCAGTCCCATAAATAAAACATGTTAAGTTTTCACAGGTTGTGAAGATGATAGGGCAGGAAACTTTGGAAGCCTTTTACACATAGGTAGAGGTTGAAGTAATGAGAAAACCGAGACTATGGGTTATACCCCATCATCATACTGCCAAAATAATGTCTGGTCTAGAAGCTGTTAGGAATAGCAGACTTCTTATCATGGATCTATAAAGTTTTTGATCTACATTTGTTGATCCATCATTAGCACATAGTTTGCATCCAGTGATCATGGAAGTTGACACAGGTTTGCAGTATTCCATTTGAAATATTTTCAACACTTATTTTAAGTATTTTTCTTGAGAAATGAATATTCTTGTGTTATTTTGTTGAATTTGAATTCCTAAATAGACGGTGAGATCTCCAATCATAGACATCTAAAATTCTGATTTCATTTCTTCAGCAAATCCTTTTTATAACTCATCTTTGTTGCTACCAAACATGATGTCATCTACATACACTACTATAATCAAGAGTTCATTATCATTAGCCTTTATATACAAATTGTTGTCTACTCCTCCTTTCATGAACCCTTTCTTTTGCAAGTATTTGTCCAGCCTTGAATACCATGCACAAGGAGCTTGTTTCAGGCCATATAAGGCTTTCTTTAATCTGCACACATAGTCATGTTTATCTATTAAGGAGAATCCTTCAGGTTATTCCATGTAGACTTCTTCCTCTAGATCTCCATCCAAGAAGGCAGACTTCACATCCATTTGATATACTGTGAAATCATGATAGCATGCAAAGGCTAAAAACATTCTGATTGCTTCCATTATGGCTACAGGGGCAAAGGTTTGATCATAATCAATACCTTAAATTTGTGAATATCCTTTGCATACAAGTATGGCTTTATTTTTTATTACCTACCCTTGTTCATTCATCTTATCCTTGAATATCCATTTACTGTGAATGATATTTTTCCCAGTGGGTCTTGGAATTAATTCCCAAGTATTATTTTTCTCAATTTGGTCCAGTACTTCATTCATAGCATTTACCGAGTTTTTGTCTTTGCTGTCTTCTTCGAACTTCTTTGGCTCCATTTGAGATAGCATGGCTAGGTATACTTCTTCTATCTCTTCAGCAAATTTTCTTCTTGTCTGGACTCCCACGCTCTTGTCCCTAATGATTTTATGTTCTATATGGTTCTTTTGAGTGTGTCTTGAGGGACCTTTTGAGTTTAATTCAGTATCGTCTGTTGTTTTTCTTAGTTCATCATTATCATGGTTCTCATCTTCATGATCATCTAGAGGACTGCTGCATGTTGTGCTTCTTGTTCCTTTTGGTAGATCTTCATCAAATCTTACATCAATGCTTTACACAATTTTGTGCAGTCCTTTGTTGTAGCACCTGTAACCCTTACTCTTGGATGCGTATCCTAAAAATATTCCTTCATCAGCTCTTGCATCAAACTTCCCTAGTTTTTCATCATTATTTTTTATGAAACACTTGCTTCCAAATACTCTAAAGTGATTGATTGATGTTGGTTTACTATGCCATAATTCGTAAGGAATATTATCACAATTTGGTCTTAGATGAGCTTTGTTGAGAATATGAACACCTTTGTGTATTGCTTCTACGCAATAGGTTTGGGGAATGTTACTATCCTGCTTCATGGCTCTTGCAATCTATTGTATTGAACTGTTTTGTCTTTTTTCCACTGCATTATGTTGAGGTGTACCTGAAATTGTAAACTGTTGTTTTATCGCATGTTCATTGCATAGGTATGAAAAATCATAATCTGTGAATTCACCTCCTCTATCTGATGTGATGCATTTTATCTTGCATCTTGTTTGATTTTCTACCAATGCCTTGAATATCTTGAATTTATCAATTGCTTCAGATTTAAATTTGAGAAATGCCACCCACGTCAATCTGGTAAAATCATCTATTATTAGCATGAAATAAGATTATCCACCAAGTGAATTAGTTCTTGAAGGTCCACACAGGTCCATGTGAACAAGCTGAAGTGGCCTACTTGTAGATAGTTCACCTTTTGTCTTCAAAGATGTGCGGGTTTGTTTTCCCAATTGGCAGGATTTACATATGGTATTTGAAGGCTTCTTTATTTTTGGCATATCTCTAACTGCATTCTTCTTGCTCAGACCGATGATGTGGTCAAAGTTTAGGTGTCCTATTCTTCTATGACATAACCATGATTCATCAAGTTTGCTTATGTGGCATGCTTCAGTCTCTTCTTCCACTATATAGAAATTACTTTATGTTCTAATACCTTTGATCAAGGTCTTTCCCGTGGTGCTTGATCTTACATCACAATCTTGGGCTCTGAAAAGGACTTCACAACCTTTATCACACATTTGACTAACACTTAGAAAATTGGCTTTCAACCCATCCACAAATAGTACATCTTGAGCCTTTCCTCATCCATTATTCAGACTGACTAAGCCTTTTCCTTTGACTTTCCCTGCTTTATCATTACCGAATGTTACATTTGCAGATTTATTTTCATCAAAGGTTACAAACTTTTTTCTATCTCTAGTCATATGCTTTGAGCATCCACTGTCCAAATACAATTGGCTTTTTTGATCTTGGGCTATTAGAGCCTGGTCACACTTATTCAACTTCTTTTTCCACTGCAGGAAGCTATTGGTTTGGCACCTTTTCTGAGAAGATGGACTACATTCTTTGAGAGGAAATTTGGAAGACATGTGTCCAATTTTATGGCAAACAAAGCATTTGATTATATTTTTGAATGGATTATGTGTACGAGTGAACTTTCCATTGTTCATAAATCTCCTTGGGGTTTTACACATTAGTCTTTGTCCATATGTTCTACACTCCATGGATTTATGGCCGAACCCCTTACAACAAAAAAAATACCCATGGAAACGATTAGTGTACCTGGTGAATGGTTTTTCTCTCCATTTGTTTTCTTGAGGTAGCCTTTTCAATTTCTGCATCCTTTGCTAATTGAAATCGATTATCTTCGTTTGACAGTATGCAAAAATATGTCCCAGTTTGTGACAGGAAAAAAAAGTGACATTTCTCATAGGAGGAAAGAATTTCCTTTGAGATCTTCTGAACTTGTTCAATTGATCTTCAAGAACAATTGAGCTTTTTGGAACTGCTTGCTTCTTCCTCTCATTATTTGTCTCTTGATGTTGCTACTTGTTTCTGTTTGTTTTATGACACATCAATTTCTTGCCAGATTCTTCTTCTGTGGTTCCTTTTTTAGCTGTTTCATTATCCTCTACATCTTTTACAAAAATTATATTCTTATTATCTTCTATCTTGGACTTACTGGTTTCTCCTTCATATCCCATCCCAACCTTTATGAGAGGAGACCTTTGATCGTTTAGAATCATGTCCAACTATTCAGTGCTTGTCATTCAAGGAGTGTTCATTGAAAATTCCCTTTAGGTGTTTTCTAGTTTCTTTCTCAGCCATACCACTTCTTCTTCCAATTTCTCTTGCGCCTGATGTTTATCTTTAATTTGATTTAGCAGAATGTCTTCCACCTTCTTAGCTTCTTCATGTTATACTTTCAATTGAATGAGGTATTTTGAATTTGGTACCTCTTTTACACATTTGAGGAGAATGTTTTTATGTTTTCTGCACTTGAGTTTAAGTCTGTCTATTTCCTCCAGGGCACTTCTTAGCTCCCTCTCAAGAGCTCCCTCACCTTCTTCCTCATCTTCTAGAAGAAATCCTTCAGACTCTTCCTTGGACATCAACACAAATTCAGAGGTTCCTTCTTCATTTGAGGATTCATCTGAGTTTTCAAATGCACTGCTATGTTGCTGAGCATAAAATGATCTTCTATTGAATCTCTTCCATTTATGCCAGTTATTTGTTTTGGTTTTCTCTGTCTCTTGACATTGATTCTTTGTTTTCTTAAGAGGACACTTAGATACATAGTGCCCAACTCTTCCACATTTAAAGCATTTAAATGGAATTTTACCTTTATACTTGCCTGAGCCTCTATCCAATCTTTTGAAAAAAATTTCCTCTTCTTCATTAGAGAAGAAGCATGTATCTTATTTTTCTTCTTTTCTCTTCTTTTCCTTAAAGGCTGCCTCCCTCACATTTGACTTCATCTGTGGAAGTCTCATCTCATAGGCTGTTAAGTTTCCAAGTAATTGTTTCATGGTTAATGTTTCCCAATCAGTTGTTTCTTCTATGCCAGAAACCTTGGGGTTAAACCTGGACGGTAAATATCTCAATATATTTTGAACAATTACACATTCTCTAATGGTTTCTCCTAGAGCTTTCATGTTATTCACAATTTATGCTACACTTAAGAATAAGCTGGCAACATCTTCTTCTTCATTCATTTTTATATTTTCAAATTGAGCTCTATAGACTTGCAGCTTGGCACCCTTCAACCTTTTATCTCCCTCATGAATAACTTCTAATGTATCCCATATTTATTTGGTAGTATTGTTGTGCATTACTTTAATAAATTATGCCTCACATAAACCACTTAAGATAGCATTCATGGATTTTTCATTAGCTACAAAATCTAGTTTGGCATCTTTCTCTGAGTCAGACTCCTTTGGGGCATATCCAAATTCCACAGTAGCCCAAAATTCTATTCCTAGAGACATTATATACATCCTCATTCTTATTTTATAGAAGGCATAATTTGTACCAGTAAACAGAGGGGCTTTATTTGTTGAGCATCCTTCTAAACTAGTCATATTGGGGACCAAGGACCTCCTTCCAGTTGTTAAACTGATACAGAAGGAACCTTATCTGATACCAATTGTTGAACCCTTGGTTAAAATAAGAGGGGGGAGGGGGGGCTGAATTAGTTTAATGCATTCATGGTCTTGTAAAAAATTCTTTTATACTTATTTACATCTTCATTTCCTGATCAACTTAGTATACAATGGAACAAAAATCTTAAAAGTGAGCAACAGGTATTAAGAAGATTAAATATAGGATATCAACACATAATCATCATGCACTGAGACAACAGATATAAGAGGAAACCGATAAGGGAGAAAACCACATCTTATTACTGTTGTGATGCAAAGGCAAGCTCCAACTCCCTCTCACCACTGATTTTATGTAGGCTCCAGCCTACAGAAGGCTACTACCTCAATTTTGCAAGCTACAACTTGCAAGGAAGCTCCAACTCCCATCTATTTTCTGCAGGGTACAACTTACAGGAGACTCCTACCTTAGCCAGCTACAACTGGACTTCTATCAAGCTACAACTTGATATGGAAGCACCAACTTCCTCACACTAAAATGAAAACACATGTTGATTTGCCTGGGTATCAGCTCTGTTTCGTTCCTTCATCACTGTTGTCTTCGAGCCTTCATATCTACCTTATATCATCTTTCAATCTTCACAGCTTCTATATCTGCTCCTACTTCTTCTTACACTCTCTAAACTCCTGCAGCTCTCTTACATTCTTCTTCCTCTCTCACCCATTCTGCAGTTCTCTAACTCTTTATGCATATGCTAGTAACATTATTTATAGAGATCACCTCATAGTTGTTTGCATTCCACAGGGAATTCGAAATGAATAGGTATGACTCTTTTCCTTCCCCCTTCTCATTTTCTTGTCCAACCCATTCAAAATAATATAATAGTATATATACATTTTGGTATTACAGAGGATTTTTTATTTGCATTTGGAGACTTTCCTTTGCATCAGATACAATAAAAATAATTAATACATTTACATTTATAGTTACATCAAAAATATTTCACTCAGTCTTTTCATCTCTTTTCTTGTTGTGCATTTGTATTTTCTGTTGTTGTCAGAGTCGTTTCGGTTCCTGCTATTATATTCAACACAATTCTACATAACTGTCATTTTTTCCTAACTTGACCCAGCTGTTTGTTTTCAACAGTGCCACTATATTTTACTTTTCTCGACTTTGCCTCTTTTTCTCGTTCCCTCAACGTTCAGCCTTCACCGCTCTTCTAAACACTCAGTTTTTCCTTTTTATTTGTGTCAGGTCCTTACCTGAGCCTTTCTACTCACGTTCATACTCTCTCTTTTGTTTTACATTATAGTCCTCCTTTTTCTCTTTGAAACGATTTACAAAATAAAATCCACATACTGTCGGACTTGAAATGCTTTAGGCTTCGACTTTGTTCTTTATCGCGTCCGCTCTCTTTATCACACTTCGGCGAATCAAATATTCCATGTGCCTTTTTCCCTTTGATCTCCCGATATGCGATGTGGGAAGGGTCCCATCAGGCTTTATTATCGCTTTATCACACTTCTGTGTTTCAAACGTTCTTTGCTATATGGCTCCTTTTCTTTCCAATGCGATTTACAAAGGGAAATCGCATTCGGATCCTTTATCTCACTTCGGAATATATGAGTTCTATCTCTTCTGAGCTTCGCGATCTGTGATATGAAATGAAATTCGCATCGCCGATTTGCATCGCAACTTTGCATCACATCACATCTTCACCTTGCATCACATTTCCACTTCGCCGTATGCGATGAAATTTGCATCGCCAATGTACGATATTAAGCTGTGCTGCCACGTGTCCCTTCGCATCGGCACATCGCATCGCTTCTATCCTTCGCATCGCAACTTTTCTCTTACGATCTTCACCCCTCCGATCTTGCAATTTGGGATATGTGGGCCAAGTCCACGTTATCTCTATGTCATTGTTCCCCGTCACCTTGCCACGTCATCGTCACTTCATTGCCACGTCATCTTGCCACGTCATATTGATTTATTTTCGATTTGTGGGGTCAGGTCAACGTCAGCTACCACGTCACTTGCCACATCATCCCCATGTCATTACATCGCACTTCGAATTTTTTGTGACCACTATGCCTGTGCATTTTTTCTCCTGCCCCGATTGCGATATGCGATCACATCACATCTCTTTTAATCTCATATGTTTGTTTATTCCGGTCCCACACCTAAGATCATTCCGCCCTTTTCGCTTTCAAAACATTATAATCCACTTTTATAATATTCGGAAGAAAATTATCCTTTTTAACATTTGGAACAATATAACCCACTTAACCCAATGTTTTAAACTCTTTCAAAATTAATATCAGAACCTTAAAAATTTTTTAATTTACTTCTAAACAAAGGTTAAAAATCCCTCGGTAGTGTATTTCTGAACTTCAACAACTTTAATAAAACTCCATTGAAATATCATTAAAACTTCGGAAATATTAAAGAACCTTCGGAATCTTCAGAACTTTGCAAATAATTCTGAACTTCAAACCCTTAATAAAACTTCATTGCATACAACGTTGGTTCCATACCTTATTTTAACTCCCACGCAACTTTCAACGCGAACTCCGTCAGATCTTCCATAGATCTAATCAGACGAAAATCACGTTCAATCGACCCCAGAACTTTATCCCCCAAATGTGACGTGAAATGGGTGGTATTGCACTCGTGACATGTCACAATATCATTTGATGAAGTTTAAAATGGGAAAAACCACCCACAACTCAAATGTTGTGCGACAACAGTGTTCGGTTTTCTTGACAATCGCTTAACTTGCACACTTTTCTTTAAATCGCATTCAAATGCGGATTTTCATGATTTCTTCGTTCAACTTCAATTTCTCATGAAAACCTCCTTTTCATTTAATAATTCAATAAACAGAGACTGATTATCGGTGCGCTTTCAACCAAATATCTGGCGTTCTAATTTTCTTCCCAACCCTTATTACAGAGGTTAATAACTGTTGATGCTACACATAAAACCATAAATCAATTATTTTTCAAAGGAATACAACCCTCCTTTATGATGTGTAACTCAACAACCATAAATAAATTAACACTGCCCGATCTCAAGCAAATGAACCAGAATTCTCTAAATTCCTCCGAATCTTTACACATAAGTAAATATACTCAAAATTCTACATAGAATGTATAATCAACTGGATTTCAGAGAGGAGAAACCCTCTGTGAAATTTCCAAGCATACATAGATAAATAAAAATCTGTAATTTTATTAAAACAGAGGGGAAAACCTCTCAATCAATTCTTCTACGGTCTCATGTACTTCTTCCTGTCTAAACCCTCTTCTTGTAGCCTCTGCCACCTTACTTTCTTTCTCTGCAACAATTTCATCTGAATCTGATCTATTCCCTTGTAATGGTGCTGCTCCTTTTTTCTCCTTTGCCATCAATGACAATATTTCCAACAATGATTTGGGGGATGATAAGAGTTAACATGGAGGTATTGTTGGTCACTGTGTTTTTTCTTTCTATAGTATTTAAAGTAACGAAATCCATTAGAATTCCATGTGGAAAATAAATCCATAAAAGAAAGGTATGATTATTCCTCTAGATCGATGCTAAATTGGATATGTGAAGAGAGATTGCTAAGGTGTTTATAGAAGACATTAAGACAAGGAAAACTATGTGGCCAAACAATGAAATTATTGTCAATGAATTGATACCAACATTTTGGATTGTGATTCCACAAAAAAAATTTCTTTTACATATATTTAAGAGATTAATATAATCCATACTAAACAATAAATACATATAATATAACCTTACCCAAAAAACCTATTAAGAATAACACATCCTTAAATTATTCACTCTTCCTAGGTAACATGCATTTCCTTTACAAAATAATAACTATATATTATACATTTATTTTATATTTGTGTAATTAAATGTTTTTATGGTTCTATTTTGTAATCAAAATAGATTCTTGTTCATCATATATTTATTTAGTGTAAAAAGGATCAAATCAAAGCATAAAATTTCTAAATTTTGAAAAAATTGTTTACAATTCAAAATATTTATTTCCTTTTGACATTTGATAGATATGAGATTAGCTTCCCCCCCATGACGCCATAAACACACAAACACACAAACACATAGATAGAGAACATGTAAAATCTACAATTATCATGAAATGATTATACATCAATAAAGTATTTTATTTAGGATCCATATGATTGACATTAATTTTTTTTGGCAAGCTAAATTGTTTTACCTCACATAAACCAAAAATTTAGTACATATTTTAGCAACACAATATCATTCAGATTTATGAAAAATGGTCTCATCCCACCTGGATAGAAACATTTTTGACCGTCTGTTATGAAACCAACTCCAAAAATGAAGAAAAGAGATATCAACGCCTTAGAAATTAACCAATTCGAGGGGGCATATAAGTGTACACACTTGGTAAGTCTATCAACTACCACCATCATGACACTCTTTCCTTCAGACTTAGGTAAACCTATGATAAAATCCATTGAAATCTTCTCCCAATGTTGACTTCCGATGGATAAAGTTTGTAGAAGACTCGGGGTCTTAATTGTCCCAACTTTATTTTGCTCGAAAATCAAACATTCCGCCACAAAATTTTCAATATCAGATTTAAGGCCATCAGGAAAAAAATATTTCTTCACCTTGTGGTAAGTTTTTAAAAATCCTGAGTGTCCTCCATAAAGAGAAGTGTGCAATTTCAAAAGAATATTTTGTTTTAATTGGGAATTCTTACAAATATATAAGCGATCTTTGTACCATAAGGAATCAATTTTCCAACTAAATGTATCATATGTACTATGATCTTGCTGCAACTTTTGAATGAGTTTCCACACTTCTTCATCCTTCTTACATTCATCCCTTGCTTCAGTTATCCAATCTTTTTGGATAATAGAAATAGCTTGAAGCAATGCTTCCCCCTCTTCATTTTTTCTTGAGAGTGCACTTGCAACAAAATTTAGCCTCCCTTTTTTGTAGATTATTTCAAGGTCATACCCCAACATCTTTGTGACCCATTTTTGCTGCTGTTATAAAGATACTCTTTGTTCCAAAAAGTTTTTAAGACTATCATGATCATTTTTTACCTTGAAGTGTCTTGAAATTAGGTAATTTTTCCATTCATTTAGTGCATGTAGTATTTCTAACATTTCCTTCTCATAAATAGCTTTCTATAAATACTTTCCTTTGATTATACGATTTTCAAAAGTAATGGTTCTTGCTTCTTGCATTAAAACAACACCAATTCCATTTCCTGAGGCATCACATTCCACAATAAAGGTTTTTGTGAAGTCCGACGTAGCTAAGACTGGTGTTAGGCACATTGGCTCTTTAAGATGTTTAAAGGCCTTAGTTGTTTTAGGAGTCCATGAAAATGCATCTTGTTCAATAATGTTGTTATAGGTGCTTCTATTCTGCCATAATTATTCAGAAACTTGTGATAATACCTTGTTAACCCAAGAAATCCTCACAACTGCTTCATGGTTATGGGGAATTTCTATTGCTTAATGGCTTTAATTTTGTTAGGGTTTACCCGAACACCCTTGTGAGATACAATATGACCCAGATATTCCACCTCTTGTACTCCAAAGACACATTTGGATATTTTTTCATATAATTATTTCTCCTGCAACAATTTGAGCACCTTGTCAACATGTTGAAAATGATGCTTCCAAGACCTGATGTAGATTAGTATATCATCAAAAAATACTAGAACAAATTTCCTAAGGAAGGGTTTGAAAATGGAATTCATCAACCCTTGAAATGTATAAGGTGCATTGGTAAGGAAAAAAGGCATGACCAAAAATTATTAATGACCCTCATGAGTTCGAAATGTTGTTTTCGCAATATCTTCATTCTTCACTCTAATTTGATGATATCCTGAATAAATATCCAACTTGGTAAAATAAATTGCTCCATTTAATTCATCAAATAATTCATCAATCATAGGGATGGGAATTTTATCTTTAATGGTGAGCTTATTGAGCTACCTATAATATGGACACATGCACCATGATCCATCCTTCTTGTGCACCAATACTACTGGGGCAGAGAAGCAACTTTGACTAGGTTGAATTATAGCAGCCTCTAACATTTCTGCAATCATAACTTCAATTTCTCTCTTTTGGACTAAGGATATCTATAAGGGCTAATCTTTGGAGGAACACTTCGTGGAATCAAATGAATAGCATGATCATGATCATGAATAGGTGGGAGTCCTTTGGGAGTTTCAAACACCTTGGAATGATTTTTCAAGACTTTTTGGAGATCTGCAAAAATAGATGATTTTGATGTCGGAACTTCTAGTGAGGATAATTGTGTAATTATGTGTTGTTGTTATTACTTCAGAAGCTTTTTCATGACATTAGAGCTTATTATCTTTCCCGGGTTCCCTGTGATACCCCGTAATTCGACTTCCTTTCCTTCTGAAAATTTTTTCAAGAATCTTGAAAATTAAAAGCTACCATTCCAAAAGATTGTATCCATTATACTCCTAGTAGAACATCAACATCTCCTATTGGAATAGAAAGAATTGGACTATTCAATACATATTCCCCCATGGTTAGCTTCATATTATGGAATTTTCTAGTGAAATTTACAGTTCCTCCATTTGCAACCATCACATGACATTCTGGTGGTGGGTATAGGAAACAATTCAATTCCTTGGCTACCTTACAATGAACAAAATTATGGGTACTACCCAAATCGATCAACACTGTTACCTTTTTCTTCTTGATATGTCCTTCCATATTGAGAGTTTGAGGTGTGGTAATTCCTCCCAATGCATTACACGATATGGTCGGACCCATTTATTCCTCTTCTAGCATTTGTTCCTGGTGTATATCCTCTTCTTTTGAAGATTCTTGTTCATTTTATTCTTCCTCTTCACAATCTATGTAGAATAATTTCTTCTCAGCATAGTTATAACCTTTATTGTATTTGCTATCACAACTGTAGAAAATCCCTTTTTCTCTTCTTTCTTCCAATTTTTTTGGTGTCAACATTGTAGGTTGTGGAAGTGTAGGAGTAACAAAACTTCCATCTTTATATATGTGAGTGGTAGCCTTACTTGTCACCATAATTTTACATTCACTTTTTCTTGCCAATCTGAATGCCTTTTCCAATGAATCAGGTTCCCAAATGCGAATTTCATGTTAGATGTTATCCTTCAAAGTCCCTATGAAGACATCAATCTTGTGTTCCTCTGGAATATCAGTTACCCTTATATTCAATTTTTGGAACTCCTCAATGTGCTCCACCACTGAACCCTTTTGTTTGAGACTTGTCAATTGGCTAAAGAAGGTGTTGCTATTTGTATCCTCATAATGTTGTGTCATTTCCTCCGTGGAAATTGACCTAGTCACAGTTTTTCTGTGGGAGGAAAGCCATCGATACCATACTAATGTATTTTGTTCTAAATGTAAAGTTACAATACATAACTTCTGTGTGTTTTGCACATTACTGAGATCAAAATATTGCTCCATCAATAGTATCTAGGTTACGCGATCCTTCGCATCAAAATTCCTCATATCCATCTTTGTAATATGGTGGTTCTTCCATCAAACATTAGAGTTTATGAAATCACGACTAACATTTATTTTTTTCTCATAATGAGTTTCCTCTACTATCTTTCACCATTAGGAAACATTTCTTGTATCAACTTTTTGAAACCTTCGACGTATACTTTTTGATAATTTTTCGTGTTTTCCATGTTGTCTTTCTTTTTTTCATTGATCTTAGCTTCCATGTCATCCATATTAGCTTCCATGCCAACTTCCATGCCATCGATCTTAGCTTCCAAACCATCCATCTTAGTTTCCACGCCTTTCTTCAAAACTCCCATTTCATTTTTTGTTTCTCTTTGCGATAGAAAAATTTGGTGAACTTTCTCTTGCAATTTTGATATTCATGTTGCATTTCTTCATCTTCATGAGTCATAGTAGAGTGTTCTAGAGGCTTAATGGGTTTTGAATTATTTTTAGGGGGAATTTTAGAACCCAATACTGATATCTATTCTTCAATATTCCCTTGGAATAAATTAAAACTAATTTTTTCAAACGATACTTATGTAATTCGAAAAAAATACACACCTTTTCTTTCTTTTGAGGAGGTCAATATTGAATCCAAATTATCTCTGTCATTTTGGATCTTCAATATCTAAAATTGGGCCCAGTAGTAGCCTTCTGAATCTTCTTTCAAATTCTAGAGGTCTAACTTGATTTTGATTCTTGAAGGCTAAGTTATGTCAAATCTCCCACGATGACCTAATTATGGACTCATTCAGAAGAGTGACCTTTTACGGTGTGTCACGTGTCACTGTTTCCTCCTTTGGCTGTGAAATCGATATATAGAAAGCTACAGTCTGTGTACTTGCAACCACTATTTATAGAATTACATTCAAACACTCAGGGAGATAGTTATAATGATTTTCCCACGATCACCTCTTTGAGAGGAAATTGAGGAGCCTAAAAAATCTCTAACTTCCACAGACCCTATATCCGAAAATATTGTGAATCAAGCTCTGAATTTTTTTCACGACGTTCCTCAGGATTGCATATTCTCTTTGAAAAAATTTCAGCTTCTAATCCCTCATAAAAAATAAGTTATAGCGGAAATGCCACGATGACCTCTCTAAGTTAAATTTAGGCGCCTGCAAAAATCCATAACTTGCACAGATCATATCTCCGAAAATATTGTGAACCAATATCTAAAATATTTCCACGACGTTCCTCAGGATATTTTATTTGCTCTGCAAAAAATTTAGTTTCTGAACCTTCGTAAAAATAATTTATAGCGAAAATTCCACGATGACCAGTTTGGAGTAGGGAAACCCTAAAATCGAAATCTCTCATACCAAATGTTATGAAACCAGCTCCAAGAATAGAAGAAAAGAGATCAACAGCTAATAAATCAGCCACTTTGAGGGGTCAACCTCTAATACATTACATAAATGAACAATTCTTGGATGATACAAATGACCAAAACCTCATTTTATATATAGGAGTCCATGGGGCCACAATATAATCCTAGCTGACCTAAAAATAATAATGTAAGGGCACAATAATAACAATATTGGGGTTACAAGGGTACAAAAATAACAATAAGGGGGCTACAGTAATAAAAATAAGGGACTAAACAAGTAACATAGGAACCTAACACCGTTTTCCTATAGACTAACATGTCCAAAGTTTTATAAAATGTAGTATCCGCAACATAAGTAGAGTATCTATGAAACCATCAAAGTGCAAGAAGATAACAGGAAACATTAATGAAATATGAGTCAAAAGAGCTAATTAGTGCCAAATATTTTTCACTTGAACCTAAGGGTGTCGATAAAGTGGTTATGAATGGGATACAGTGCTCAATTTGAGCTACATAGTTTCCCATATTTTCCATTTGGAACGTCATATTTCTCTTCTCCCTTTTCACATCTGCAATGTTCACAAATATAATGTATTGATCAACTTTAGTTTTCATCAAAATTATTCCAATCAAAGTTTTCATCTTCTAATAGAGGAGTAGAGCTTTGAGGTACTATTTTTTCTAACCTCTAGTATTACTAGTGTTTAAAATCATCTTCCCAAATTCCTCTAGTAACTTTGAGTCTGAAATTGCATGTCTATCTCTATCTACCATGTTTTCAAGGGTATAAATCTCACTGTAAATATCATTAAGAATGAATAATTTGAATTTTTCCCAGCCTCTTAAGCTTTTTCTTAGGCGTCACTGTGACCCTCAGGCCATCAAACACCCTCATCGTCTCTTACTCCTCGAGCATTGACATTTCTTGGTGACTATATGAGAGGGGCTTGTCCAAAAATAACCAACACACATTATATTGTTGAAGGAACACCAAGGTTCAAATATTTGATGGAATTGAAGCACATGAACTATAGGAGAGTCAACTAAAGTAAGATAACAAGTATAATAAGAACTAAAAATGTAAAATCCCTAAAACACCTAGGGTTTGACTACCACCACTACTAGCCTACCTCATTGTTCAGGACCAAACTGTAATTTCCCTTAGATGCCATAATTAAACCAAATTACCCAAACAATAAGGCAAGTCCCACTACCATCACTAGGAATTATAGGAAATCCACCAAACTAGACCCCAAGAAAGAAAAAAAATACAAGATAGAGGTGTCTTAGAAGGTTGTGAACTACCGTGGGGAACTCGAGGTCCATATTTTGCATGTAAGGAGTGGAGGATTTTCCATGAATTTCATAAATTATTACTACCCTCAAACCTATTCTCTCATCTATCAATTGAATCTCGAGGTTTAAATCCCTTTCTCCTCGTACAAATTTTCTGAGATGCTGGACATGACTATTTATATTTATTATAATGCATAGATCTACTTGGTACTTCTATTTTTCCATGCCCCAATGTGAATTCGATGAGCCACCACTAATATTAAATCATTTACAACTACCCCTTATGTTTAAGTCTCCAACTTCCAAGATTACATACCCAAATATTTGATCATTGATAGGGGTCGATTCTTCAGAAGGAAATCACTTAACCAATATTGTTGCTCCCCTTTATCGACTCGTTTATCAATCCACCAATGCTCCTTAATAACTTTAATTTACATGTGGTTGCAAGAATAGGGGTGGCCAAGCCACCCCTTGCATTATTGTTCTTCATGTCATTAGGTTGCCACGATGGTGGGCATGGATACCGACACCACCATTGTTCTTGAGCCTCATCTCCATGACGGATAAATTATTATTTTTATTAGTCAATTTACTCTTTATGTGTGTGTGTGTGTGTGTTTGTTTGTGTACATATAATAAATATCCAAACATGATATATAATCTTTATATATAGATACTCACAATTAGTTTTGTTATTCGTATTTTTCAAAATGTTAAATGTCATATTAAGAATGAAAGAAATTACAAATCTATCTCATGCCTTGAATTAAAAGAGATAATAACCCCCTCTCCCTGTAACCAATATATTAGATATTTTATCTCTAATTTATTGAAATATTTTTTTTTACTAATGTTTTTAATATTTCATTAATCTACACATCTCATTTACAATAAAATATCAGGTATAATTTTTGTAATTTTAATTGCTTTCTTTTCTTTTTATATGTAAAATTAATATAAAATTATGTTACTAGATATGGACATTGAAATATTTTATTTATAATGTGCATAAATACATACACCACATGTAAAGTGAAGAAATAACTAATAAAGAGGATGTAAAATGAAGGTAAAAATTAAAGTATTTTATGTATAAAGAAATAAAATTTGAACTTTTGACTGTTATTAATGCTTTTAATTAATTAATTAATGTAAATCTTATTTTATTAATTTTAAAAGTAACTTTAGGAGACAATATCTCACTTTTTTTACTATTATTACTATTTTTAATTAATTAATTAATGTAAATCTTTTTTATTAATTTTAAAAATAACTTTAGGAAAGAATACCTCCCCTATTGAGCTATAGAGTACCACTTGAAATAGTAATATTTATTTTAAAAATACATTACACAAAAATGTATTAAAAATATGACTTAAACACACGTAATCATTTTTGAAACTTCAAGTATAAAGAGTTTCCGGAAAACTAATATTTTAATATTAAACTATAAAGGGTTACACAAACTAGTATTTTATTATTTAAGTATAAAAGGTTTCGGCAAACTGATATATTTAAAAAAAAAACTATTAAAATAACTGACTATTAAATATATCAAAATAATATTTCATAATGTGCTATCATTTCCTCCGTAAAAACGTAAAAATTGACCATAATGGATACCATAATAATGTATTTTGTTCTAAATGTAAAGTTGCAATGCGTACCTTTTGTGAATGTCATGTTTTGTTATTCATATTTTTCAAAATGTTAAATGTCATGTTAAAATGAAAGAAATTTCAAATCTCTCTCATGCCTTGAATTAAAAGAGATAATAACCCTCTCTCTATAACCAATATATTATATATTTTATCTCTAATTTAATTAAATATGTTATGTTATTAATGTTTTCAATATGTCATTAATCTACACATCTCCTTTACAATAAAATATTAGGTATAATTTTTGTAATTTTAATTATCTTGCTTTCTTTTTATATTTAAAATTAATATAAAATTATGTTACTTGATATGGACATTGAAATATTTTATTTATAACATGCATAAATACATACACCACATGTGAAGTGAAGAAATAACTAATAAATTTGATGTAAAATGAAGATAAAAATTAAAGTATTTTATGTATATAGAAATAAAATTTGAACTTTTTACTGTTATTAATATTTTTAATTAATTAATTAATGTAAATCTTATTTTATTAATTTTAAAAATAATTTTAGAAAACAATACCTCTCTATTAAGCTATAGAGTACCACTTCAAAGAGTAATATTTATTTTAAAAATACATTACACAAAAATATATTACAAATATTACATAAACACAGGTAATCATTTTTGAAACTTTAACTATAAAGAGTTTCCGGCAAACTAATATATTACACAAACTAATATATTAATTTATTTTTGAAGTTATAATATATATTATTATTAATAATGTAAAAAAATTTACTATATTGGTCATATTAAGTATAAAATTTTTAATTTAAATAAAAAATATTTTAATTATTTAATAATTATTTTTACAATTTCTAATTAAATTATAAATTTAAAACATGAATTCTTCTTTCATATCTATTAGGGATTTAAATAATTGAAATTTATAAGAAAAAATCATAAAGAAAAAATGAATTTACTTCTTTTTAATCATTAATAATAAAATATACAAATTGAAATGTCAAATTGTTTTAATTCTCTTTTTTAATATTTAAAAATGTTTTTTTTATAATTTATAATTAAATTATAAATTTATTTTTAAATTTAATTATTTATTTTTTATTTTTTACCAAATAAAATAGTACACATTTACCAAATAAAATTATAAAAAATAAAATAAAATTTATTCACTCTAAAATAAAATAATAATAATAATAATAAAAATGTACTTTTATAGTCTCCTAATATTTCCAGATCAGGAGGGAGACTATATTGCAAAGTCTATTTTTTACCAAATAAAATAGTACACATTTACCAAATAAAATTATAAAAAATAAAATAAAATTTATTCACTCTAAAATAAAATAATAATAATAATAATAAAAATGTAAAATAATAATAATAATAATAAAAATGTACTTTTATAGTCTACTAATATTTCCAGATCCGGAGGGAGACTATATTGCAAAGTATCCAATAGTTGGTTTGTTTGCCAGTGTTTTTATAAATATACGAAGTTGGGTCTGTACATGGTGCCAGTGCTAGAATTGATAGTTCTTGGATTTTTGGACCCTTTATTGGGCGAGCTTACTTGACTGAGAGGCTCTGAAAGCAGACAGTAGGTTTTCACTTGGTGATATATAACGCTGGTGCAGACACCAAAAGTCCAGAGATCATAATTCAAAACATTCAGGGGATCCATGGTTTCAGAGGGCGGTCACAAGAACGATAAGCTCAAACTGTTTGGAATGGATCTCACCCTACACTACACTAATTTCAGCCTTGACGAATACCCAGCAACGTCATATTTAGCAGGTAAAACCCGTGCAAACAAGCAAAGTCATGAAGAGGTACCAAACTTAGCGGCTTCTTCTGCTTCCAGGAGCACAAGCACAGCCCAGGGCCCGCCCATAAGAATGTGCAAACTCCAAGCAAATCGAATCCCATTTTGAATAGCCCGCCAACTGACCGCTTTCAGAATCGTGCTGTAGGGCAGCAGACTTTCGTTTCCAACCGCAGACATTCTCACAATTTTGTGCTGGAGAGAGTGGATCTATCATATTTAGCGGGTGAAACCCACGAGTTACCAGAGTTAGCGGCTTCTGCTTCCAAGAACACAAGCACCGCTCAGGGCTCTAATGCCCGTGTCTTTCACTGCCGCTATTGCCCTAAACAGTTCTACAGTTCTAAGGCACTGGGAGGCCATCAGAATGCCCATAAGAATGAGCGAGCTGCAAGCAAATCGAATCCCATTTTGAATAGTCCGCCAACTGACCGCTTTCAGAATGGTGCAGTAGGGCAGCAGCCTTTCGATTCCAGCTGGAGATAGTGAACCTATCAAAATATCGGTCTCATTTGGAGCAGGGGCCGCGCTATTTTCATGGAGAATTTTCGTCGAGTTCCTTGTCTTCTGGCAAAAGGGCCAGAAGTGACATCCAATTTGTGTCCAGCTCTTTATCTTCTGGGAAAAGGGGCAGAAATGGCATCGAATTGGCGTCAAGCTCTTTACCTTCTGCTAAAACGGCCAAAAATGAAGATCCTCAGCAGCATAATACATCTGATAAAACAGAACAGGTGGAGCTTGACTTGTCTTTGCATCTTTGAGTTGTTCAAAATCCTATATTTTTTTCAATGCATTATGAAACATTCAGGCTAGTTTGTCTCCATTTAAATTTTTAGGTTCCATTCCATTACCCAAACTCGCCATGAAATATGTACAGTGCGTTTGAACGTATTATTTGTTATCATAAGCATATTATTTATATCATATTGTCGGCTTTGCGATATAATTAGAAACTATGGGGACTCGTATTGTCGGCTTTGCGATATAATCATAAACTAGGGGGACATGGATTTGACAATACTTCATTGTCAAACATAAACATAATTTACACTTAATGTCTGTATCGTCCCATAGATTTCTTTGAGCTTTCATATTAAAAGTTTCAAATGAACATTCAATGTAGATAATGTTAAAAATTTTCTTTCTGTATTGTATTTGTTTTAAACCAATAAACAACTACAAGATTAAGATAATATACAAAACAAATTTCATATTCAATTTATGTTGAGCAATCCCAAATGGTTAATAAGGTGTTGGTTATTCTGAATTTTCTTATTAAACAAGGAACCAAGGGAAGTTGCTGAGCAACAAGTCCGTACCTAAGAGCAGGGATGTTGCACTAAACAATTCTGCCTCTTCAGTCAATAGGAATGAGTGCTGCAAAGGGATGCTGCGTTAAAGAATTAGACCCACAGTAGTCAATTTATATTGTGTGCTAACATAAAGAAAAGAATTCAGATGTAAGTGTTTTTTTGTCTAATTACATCACTACAGACGAATTAGACTTACCCAATTTCTGTAACAAACACCTGCTGGGCAATATAAACAAATGTCAACGTCAGAAAAATACATACAACAAAAAAAAAGTTCAAATTTCAATCAATCCCCAGACTGACTACACATAGAGAAGAAATTGATTTAGACAAACTATTGTTAAAATTTGTGGAATCAAAGAGGAGCCCAGTGCCACCAGGGGGGGAAATTAGCTATAGAATTGATCTGCCCTTGAAATTCCTACTCTTGTGCTGCAGAGTGTGAATAGTTAGGTTAATGTAATAGCTTCTGTCTTGACCATTTCAGAACCACAGCAGTTTGGAATAGAAAATACCAAGTTATGGAAACAAAGAATATGTTCTGACTTCAAGTTTGGCACCGGAACCTCACCTAACCATGTAACAATAAATCGAACATGAACACAGAACCTCCATATATAAGCAAGAGGATTTACAAAAATAGAAACGCAAGATAAACCTGTTGTTTGTGTAGGCATACAGTAGGCCAGTGAAGAGGCAATAAAATCGAATATAACAGGCAGCTATCCTGGCCTTCTGAATCTTCACAAGAGACTTCCACCTACTCTCCTCCATTTTTGGTGCAAGTCTGAGCAAAACTGCACCTAACTCTCCCAAAGGAGAACAAGAATAAACTTGAATATTGCAAAATAGATGACCGATTAACGTGCCACAAACGTCTTCCTCTTTTCTCATATCTCATACTCGCATTATTAATTTAGGGCATGCAGTCAACAAATGTCAGTTAAGTGGTATAGAAAGGAGCAACTCCAACAAACTTCTTAAAAACAAAATAAACCTTCGACAATTTGAGAAAGGAAACGCTAAGAGCATGAAAAGTACGCTGAGAGCAGGAGATAGTGAAAAGAAAGAAAGCTGGAGCCTGTACAGCTTAAAAAAATTTGATAGTACACTATGGCATAATGGAGTAGTTGTCACCAATCCATATTAGAAAAGTTTGCAGAGTTACTATTCTATTCGGCTCAACCAGTTCCCTCTAAGGTAGCAGCAGTTAAATTTCCAATCAAAACACAGCATATCAAAAACAAAAAGAGGAAGAAAAATGGTTATTCTCAATTGGAAATTTTAAAACAACAATATTAGAAGAATCCACCTTCCTCTCGAATAGCTTGATAGTTCTTTTATTGCAGTTTCAATAAATCTTAGTACAAATTGCAAGAGTGTGGAAGAATAGTTTGGTATTTACAACGGATGGAAATATTCTCTTGCATTTTCCTTTTTCAAAAATATGTTTGAACTAGTGATTTTACAATGTTTTAGATTGTACTATTCAAGTTCTTTTAAATATTACCATTACAAAAAAATTTGGACCAGAAAACTTTTCTAGATCAAACATTGTAACTATAATTATATAATTCAATAAGCTAATCATAGTAATGGCAGGCAAGTTGGAACTAAGCCCTGTTTTGATGGTTTTTTGTATTTTTCAAAGTCTGATTCTGAAATAATAAAGGAACTGATTCTGAAATAATAGAGGAATATTTGTGGCTCTCAAACACTTGTTCAAAGAGGACACTGATTACGAAAAACTTGGTGGCAGGCTTTCTCATCCCGGAACTGAAAGTGGATTTTCTTATTTCTATCGACCTCTAAGGGTTTGAACTCTAAATAAAAATGCCACAGTTGTTCAATATCATCATCTTCTTTTGGCTAGTGCCCTACAACCCTAGCCCAACATTTGAGAATCCAGGGTTCCTTGTTTCAGGTGCCATCCAGCCCCAATTAAATTAAATATGAAAAAGTTAATTAAAAAGAAAAATAAATATTATAAACAAAAGTAATACTTAAAACATATACACTATGGCATAATGAAGTAGTGGTCTAGGTTCAGGACGTAATCTTGATCAACACAGAGGAAAATGTTAAGAAAAACCTTCCTTTGCACACATATCTTTACCTCTTTTTTGGTAGCAAAGATGCAAAAATTGCATTCATAAAAAAACAAAGACAACAACTAGGGTAGTATTGAGAAAGACATCCTTTATGAATTTACATATTTTGAAGAATGATGTTGGTTTTCATTTGTACATTGCAAAATATACTTAGGTTCAAAAGCTGACATAAAAAATGAGTGGAAGAAGTTCGTGGCATTACATAGTAGGAAAGTGGCATTTGCTACAAGTTTTTATAGAAATATATGTCAAGTGTTATGGATATGAAAATCCATAGAAAAATATTTTGATATCAAATGAACACATGAATGCAATGTGCTTCATGTCTGTACATTACTAATGTATATATGCGGGATAAGCTCAGTACTTTTATTTTGAAAAATTCTCTGGAACACAAGAGAGGAAAATATAAAAAGTCATTGAGGAGGTTTGAAAAGGAACACATTATCATGGGGAAGCTTTACATGAAGAAAGGAAGAAAAAAAAGAAATATTTAGAGAAGAAGAAAAAAAATGATGTGAGTTCAAAGGTGTAAAGAAATCTTGTGATGAGGATGATGAATCACCTAGAGGGAAACATGAGGGCCGTGATGAGGAAGGTGATGAAGGATTGAAATGATAGGCACATCTATGTTAAGGTTTCGCAGAAGAGGATCAAGGAGTAATAATGTGCCTCTAAAAGTTCCAAGTTTGAAATCTTGTAGTTAAACATACAACAATATTAAATATTGTCAACTTAAAAATAAAAGAAATAAAAATATATTATAAATTCATCATTGTAACCCACCCAAACATGGAATTTCAAATCTCTTCTGCTATTTCAAATGAAAATTTGATGAAGTTTTCTTATTTTTCATGCCTTTGATTTTAAGTTCTCCTAAAATTTATGATTGTCAACCTCCTCTAATCTAGAAACTCTTTTTCAAGTGCTTTAAAAAGAAAGTTTTAAATAAGTGATAACATTCATGTTCATCTATGATAAAGATTCCAGCACCTAAGTTGCTTCACCAATCTCCTAAATGTGGTTTGTTCAAACTAAAATATATTTAACGACATTTGGTGTCCTGAGTCTGGCATGATTAGGTTATTAGACTAAAGCCACGAATGTATGGAGATGTGAATAAATAGTGTATCAATTTGCATGTGTTCCCATAAATTAGCTACCTTCCTAGCATTTGAGGGTAGGAAGAACTTGACGGTAAAGATTATACTAGTATCTAATAGAGACTACTTAAGCCTATATTACTTTTCCAATATCGTAGTCTGCTCACAAGATTGTCTATGGCATTTCCAATAAAAAGGTTATTACACTAGAGCCAACAGTGGAAGTAAACAGTAAATTTTTTCCAGCCTTACTAGAATTTGAAACTTAGAAGTTGTTGATGATAAGGCTCATTTTGTTTGAGACTAAGAAGCATGTGATGATAAGGTTCATCTTATCTCAGACTAATAAGAATTTGATAATAAGGTTGATCTGAATTTCTGATAGACCAAGCTTACATTTTCTGAACGATCTCTTAAATGTAACCTTGTCATAAGATCTTCTATGGCTTTGACCATTGAAAGTAGTCTCCCAATATGAGGTTAGTAGGCCGGAGTTGCTAATCCAAGTAGATGTTATTCTCACCCCTCCAACTGTCCATGGCCTAGTTCCTTCCATAACAGTGGCCGAAAACATTGAATTACTCATAGGCCATATTTTTATGTGTTCTTGGATTTGGTAATTCATATAATTTGGTAGCTGATTTAGTAAACAAGTGGAGTCAATTAAAGAGAAAAAAATCCTCCTTCACAGTATATACCTCTTACGTCATAATGAGGATCGTATCCTAAAATTACAAGTTTCATTATATTATATTATATATATATATATAGTTATAGTTATTTTTCTTAGGTGCTAAGTGTTGCGACCTCCTATAGCAAGGCTTGGTTATGTTTGATTCGATAGTTCAATTGTTCCCATCCAACACAATTTAAAAGTTCCCTCCATGAATCATTATTTCAAGGAGGAAGGCAATTATTTTTCGAACTCATTGATTTTATGCAAGCTTGCGACTAAAATTTTGAACTATCTTTGAGAAAAATTCACTCGAACACTCAAAGCCGCAAAGATACAAAAAATTCAAGAACTCCAAGGACAAAGATTCAGTTCATCAAAAAAATGGTTTGTTACCTAATAATGTACATTGTAAATGGAGCTAAGCTTGTATCTATTATCATGGACTGTAAAGATGATCAGCAAACGTCATCTCCTTAGTGTCGAGTAGTCACCTGTAATGAAAATTAGGGCATTACTATTTAGACAGAGTTTGTAATATTCCCTTTATTGATCCAGTCAAAATGGAAAAAATAGATCCATGGTACTTATTGTGGTGTTTTGAAAATAATAAAATAAGGTCCATCAACCTATAAAAGGGGATAGAAGCTAGGCATTTAGAAGAATTCTCATATTATCTATCTTATTGTGTTTGGGTTGAGAACTTGGCCTCGCGAGTTCTAGCATTGATCCCTCGACGAAAACCCCGTGGTGAATTTTTCGAGTGGATCCATCCAGGGTCCACAATTTTGCTTCAGTATTTGTTTTCTGTTTTAATGAACAGCTGAGCATGCCACTGCAAAGGCTCAGATGTTTTTTGTGTCGGCATGTATTTTTGTTTGCAGTTAATAATATAAATAAAAGGATGAATTTCGAGATCTTGTCTATGTTCATGGTTTTTTACTGAATGAATTCTTTTTGAGAACACACCAATGTGCTATATTTCATGGTTTTTTAAGGAATGAATTCTTTTTGAGAACACATGAATGTGCTATATCTCACTAAATTATTTAGGTTTGGGATCTTACACTGGTATCAAAGTTGTGCATGCTGCCAGCTTGAGGGTTTTATGTAGGGATATTAGGTGGAGTTTCTTCTCACCCTAAGCCTGCATCTTCCACCTTCGGTGGTATTTGATATCACCGTAGTTGATTTCCTAATTTTTACGTCTTTTAAGGTTATAAAGGACAAGCATCCGCTTTGTTGAGGCTATAGGAGAAAGGGCCATGAGGCCATTATTGTTCCGGATTTAGAATGAAAAAGGCCAAACCAAGGCCTAGAGTTAAGTAGGTTTTCACTAGTAGCATCACCATCAACATTAATTGGATTAGTGTGTGATTCTCTCAGTGAAAATAGATCCATGCCATTCATTTGGTATTAGGTTAAGGTGACTGGATCGAAAGCGTAAGACTGTGTTCTGGTTGACAACTTAGTAATTTTCTTGCCGACATTATTAGATCAATCTTGGTTATTTGCACCAGATCTACCTATTCACATTCTATTTTAGTTTGCACCAGATCTACCTATTCACATTCTATTTTAGTTGCTGAGGTCAATTGAAAGAGCGTTTTGTCATTGTCCAAGGTCATGTAAAAGCCTCGCACAGAGAAGCCATTGCATTGCGCAGCAATAAGGGTGCTAACAAAAGTGGTGACCGTGGAGGGACGACATCTGAAACAAGACACTGCAGCAACCTAGCAAGACCATGGAGGATGCCAAGGCAACTAAGTGATAGTAGGACGTCGTCCCTACAGGAAAAAGGAAGCCAGCAATCTTCCGGTAACTTTTGCTCATCACTGGAGGGCATCGCATTCTGTAATATATTCCCCCCTCCCCGCCTTGCGATTTCAACATCCAAACATGATAGGAGGAACATTGTCTCTGCTGGAAATGGAAGGACCTCCGATGAAGAATGCACATCGGTGCAGTACTGCGTCAACATGGCCAGGGTCATAAATAGATGTTTGTGGTATAGTTGACCTAGCCTGGTCGACACTCAAAAGCATTGTAATTTTTGGACTAGTGCATTAACAAAATGATCGAATAAGCCGATGATTTACATTAGAGAGGTCGATAGTCATAGAGGCCTTAACTATGGCAGTGATATGTTGCCGAGGCTAGTGAGCACTGTTTACTGGGAATGCTGGGATAAATCCATAAAATCTGAGACAACGAGTATCTATTGGTGACAGTGGATCATCCATGAGGTATTTTTTTGACTGTGGATCATCTCTATGATCATATCTAAGACAACGAAATAATCTCTGAGGCTGTTTGTGGCAATGAGACATCCCTAAGGTTTGTATGCGTCAACGAATAATCGTTGTGATAGGGCTGAGTTTGGAAGCGTGGGGGCCGAAATTATCTACATGATTTCATAAATTTGTTGGATAGAAGTCCGGGCAAACTCGAGGGTTAACAACTATAACCTGTAGCGAGCTATCTATGAGCGCATCTGTAAATTGCATTAGACCATTGGGCACAAGCAATTTTCTCTCTCAAGAGTTTCAGGTGCCAAAGATTATTATTTTGCTGAGGTTCGAATTGCCTCTATCTGGAGGTAAATTTACTCAGAAATTAAGGAAGACCGAGAGAAGTTATTCATCAGTATTTGATTGGTCAATTATGGGTTTATAATTCATTTGTGAAGGGTGAAGCTTCAAGTGCAAGAGGACTTGTCTCTTCTTTAAAAAAATCTTGGAAATTTGTATTCATTAGGCTAACTATGTTTAGTTAATTTAGAACTTCCGTGCATTTTTACATTCTTGTTTATTGATTCCAAGACCTTTATAGTTATTGCTTCACCATTAGGGAGAGAGTTTTTTTTTTTTTTTTTTGGAATACAGTTATTCATCCTATTTAAGTTTGGGCTCAATTGGAGATATAAGAAGAAGGATGTGAATGAAGAATCATTTTTTTTTGTTTCAGTCAGCTCATGAGGATTAAAGAAAAGTTGTAGCACACTTTCCAAGAGGCTAAATTCATCAAAAGGAATCAAATTAACGGAGGCTAAATATTCAACCCAAGAAAAGGTAAATCAGTTTTATTGAAGAAAGCCGAAAAGAGAGAAGAAAGAGTAAGTATTGAAATCCATTGATGCGAAACCACAATGTCATCATTTTACTTTTTGAAACGCCACAAGAATCAACATAATGATACGTTAGTCGATTCTCTGGGATATAATAATTATGTGTATTATAGATGGCAACAACATACAAATCAGAGGCAAGAGTAGAAAAATAGACCCTTCTCTCGAAAGGTCCATTTTACCCTTCAGCACTGAAAAGATATCTGGAAGGAAGATGTGAAAACCAAGTTTCTCTTTGAACTTGGATCCAAATTGCAGGGTACAAAATTAGGAGATGTCCTCCTACAACTAGACACATTGAATATGGCTCTGAGCTTGATAGAGAAATCAAAATGGGAAGAGTGTATTTGGGCCTTGAAGCCATCCATGCTTGCTTTGATACAACCTACATTTGTGGAGCATTCTTGTGAAAATGTTAGACTCAGAGTTGCCTCTTGTCTCAGTAAAATCATAACCTTAACAGCACCGCTACTGCCCTACAATGAGGAAATCATCAGGATGAATTTTCAGGTAATGGTATAAGCACTCCAAGGGTTGGACAACACCACCATTCTTACTTTTTTCAGAAGCGCAAAATTTTGGAACACATGGCGAAATTCAGATTTAGTATACTTATGTTGGATTTAGAGTGTGAGGACTTAATCCTTCAGATGCTTCAATAATTTTGCACTAGAATTACAATGTCTCATCCAAACTTCATCAAAACATATACATGCAAAATTTCATTTCTCCTATCTTAAGCGAAGATAGGGCCACCTGTGAACAAGTGAGATCCAAATTGTTGGCAATTTGGAGGAAGGAGCTACTTGTATCACCTGCTTCTTATGAACTAGCTGAGGGGTTGATAAAACAGAGCATAAAAATACTTAGAAAGAGGTTAACCAAGGAGGAAATAACAAGGATTTTTTGAGACATCAAGAATGAACTAAGGAGGAAAGGCTTATGCTTTGTATGCAAGGGAGTTTGGGCACTTGACCAATCATATCCAGATGATAAGAAGGCGACAATGATAGAAAAATTAGAGACTTCTTTAGATCATGTGGATTCATCCATAGATGGGTTGACTCGTTTTCAAGAGAGGGCCTATGAAGGATATGAGCAGTCAAGTACCAATGGTGAGTGACGACACCATGTTCTTCAGTGAAAATTGCAGGACAATTTGATCAGTTAGCTTGACAAAGTACATGACAAAAGGAAGGAGGTAATTCCTCTTGATGATGTGGTAGTTGAGTCTATAAATACCCCGAAGGACATCCATAAAGAGTATGGGAAATCAGGTATAAACGACATTCCACTAGTACATCCATGTTGGACAACCAAAGAGGATGGGAAATTTATCCTCATATGTAAAGAGGTATAAGAAGAATACACTCAAGGAGAATCAAAGGAGGAGCGAGTCGTAATAAATCAATATGATAAGAATGATCATGCAGGGCAGCAGGACAAACATAGTATGCAAGATGATTCATTTCTAAAGGGAAAATCAAAGGTTCAGCTTGAATTAGTGAGACATCTGGTGCAGTCAAATTTAGAGACATTCCGCAGTGCACTAGAATTTCCAGTGAAAGACTTTTCGGAGAGGATCATGCATTTGAAGACAGATATTATGTTGTTGAAGCAAATATTATAGAAAACCCGAGACATTGTCTTACAAGAGAACAGAAAAATTGTGGAACTTATACGGAAAGGTGCCAAATCATTGACCAAGCTATCTAGTATTGAGGAACAACTTAAGTCCCTCACAAGGCCACATGAGGAGTACAATTGGGAGTTCCATAGTAGCACTCTATAGGAATAAATATATAAGGATTTCAACACCAACAACCCACCTTTATACACTGAGAAAAGTAGGCCAGAGTTCTCCAAATACATCATGTTGGGTAACCAAGTAGAGCAACACGAATCGAGCATCGAACAACTTCACAGTAGTAGATTTGTAGATATTCATTCTTTACCAATTGTGGACTCGCGAGAGATTATGAGTTGTTATTCTTTTGATGAATTGATTCTTTGGAGGATACGCATAGCTAAGAGAAAATTACAGCTTCGGCCATTTGGTTCAGGCTACGATGGAGGGTTGAAATGGTACCATAACCCACAGGTCACAGGATTTAGGTGGCATTGGGATCCAGGAGAATCCATTGGGGCCAGGATTGGCCAAAGGATTGTTTGGGATCCAGGTAAATCTATTGAGGGAAGGATTGGTGAGAGGATTGTTTGGGATCCAAGTATCGAAGGATACATTTAGGACCATTCAACATGGAGTGATGGAACAATACATCAAGTTGTATGGGATCCTGGTATCAATGTACAAATGCGTCTGTAGTGGATAAAACTGGATTGCTTGAGGACAAGAAATATTTGGGTGGGAGGATTTGTAATATTCCCTTTCTTGATTGAGTCAAAGTGGACAAAATCGAACCATGGTACTTATCGTGGTATTTTCCCATGGTATCGGCCCATGGTATTTATAGTCAGTTTTTGAGGAAAATAATAAAATAAGGTCCATCAACCTATAAAATGGGATATAAGTTATGCATTTAGAAGCATTCTATTATTATCTATCTTATTTTTTTTGGGTTGAGAACTTGGCCTTGCCAATTCTAGCATTGATCCCGGGACGAAAACCCCGTCGTGAATTTTTCTAGTGGATCCATCTAGGGTCCACGATTGTGCTTCAACATTGGTTTTCTATTTTAATGAGCAGCTAAGCATGCCACTACAAAGGCTCAGATATTTTTGGTGTGGGCATGTATCCTTTTTTTCAATTAACAATATAAATAAAAGGCTACATTTCGAGATCTTGTCTATGTTCATGGTTTTTGACTGAATGATTTTTTTTTAGAACAGATGAATGTGCTATATTTGACTAAATTATTCAGGTTTGGGATCTTACAGAGTTTCTTCAAATATTAGTATCAACCTTTTTCAAAGAATAATTTAAATGTTAATAAAATATTAATAAATTTGTACTATCCAAGTAAAGGTACATGTAAAACATGCATTACGAAGGCTTGTGTTTCCTTGAATGCTGAAGACAGGAAGAACAAGGACTATTCTCTTTTCCTAATTTTTCCTTCTTCTACATTCTATCCCTATTGGAAACTTCGAATTGATGGTTACATACACATAATATCAATTTTCAACATTGGATTCTCTTTTTAAGTCGCAATCATTCTTTACTCTGTGTTATGTCTCATATCACATCATTGAATGGATATTTTGGAACATATAATAATGATAGAAGAATTTTATCATAAAATAAGTGTCTTACCATTTTTTTTAGTATCATATGATTGATTTTTTTAGGAAGAACTGAATTTTACAGTGGCTTATTCCTAAGTTATGAGTTATAAACCAAACTAAGTATGTCTAACTTTTACATCTTGCAAATGAAGTAGAAGGCTATGCCAGAGTGGAATAGAGCCTTATGCGATAAATGCTATGGTGGAACTAAACCTTTGGTATTTATTGAGAGATATTTATTGCACTTAGGAGCTAGACTCCAACTAGAATTGGATTTGATTAATGAAAAGACACTTCTAAGATGCAATGCTAAAAAATCATAGTGCATCAATAATAAAGGTTTGTCAAATGAATAAAATTGCATAAAACTAACAAAAATAGTTATGAAGAGAGTTGCAACAATGATTGTGGTCATGACATATGGAATCCAATGAAGTAATAAGATTCAACATTTGAATTATGTTGGCTTTCAATGTAAACGATGGATCAATCACTCTAATTATTTATCTAATAGAAAGGTATCTAGTATTTTGCCATTTTCAAAAATTTTTAATTAGATGTGCATTAATTAGAATTAATTTTTTTAATATCATTTAAAATCACTTTAAAATCACTTTACAATGGTCTTTCTTAGAAAATTTTCTTTGAAAATTTATTAATACAAATCTACACTAATCTACACTTCTACATTGTTCCACAGAAACGATGCATATGATGTCGCTCCAACTTAAATTCTTATGTAATATTCAAAAATATTTATTCAAACATTTTTTTGGTAGGTATATATTCACTAGATTCTATTATATATTTCCATAGCTGATAAGGGTGAAGAGCCGAAAGAAGATATGTAGCAAACCAATATTTTATTGATTTTTGAAAGAAGTTGTTTTGGGTTCACACATAAACTTTGACATTGTGGGTTCAAAACTTAATTACGCCACTTGAAATCTAAGATGTTCATGGCATGCACACTAACATGAAAATATGAGTAATATTAGGTAGGAAAACCTCCAATATCCATTTGTATTTTGTTCTATTTTGGGTGCTTCTGTCATCTATTTCACCTATATACCTACCTAGACAAGGATTTACCACCTTACACTTCACGTAATCCCATGTTTATGGAACACTAGCTCAAAAAAGAGGTAAATCCCATCATCCTACATGAAAAATTAGCTTTGAATTTCCCACTTGACAACATGTGTGTAAGGAATAACATCTACATTGACTTTGATTTGGTCTTACTAGATGATATGGTGAAGTTGTCGTAGTGGAAGGCATGGGGAAGCTATGGGGTATTTCAAGGTCTACATCAGAGGTTCTTTCATATGACCAGTGAATACTGTGACACCAAAGATATCAATTATTTAAAGGAATGTTTCCCATTGGATGTATGAAAAAAAATGAGGCATTATAGCTACATAACCTTATCTTGTAGAAAAATGAGTTGCTTCACCTACAAAACTTTATTATGAATACCATCTTCTTGTGATATCAAGATGTGGGTAAAATTGCATTATATAATAAAATAGAAATGTTCATGAACTGCCCATGAAAGTGAGTGCATCGATTTTAAGTTTTTTGTTCCATATTATTCTCTCTAATATAGATTTGTGCAACATTTACATCATGTGACCAAACTATCTTCAATAAATAATCTTCTACTTACCGTGATCTTAGAGGAGTAGTGAATTTTCTATGTGCAATAGTATGGTTGACGATCTCCTAATTGTGAAATAAGGTAAATATCCTTTGCGGAATGACATATCCCAAGTATAGAAGTATGAAGTCATTAGCATAAATAAGGCTTCGCTCGATTATATGATTCTACAATGATGCGATAGACTATGGTGGGTCAAGAGAGAGGGTGCCTGATTGATATTTCTCCTTCGAATCCTATGAAGCTAGCTATTTGTGTTAGGATAGGATGCCTATAAGGTTCAAGATCCATTTTTGTTTCTTGATTGAACAATTGGTTTTATAACTCCATGATAGGAGAGGAAGCGATAGTTACCGCTCTTGTCGAATTACTAATCTGTCTACCTCGAAACATATTTTGCAACTCAATGTGATGTTTGAATAAGATTGTTTGATACTCTCCAACTCAATGTGATATTTGAGACTAAGATTGTTTTCATTTATGAATAGTTATAGACTATTTGAAAGGACACTTAAAAGTCCCGATCCTCATTTCAAAGTCATTGTTACTACAAATTTTAATCTAGCTAAAGGAATTTCTGACTCAATTAAACCTTTCCACCTTTCCCAGTATTGAAGGTAACTTACTGGATTCATTATTACTAAAAAATGATTTAAGTGAACTAGGCTAAGTTCAATTGAATAATATCACAAATCTGAAAGAATAAAGTTGCACATTGATTAATAAAATATGCACATCATAGGTTACCCTCAAAATATCGATACAACGAATTCCACAGAAATCTGAGAACCTCTAATCACAAATTTTGAACTAAAAGAAAATATAATCGCTTAAATCGTTGTGATAGACTTGGAAACACTAATATCAGAAAGGTCGTGCCATCCAGAATGACTACCTTTTCGTAAAACCCCATAAAAATATCCGTCAACGAACCCCAATGCATGTATTTTTTGAGAAATTTGATCTAGGTGGATCATTGTGGCCACCTCCCTATTCCACCTAGTCAGTTTCTTCAATTTTATTATTTATTATTTTTAGTAGTTTTTCAGGTCCTAAACTTCCAAATCCATTTCAAGGCCATATATGGAAGAGTCCTTGGAGAGATCTTTGAAACGAGGTATCATACGCATCAAATGCACATACTATGACCAAGTTACAAACCCGGGAATTTGGTTTCCCAACTAACCCCAACGAGACCCATAAACGCTTGGTGTCACATCTCCTTGAGTTAGGGTTTTTGTTTTTTAGGATTTTCTCTTAATTTTCAATAACAAAAAGGCCCTTGAGACTCATCGTAACATAGTTTAGAGCCATGTAGCCTCCACATCTCTTCTCAGAGATAAGCTACCATCATCCTAGCTAGTTTGTTATCATTATGACTCTAAGCATATTTCAGTCATTTGATATTAATGAAATTGAGTGTTACTTCAGCTACATCTGTGTGTTTATTTTTATTTTTGTCTTTTATTTTGTTCCTGCATAAATCCAGATTCACATTACATCTCCATGAGGGTTAGAAACATATTTCATTTTCAAATTTTTGCAGTAATATTTAGTAAAATTCATGCAAGTGCAACGATCTCCACAGTTAATATTAGAGATATAAATATATGTCATTTGAAATCACTTTTTTATTATATCAAACATGTTTTTTACGGAATTTTATTTTATTGGAATATATGCTTGTGTGATCCATCATATAATTTGTAAAACATCTTTCGTTAATAATCACACGCAATGGAACATTTTCGACGCGTTTCAAACCAACTAGTGTGGTTCATCATCAGGACTAGGTGAGGGATGAGATCAGGACATTAAGTTTAAATAGATGTAGAGAAGGCTAAACTAGCCGTTAGGAAAACGACTAGTTTGACTTTTTTAAAAAAAATTTATTTATTTATCTATTTTTATATATTATATTTTTTATTATTATTAATAACGACTAGTTTCATTTTTATTATTAAAATATCTGATTAGTTTATTCAATTAATCATTAACCTATTAAATAATTATTTAGTAAATATAAATATAAATTTCATATTTTATTTGGTTGATTTAATTATTCAATTATAAATTTTATTTATTTATCCAAATGCGAGGTCCAAATAAAAATCAATAATGACCTATTAATTTTTTTTTATAAAAATAAATAAATAACTAAATAAATAAAAATAAATAAAAATAAAAATAAATAAATTAAATTAAATTAAAATTAAAACTAATAAATAAATCAATAATACTAATAATGAAATGAATAAATAAATAAAATAAAATAAAATAAAAATAAAAACAAATAAATAAATAAATAAAATAAAAAATATAAAGGAACAATAAGCATGGAGGGGTTAAAAAAAAAAAAAAATCACGAATATAAGGCACGTATCCAACACCTGCTGATGATCCAACCATCATCTCTATTGAGATTAATGGGTCTTTTTTCAATTTATAAGGCCTCTCTAAGCTTCTGATGATGGAAATGGTCGATCCTAGCGATGACCTTAGCCTCTTCGATGTAAATATGATGGTTAGTATTTTCTACATGTTCAGCTAGGGCAGACGAGCGAGATCTTCCATGTTTAATGTCAGAAGCATGCTCACAAATTCTTTGATTTATAGACCATCCCGTTTCACCAATGTAGGGGGTCCCACAAGAACAAGCAATGACGTAGACACCTTTCCCATCCCTAGGGTAAATCAGATCCTTAACAAATTTGAGAGAGCTATGAATCGTGTTTAGGGGCTTGAACGACAAAGACACCTTATGCTTCTTAAGGACCCTAGCAATTTTATCAGTGGTTCCCTGAATGAACGGAAGATGCACACTGCTGGACCAATGTCTAGGGTATTTATTATTTCTAATTGAAAGACCTTTTTCTTCTTTGAGGAAAGCTTTAAGGCCTTGCAACCTGCTATAACCATTTTTACAAAAGACACTCAACAGATGGGACTTTTCTCCGTCAACATGAGACTCATCAGATATCCTCAATGTCCTCGTGGCGAAGGTTTTTAGGAAACCTAATTTTTTAGCATGGAAATTTCTGTTATTAATAAAAATGAAACTAGCCGTTATTAATAAAAAAATATAATATATAAAAATAGATAAATAAATAAATAATTTAAAAAAAAGTCAAACCAGTCGTTTTCCTAATGGCTATTTTAGCCTTCTCTACATCCATTTAAACTTAATGTACTGATGTGATCTGTCACCTAGTCCTGATGATGAATCAAACTGGTTGGTTCGAAACGTGTCGACAATGTTCCATTGCATGTGATTATTTCCGAAGGAATTTTATTTTGTTTCCCGGTTTGAGAGATACTAGAAATTGAAGTTACACCTATCTGCAACATTGCGTCACCACACGTCATAGAAGTTTGTGAAATCATTTTACAACCCCACAGTTCACCAAATTTCAACTATGTTATATCACTTGAAATATCTATTCAATACCTCAAATGGGTCTCTCATAGAATTTGATTTCATCGCCTATAGCAGAATTTATCAGCAAAGTTGCAGCAAGAGCTCCATTTAAACCAAGATCTAGATTAGTGGTACTAGAGAAGTTTGTTCTTTCTTTATATTTCTTTTCATGTCCCCAATGAGGTCTATGTATAATTATTTAGGGCTTGATCTGGTTGAACCTTTCCAATATCAGCCTCGCAAACCTCGATGACCTTCCATGGAAAAAGAAAAGAAATATGAGAGAGTAGGAGATCCTATCAAAATATTTCTTGAGGAGTCCCTCAAGAAACAAAGGAATGCGATGATGGATAAAATTTCCAAGATCCTTCAATGACTTCCCACTGGCAGTCCATCTACATCCAGTAGCCACTCTGGAGGCACCACTCCTTTCAAGGTACAAGTCAACTTCAACATTCTGGTATTTGAATGCTAGATAGATTTAGATGTCATTGTGTATGAGTCTAGACCTCGTTTTTTTGTTATTACTTAGGGAAATAATTTATACAGGATATGGGAGGTAGTACCGCCTCCCGTCATCTCTTTGATTATTACAAAGCAAAGTATTAATATTATGTTCTAAACTAGAATTTTTTTTTTTATTACAATTCACCCACATGGAAAGAAGAACATTATGGAAAAAACCTCTAAACAAGGCTCCCCTGCACAACAACAACATATGGACGAAGTTCTCGAGGAATAAAATGAATTTTTCTCCTCAACCACATAGATTCCTCTACACTGTCACGTCAAGCACTCCCTTGATCTAACCCCAAGTGCCCCATCACCTAAAGTTGCCATACCTCATGCGAAAACACATAAGCAATTTACATGTGTACTCGCTCACGTTCGCGAAAAGGTAACGACATATTAGAGAAATCCAATGTCAGGTACAAGCAGCGCCAAGATCAACATCGAGTGACACACAAGTTCGAAGTGGGCAACACATTTTGGTTACATTTGCAGAAGGAGGGCCTCCCTAGACCCCACTGCAAGCTACGCCCACTTCAAAGCAAGCCAACACCTTCACAAGGGAATGTGGTTCACTAGGGACCAAGTAAAATAGAAATTTCCCTACCTCATGGAGGCTCCGCATCCAATGGGAACCATTTCTTTCTCCCCTCATTTCTCTCATGATTAAAGTATAAAGTAATTATAATCCAGATTAAATATAATTTTTTAATTTTATTGGCATTATCTCTCTACATAAAATTGATATAAGAATAATGTGAAAATTGAAGTATTTTATTTTTAAAGAAATGACATATAAACCTTTTAGTGTTATTAATGTTTTTTAATTTATTAATCTAAATTTTATTTTGTTATTTTCAAATATATCTTTTGGGGACAATATTTCTGCATTAAACTATATAATACCACTTGAAGCAATAATATTTATTTTAAAAATACATTCCACAAAAATATATTAAAAAATACATATTACACCAACCTTAAAAATATATATGATATAAAGCTTAAAAGGTATAACACAATGTTGTATTAAAGGATTTTGTGGTGAAAAGCTCATTAGTTTGAAAATTATGGGCAAAATTTTTCCTATATAAGTATTACTTGGTATGGCCTAAAACAATCCTTTAATGATGACTTAAACACACTTGGTTCATCAATTTTGAAGTTGTAAATTAACTGACTTATTTTACAAAAACTAATATATTAAAAAAAAAATATTTAAAAAATGTATATTACACTTCATTATTAAATATATTGTTCTTCATTATTAAATAGATCAAAATAATATTAAATATATGGAGTTAGTTTTCGAAATTATGATAAATATTATTATTAATAATATAATGAATTATTGATAGCGCTTAAAATTTATTATACATTTTTCTATTAGTTAGTAATAACGTATAAACAATTAAACTAAAAAATTCAATTTAAATAAAAAATATTTTAGTTATTTAATCAAAAAAATTTATAATTAAATTATAAATTTAATACTCGAATTTTCCTTTCATATTTTTTAGAGATTAAACTAATTAAAATTTACAAAATAAAATCATTAAAAATTTGAATTTACTAATTTATCAAATATACTAAAGAATACAAATTTCATTTTAAATTTATTTTTATTATGTAATAATGATTTTTATAATTTGTAATTAAATTATAAATTTAATCCTTGAATTTGGTTTTATATTTTTTTTAGTGAGTAAAATACTACAAATTTACAAAATGAAATCATAAAAATTTGAATTTACTCACTCTAAAATAGAATAATAATAAAAATGGACATGATTCCCATATGAACACATCAGACCTATCATAAATGTTTAATTTATAGTCTCTTGATATTTCGAGATCCAGAGAGAGACCATATTGCAAAGTCTCCAATAGTTGGTTTGTTTGCGGACGTTTTTATAAATATACAAAGTTTTATGTGTACATTGTTCCACTGAAAGAGTGGTCACTGCTCGGATTTATGGATCCTATATTGAGTGAGCTTACTTGACTAAGTAGCACTTAAAGAACATAGCAGATTTTAACTTGGTGATATATAACGCTGGTGCACACACAAAAATTCCAAAGATCATAATTCAAAACATTCAAAGGATCCATGGCTTCTGACGATGGTCACAAGACGGATAAGCATAGACTGTTTGGATTTCATCTCACCCTACACTATAGTAATTTAAGCCTTGAAGAACACCCAAGAATGTCATATTATCGAGAAAAACCCTTGCAAACAGGAAAAGTCATCATGAGGTACCAAAGTTAGCAGCTTCTTCTACTTCCAGGAGCCCAAGCAGTGCCTAGGGCCCTAATGCTCGCATCTTTCATTGTCGCTATTTCTCAAAAGAGTTCTACAGTTCTAAGGAACTTGGAGGCCATCAAAATTCCCATAAGAATGAGCGAATTTCAAGCAAATCGAATCCCATTTTGAATATCCCGCCAACTGACCACTTTCAGAATCACATTGTAGGGAAGAAACCTTTCGATTCCAACTGTAGAATTTCTCACAATTTTTTGCTAGAGAGAGTGGACCTATCATATTTAGTGGGTGAAACACACTAGGTAGTAGAGTTCGCATCTTTTTCTTCTAAGATCACAAGCACTGCTCAAGGCCCTAATTCCCGCATGTTTCATTGTGGTTATTCCTCAAAACACTTCTACAGTTCTAAGGCACTTAAAGGCCATAATAATTTCCATAAGAAGGAACGAAGTAATAGGTAATCATCCTCTGAACTATGATGCCCTATAGCCTTACATATTTCACACTAGAGGTTTAGATCCCTCACTCAATGGATTTTGTGCCCCACCAACCATGTAATCCCTAAAGATATGGAACTCCTCTTTCAAATGTCCCTTCGATTTGCACTTCGTACTTGATACTTCTTCTCTAACCTATAATATTTCCTTGATTTTTTCTATCTATAGGGTTAGGTTCACTAGATGACTTTGAATCTATTGCATTCCTGCATTGGTATCTCCTATAGGAAAAGCTTACAATTTCATCATAATCTCTAGATCTTCGACTTGAGTTCCTATCTTTTGTTGTATCAATGTCAATCTGATATGCAGTAGAAGTGCAGAAATAAACCATTATTAATGTTGGTTTGGAGCTATATTGAAGCTTACCTGATCCAATAACTACTTAAATCTCTGATCAAACTCCCAAATAGACTCAGTAGTTTTCTATTTAATTTCTTTCAACTAAATAGTCCACTACAACTCAAAATTTGTCCTCTTAAAATATCTTATCAGTGTTGTTTTAATATTTGAAAACGTTCTATTCTTGTTATTTGAATACTTCATACATGATGGCATTTCTCTATCTTGTACTATCATCACGAGCTGCACTTTCTTTATATTATCATTGTTTATCTGCTTTGTTTTTCATACATCTTCACATAAGAAAAAACTATTTCGGATCCTCAAATCAAGTTTCTTTGAAAATGTGTACCTTAATATCGTCAACCATATTTTTTTTCGAGGGGGAGGGGGAGGAGGAGGGAGATGGGGGGTACGAGGGGTAGGGGGAGTGGAAAAACACTAAACCCCCTAGCTATCACTAGATTCTGGCCTCTTCGAACTCTTGGGATGGGATGGAGAATACCGCAAAGATACGTAGGGGTTATCACGGTGGTTTTCTTCCCTTTCAGTTTCCAATCGACTCAAAAGAGGACTATAATCAGTCTCTACAAAGGTCTTCGGGTCTTGTCCATGAGATCTCTTTTTGGTATGCACTCTATATCTCTTTCCATTTCATGTTGTGCAAATATTTTTCTCACAAGTATTCTCTTTTCTACCAAACATAAGTAATTAGAAATATGATTGCATCAGTAAAACTCCCTTTTCACACAGAAGTATCTTAATCCAAAGCTTCATATATTTTCAATATTTACCTCAGAGTCCTTTCAAGAGATTTTGTTCCACTTCATTGTAGGAAATGGTCAATTCTACAAAGAACTCAGTAATGATTCCTCTCAAGATACTATCAATTTGGAAATCGAGAGACCATAAAATCCTATTTTCAGTGCTCTTGAGTCCATGTATCAGTTCAGGAGTCCACACCATAGGTTTTGCACCCTTAAAAAAATTCTTCCTTTCACTCAACCTATATATCCACTCGTACAACTCTAGAGTAAAAGAACTAAAGAAAATATCATATTGATATGTAGAAATATAGTTTTGTAACCAAGATTCGGATATCATATGATGGTTTCTATTTTCTTGATCCCCAAATTCTCACAATTTCAAGTCTTTCCAGTCTTGAATCTCCTTCTTCGATGGGTACCACATCCACATATCCATCAATAGATCTCAGTCCCGACAACAAATTTTTTTTTTGGCTTGTTTTGGGCTGACCCGGGTTTGATCTATACTACCACAAACAAAACGTTTCATTATTGGCCCTTTTAGAAATGACCTGCAAGCATATCACAGCATATCACAGTCTCATCCAAAGTGACTATGGGATGATGCAGGACCAGGTTTTTGCAGCCTTTACGGACTAGGAGATGTGCTATTATGATGTTATATTATATTTATAACTTATAAGTTAGTTCACTACATTAGATTAACCACTCAAACATGTCATATAAAAACATAAACCATCATTGTTCTAAAGTAAATTGCAACTGTAATATTTCTATTGTACAAGAGATAATAATAAGATATACACATTACTCACACAAGAACACCAAATTATCATCCACAAGAACTATTTCTTAATATAATGAACACTAAATTGTAGGTTTTGTGCACACTAATCTATAGACTCTTTGCCAAGCCTCTAGGAACTTAGTTGCAGAGCCTCTCCTTCGCTACCAAATTACATATCACTCTAATTGACCCATAGCTATTTGATTCGTTTTTCTCTTCTTATTATTTTACCCTATATATATTATTACATTATAGGATTACATCGTCAACATACCATGGTCAAAATACAATGGAATTCTTAAAAAAAACAACTATGGCCCCAAAACCATTGACCCATTTCCAAATCACTCCATTTTATTAAAAGGACGGTCTTTGATCCACCCTGAATCCCTTACAACACCGTGAAATATATTTAACTCCTCAAAATGCACTCTCCCACAAAATCCACTGTGCACTCTGCCCCGCAAATTGTGGAGTCTTCTCCAAAATCTAGGCCAATTTGGGTTGTGCCCAATAGCAGAAATTGCTCCACTAGTGAAAAATTAGTCTATTTTAATACGCTAAGTTTCCATAGTCTTCTACTTTAACTTTGCAACCAAATGACTAACAGAAATAATAAATATTTTTATCTCTAACATGTTTCAATAATTTTACATTGTAATGAGTTATTTTATTTAGGGTTATCCTTATCAATCTAAATTCAAAAAATATTTGTATCATTCAAATTTTTTTTGAGAATTTTATATTTTATCTAATATTACAGTGATAACTGCTTCACCTAGTGTGTCTCCAATTGTTGTAGTACTCAACAACCCCCCCATTATATTTAATAGTAGAACTAATAAATAATGGGTACCCTTTTGAGCGTTAGAAACAATATTTTAGTTTTTAAGTAAAATAAGACAATTTAAGCTTTGAGTCACCAAAAATATGACTAAAGGGAAGAATTCCCTTACCAGAACCTTCATATCCAAGTTTAGGCTTAGATTTTAATATTCAAAAATAATATACCTTTAGGATTTTACTCAAAATTCTTTATCATAATTATTTCAAAGGATTGTAGCGGGTCTCATAATGGAATCTCTCATATGAGACCTCTAATTAAAATTTCAATTATTTTTAAGGAATAAAATTATAAGCCTCTTGTTGCTAAATATTCAAAGGCTTTTCCCCATAGGATTATCATGTGGTATTTCAGAGGTTTTTATTGAGGACTCTTTATGTGAGCACCACATAGAAACCTCTGATATCCGATACTTCCTATCACTCATTCCTTCAATACTATGAGAGACTCATTCCTCCAACCTTCGACAGTCCAATCCTCCGATCTCTGATAATTCCTATCACTCATTCCTACGACACTCTAATATATTTATTCCTTTGATACTATGATATTCCAATCCTCCAATCTTCGATATTCCCTATCATCGATTCTTTGAAAAACCTCCCCTTTCGAAATCAAAACCTCCATTTCGCAATTATCATATTATAACTTCTTATCGGATGTCATTCCTTTAAAATGTCGATATAAGTATTTTATACGAAACCTCTGATAACAATTCCCGTTCATGTTTTTATTAATTATTTTTTTTAAAGCCTATCATAAGGAAAGGATATCACATGTTTCAAAGTTGTAAACATATGAATTCTCTGATTAAAAACTTCAATATGTTGACATGTAGAAAGGGCCATGTGAACCCATGTTTCATCATTTGATTTCCCAATGCATCGATTTGATGATTTTGAAGTTCTAAATGATTTGGTTATCATAGCTTGATTTCACTGGATTTTTCTCATAAAGACATGAATTGACATGAATTGGGTTATTTTATCTAAGAATTTTTTTGAGTAAGAATGTCTCCACTTATCCTCGTGTTTTCTGATCACAAGCTATCCTTGATAAAATTCACTCAAAGAAAATTTCTAAGGTAGCTAAAGGTAAGAACAAATTTATAGGTCAACAATAGTTGGTTCCTCCTCCACCTGAGACTACTAAAATTCTTCTGTTATTTTCTGATATGGCATGTACTCCAGAACTCATGGCTTCCTCATGGGAAGCTATGTATAAGCTCATGAGGATGAAAACCCTAGGCTAGTAGAGAGAAAAGCTACAGTTGATGATTCAACCTCAACCTCTGAGTCTACCTCAAACAACTTTGAAAATTATTTATTACACAATATTGTAGAACGATCAAGTATCTATCCTTATATATACATGGTTAAATGGATTATTGATAACTTGATTATTTCAAACAGAGTTTTTCTACTCCAAAGAACATAGTCATTGGGTCATTTTCGAGTGAATATTTAAACAAAATGTATAATTTATCGTCACACTAGAAGAAATATGAAAAATAATTTGTGCAAAAATTCATGAATGAAAATGAGAACCAATCAGATCCCATCAGGAAATGGAGGGGAGATCCCAACAAACACAATCATGAGGACAAGGTTATGTATTCTATTGCTTATCTTTCTGTACCATTATGTTATATATTCTCCATGATGTATAGAATATATGGATACACTAATACTCGGATATGCTCAATCTAGTGTGTAGCATTAATTGATGTTGCCTCAGATGGGTACATTATCGATTAGTGAACTATATTGCATGATAGTATAGGAAAAAAAATCCTAAGTCATAGTAAAAGTTATAGTTTTTCTTGGAATGTTGTTCCAACATTCTGCATGAGTGTCTATATCATGTATTTTGTATGTTTTATATTTGATTTAACATCTATGGTATGTAAATGGAACATTGAAGAGCCTACACCTATACATATTTATAACGACATACTCTGGGAATCCAAATTATAGCCTCATTTATACAAAATTTTCCATGGAGTTATTCTACTTATCCACCAAAATGTCTTTTATGAGAAGGCCACTAGCTTTTCCCCTCAAGCTAACAATGATTTATTACCAACAGGGAAATGGTTCGTAGAGGAATCCTTTACTTATATCTGGATCTTTGCTAGTCTGTACAGCCCTTATGTGTTACACCTTTATGCTCCTGATAATCTATTAGCCCAGGAAATAACTTACCAAACTATTGGTAATGGCCTTTTAAAGATTCTAAAGGATGCTAAAAAGATGATCTGGCCTACCTATCCTATTTCCTGTGGTGTTTATTCCCTTGAAAGTTTCAAGCATGTTGCTAATGAAATTGCAAAAATTCAATATTTAAATTTCCCATTTATGCCTAATAGACAATATGACCCTAACGATACTTCCAAGTATTTCACAACACAGGAAAATATTAGACAATTTATGCATGAGCGAGACAAGTTTGATGATTTATTTGAAATTCCCTCTACCTATGCACATAATGAGAAATTAGTGGAAACACATCTTATTCTTGAAGAATTGGATAGGTTTAATCAATATAGGAATAAAGGGATAACTATTTTTCCTTTGGATGTGTTGATAATTCCTCAAAAAAATATAGAACATGATAAAGTTTGTCCTCTTCAAAAAAAGATAATGATACATCTCTACCCAAAAAAAAAACTTCTTCATGCACTGCACAGACTCAAGAGACTCAAACATGGAAAAAAATTGATAAGATATGGGAATAATTCAACCAATCCATACAAAAGACATAGCCTCGATATTTGAAGACTTCAGCGTACAAAAATACTACACAAACCCCTAAAGTTAAAGGGAATAGTTGAGGCTTCCGAAAAAGCTTAGGATAATAATGATTTAAAAATTATTCCAATAATTATGACCTCTGAGGTAATTTTGAAAATCGAATAAATCCCTCCTCTTGGTGTTTTTTATAGTCCTAAGCATAAATTTCCCCTAAAGTTAAAGGGAATAGTTGAGGCTTCCGAAAAAGCTTAGGATAATAATGATTTAGAAATTATTCCAATAATTATGACCTCTGAGGTAATTTTGAAAATCGAATAAATCCCTCCTCTTGGTGTTTTTTATATTCCTAAGCATAAATTTGTGTTCAACAGATGGAGAAAAAGAAGGAAAGTTGAACAAACCTAGACCTTAGTCCCTAATAATGCCTATTTTGAATTAGTTTTGAAAGATCGTCAAGCATATACCAAAGACAATCTCAGTAGGATGTCACAGTTTGTAGAGGCATATGTGATTGCTACTATTGACAAAGATTGTCAAGTAAAAAAACTCCTAGGAAATATGAAAGAATCATGAAGTTATAACAGGGATTGGAAAATGAAAAGAAAATTATTGAACAGTGGTGGCAATAACATCTTGCAGAGCTTCATAAAAATATCAATGACTTAAAGCTTCAACATGAAGTTGATATGAGAAACAGGGCCACTAAAATTCAATAAATTGAACAGAATATTGAGTAGCTGAAAGTGAACCCTGAGATAACTGAATTTAAGGAAGAGGCAAGAGAAGTTAAATTTCCATAAGATACTTTTATTGAAGTTAAATTGTTTACCAAATCATTTGAATATTTATCAAAAAATAAGGCTAAAGGAATCAAGAATTTGTCAAAGTTTGACCTAGAATGCCATTCACATTACTTGGTTAAACATCACAGTTAATGACTAAGTGAATCATGTTGAGGTGTCTGTCCAACAAAACTACCCATCTCCTTCTAGCACTCACCCACACAATATTTACACGATGTATGCACATCTTGCCGAATCATCCACTCGAATTAAAATTCGTGACATATACATGTAAACATCAACAACAAATGGGAGAACAACCTTCATCTCAGTCATAGTCATGTTATTACAACTGAAATATATTATTGTCTTTTATGTTATTTTAAGGATAGTTTTTTAAAAACACTCCAGTATTTTATGATAATTTACTATTACTGTGTATTCTCATTAGAAACTATAAATCCCCTTCATGGATATGAAGAAAGGATTCTGAATTTTTATAAGATATATTTTGGTTTTCACTACTTTAGATTCAAGTCATCTTAGTATAAAATGGGATCACCACTATTTTCCTCGTGAGGGAAGTCAAAATATATCGGGTCCTACTATATTTGTATTATTGATGTGCTTATGAGTTGAATGGTTATTTTAATTGTGTTTATTCATATATCTTTCTACAAACAATCGAGCACTTATCACTATTTACGTGTGTGGTTGCATTCTTACAAGTATATGAATGAACAAGGAATTCTTATATATTCAAATAACTTCACCAACTAATTTAGTTAAATTTTTTATCATTATATATCTTAACCTCATAAATGATTTGATGATCTATATGTGTCATGTTATGTATGAGATATTTCGAAACTTAAAATATGCAGAAAAAGCATTCCCATGTTAGATAGTTTAGTCCCGTAATCCTAGTCGAAGCCACTATTCCAAACGAAAAGGTAGCTGCTTTAAGTTCTCGACGAGGTGGTTTTCCACGATGTTGAGGCATAGAATTATCAACCTACAATAGGGCCCCATGCATCCTGAACACTGGTGTTTGAGTGGTGATTAAGGGAATATCACTCTAATCCTTCAGTTTCTCTATTTTCTCTATTATCAATTGGATTGCTCCTTGCATTGCTCCATATTAAGGCTTCCTTTTAAATTGTTTTTAACCTTAGTAATATTATCCCATTCCGTTATTAATAACCAGGGCACGTTTTTGTATTTTCTTATTACCATGAATAACAAATATTTGGCCTGGTATTGCGGCATAGGAAAATTTTGTGTCATATTTTTAATTCCAGCTAAAATGGTAGTCACTACAAGGAGTATTCAATACTCTAGCTAGAGAAACTAAATAATCTCCTTGTATGGCTAGGAAGCTAATGTCTTGCTCTATATTTTTCAATTTGTCACAAAATTCCTCATGGGATATTAGCCAATTTTATCTTTCCCAATATGAAGGCATGTCAAATATCCTGAGATAAATCCATTCAGTTGTTAAATGATCAATTTCCTTGGAGGCTTTCTAAAAATATTCCCAAATAAGCTACATCACAATATGATTTTCCTACAACATACAAGGGAAAAAATGCATTGATCTCTTGAAGGAAAAATCAATCCTCCTAGTGTTTCATATTCTAAGGTTTTGATGAAATCGACGAATGAATCAATGTCCTTTAATATGTCCTCCAAGACTGTAGTTGTGCTCTTTTCTTCTAACCTGGTTCTTTTAACGATTCCCTTCTAAAATTCACAGAGGATTTCCACATAAGCACTTAATGTAGGATTTTGTATTTTATTTACCTCCATATATCTTCTCTAGCTTGTATCAGAACCTGTTTTCCTATGAAGTTAAATTTAATTATCTAACTAGTTTTAACCTCACCATGTATTTATTTAAGCACAATATGAATCTATTCAATATCATGATTTTATTGGTTCCTTAAACTTTTCCCTCTATGTTCATCTATTTTTTTCTCTATCTTGGCCTCTTCTAGTTCTTGTTCTAGCTAGGTTATTTTAATGTGCAGGAGCTTTGAGTCCTCAACTTCATATTATTGGTAATTATTGAGGGAATGATTGATTGTATCTTAATAATATACTATAATATTGAATTAGAATTCCTCTTTTTTCATAGGATTCGTTCTTCAAGACCTCCATTTTTCTAACCGCTTCTTCAAATTCTTCCTCCTTAAGTCGCAAGGACGTCTCCATCTTTTGTAGTTGCGTCTCGACCTCTTCCTTCCTTTGGAGAGATTGAATGGAAAAATTTGGGTCATTATATGGTATCTTCATAATGGTCTACAGGCCTTCGATTTGCTTCTCTTTTTCTTCCATCAAAATTCTGATGTCCCTGATTTCACTAGGTTGACCATACTACTGAATCACTATATATTATAATTCTTTAATCAATTTTTTCCTAGTTTTGAGAGTTATCCACGCTATATTTAATTGGTCATAGAACTTTTCAAAAATTTCATGCATATTTCTATTTCATGTTGTTTAATAAAGTAATCTCCTAGGGACAATCTCTCCTTATTGTAGATGCAGGTTGATAACATCCATATCTCATCATTTCCACAAATTAATAGCTAGGGAAGAATTGAAGGCTCCTAACATATGTTGATTCTCTCCTAGTACTTGTTGAATGACTGTTGGTTTTAGAGTATTTGTTTCAAATTTGGTAGAAGAAATAGATTAAGGTTCATATATGGGAACTATGTATTTATTTGCTAGAAATTCTGTTGATTGAGACTGTTCATATAATAGATCGAATTATGTACCAATCAAGGTTATTGGTCTCCCCTCTATGAAACTATGTTTTATTCTAAGGGTCTATGCTCTTAAAGCCCTTTTCCTAATGTCATCAATTGCTTGATGCATCTCTTTACTTAGCTATTCTATTTTCCATTTGAACGTCTAAGTATAAACATCATCCACTTTTTCTTTCACTAGTCTTGATACTTCAAGAAGAACTAAAATTTACAATTTCCTTTTTGTTGTAGAGACAAGCGGGGTAAGAGTATTTATATACTAATATCATTCATTTTTAATGTTATCGCATCATGAATTTATGCAAGTTATTCCTTTATTCCCTTTAGGTGCATGTGACACCTTTTATGGAAGATTGTGCATAGGCAATAAGAAATTTTCATCTTTTATGCTTCACACATACTTTCATTTATATATCATTACAATCCTACTTGTTTCTTCAATCCCGAGATAATTCCCACGGGATCGTAATGCAAGATGTCATCTGACAAAAACTCCAATGATACCATTTCATTTTACAAGGTGTGTACATCATTATTACTTTTATCAATTAAAGGCATGATAGCATAGGGACAACTAAACAACACTACTTTTTTATTACAGAATAAATGCAACTCATTTAGCTCAAAAGAAACGAAAAAGGGTGAAGCATATTTTGGTAATTGAAAATGTTTCTTTTCAAAGCCATATAAAGGAATTAAAGTGAAGTTAAGGTACAAGAACCAACTTCCTATACTTTTTTCTTCAGTAAATCTGAGTGTTCTTCTCTTCTCTTCTAAAATTGTATCTATGTTTTCTTCAATCAGTTTACCTTTCAAATGATATGTTAAACTATCTATATATCGAGTGTATAAATTAGAGAGACACTCCGTATAGATTCCATTTTTCCATTTATAAATTTTATTATCCTTATTATTTATATTTCTAACACTCAAGAGGAGCTTCGTAGACATAATTTACTAAGGGTATTTGAAAAGTATTAAATGAAATTTATAAGAATGACACGAGCTAAATGGGATTGTATTAGAAGGGTAAACTATGATGGTTCAAACCAAATATTTGGGAAAATTAATTGCCTGATGGTCTGGTTGAAGAGTGATAAGTCTAAATGAGAAGAAAACAAATTCATCAATTTTTGAGTCATTTTCTAACCCAAAAATAATAGAAAAAAGAGTATTCAAACTATGATAAAATCGTTTCAACTAATTCATCGATATAGGAAATTGTAATTTGAACTTTGATTCGGTGCTTTCAAGAAAACCTTTCAAAAATTATAATTTATCTTCCTCACCCCAAGTATTTAACTCTTGGTCTAACCTTTTTTCCGTTATATCCCTTTCTTGGGGAGGGTTGTTGAGAATTTTGGAAAGTATTTCTTTATTTAGTCTCAAGAAAAGCTTACAGCAACAAAGAGAAAATAGCTTGATTCCCCATCTCGAAGCGCTCGACGACCAATAGTATGGAGTCTAGGTCAAAATAAATTAGAGGAGGTGTAGCGTCTAGAACCGAAGACTCTACTAGACATAAATCATCATCTCATATGATCGAAGAGGAGGTGAAGGTTCTTTTAAGTGTAAGAATATTTGTGAGACAAAATTTAGTATGACAAACTCCAGCTAATTCATTAACTAGATCTTCTTTAGATGGCCATTCTAACATTTAAAACCCTTGCAACCAAATTATGATTTGGGAAAAAACCATTTTAGTTCTCGCATTCGCTCAAAGGTTGGCTTTCACCACTAAAGAGCTCTCAAATTCCATGCAGAAGCAAGAGGAAAACGTGAATGAATCATGTACGTTATGAAATTAATTAATGCCATCCAACACCTAGTAATCGGTGGACTGAGTGATCGAAAATATGGGTCTGGCCCATCAGGTGGAAGAGTGTGATTAAACTGGAGATAGTATGAACCTTATGATTGTAGATTATATAGAAGTGGGACAACTGATATCTCGTCAAGTCCAAGTGAGGTATTATTTACCTCACATGTTTGGGCCTGATGTGAATTGACATCTATGAGATTGGTTGAACTTTAATACTGGTTATCCATTAGGAGGGCGGGTAGCTCTTAACTTCCGTGGACGTTAAAATGTGATAAGATGAATCAATGTGTTAATTTTCCTTAGGGAGTCGAAAAATTGATTTGAGCTTACGTCCATTAAGGATTGAGGAAATATTAAAACCCACACATAATTTGACTTGATGAACTAATTTAGGTCATTGATCTCGAAGGGGGTAAACTAGAAAACCAAATATACGAACTCGATATCACCGTCCCCGATCAAACAAGATTTAAAGGTATTTTAAGCTATTTTTTTCATTATTATCTGTATGGATATAGGGAGGGGAGAATCTCGTGTATAACACTAGTGATAAGAAGATCTTTGAAGTCTTGGAGCATACTGTAAAAGCATCCAAGTTGATATTGAAAGAGAGAAACTAAGACACCACTAAGCTTCAAAAAGGTGGGAACAAGAAAGGAATATTTTGATGGATTTTTAGCGTTGGGTAGTACGAAACAACTTATTTGAACATTCTAGTTGAATATTATGATCATATTTTTTCCTTACAGTAGTTGGTGTATTAGTTAATTGATAAAAATGAGAATCTTCCTACATAGATAACATAATTGAACACTAGACCAAAGGGAGATGAAAAATTCATATAGATGTGAGAATAATCTAGAAATAGATTTAGTTTTGGTTTGTTGAACGAGAGTGTGCATTTAGAAATCAGCTCCATCTATTCAGGTTTGTTTCCTATTCTTCAGGAAGATTAGGTGAGTGAATTTCCTATATAAGTGTGATGTAATTGAGCAATTGAATTCATTGAGTTGTGTGAGCTTTGTCTCACGTTTCTGTGTGATTCTGCCTCTGTATTTGTTTTTAATTGGGTATCGGACCAGAGTAAGAGGTCGCAGATCTGTTGGGTACTGGAGTAATTCCGCTATCTACACCTGCAGATCTGGCACACCAGGTTAACGCAGCTGTTGAGGTGCAGCTGTTGAGGTCGAAGAGTTAGCTGATGCGCGTGGATTGGACTCCGTTGCAAAGGTTGCTGCCCGCGCAAACAAACAGCGTTCCAGCAAAGAAGAAACCTGCCTGCGACCTGTTGAATTTGTGATTGCAGAGTACTGAACTCAACCTGCTCGACCGGCTTACAGCGGCAAAGGAGAAATCGGTCTAAGCCGAAGTTTCAAATCACGTTTTGTTTTAATCTGAAGCGGAAGCTGGAAACCGAACTTTGAAAACAGTTTTTTTTAAACGGTGGCAGCAAATTATTAAAGGTGTTTTTCTATTTGTTGTGCATTTTTAAGATCGTGCGCCCGACCTGCCCATCGCAGAGTTTTTTTTCAACTGTTATTTGTTGAAGGCCAGATTAAAAAAACGCACGAGGAGTTTTTTTTTCAACTGTTATTTGTTGAAGGCCAGATTGAAAAACGCACTCAGAGTTTTTTTTTTTTCAACTGTTATTTGTTGAAGCGTTTTCTGCATTCCAGTGGTGGAGCATACGCTTTTCCAGCATTGTTTGCTGAGCGGCTTTAAAAGTGCCTCGTGCCTCAATTGTTTTAATAAGGTTTGTTTCTTTTAAAACGTTTTTTTTGTGAGTGATTCCCTTACTGTGGCAGCGATCCCTTTAAAATTTGTACGCCCTCTCCAACGGATTATCGTGGCAGCGATCCCTTTAAACTAAGTCAAAGCCTATTTTTTATTGTTGGAGCAAGAATTTCATAGTTTGTTATAAGTGGCAAACACCATTTTTGTGCAAAGGAGAAAGCATTGGTAGAGGTTATTTAGTTAAAAAAAAAAAAAAAAAATTGGGTTTGAAGCTTGTGGCTTCATTGGTAATTTATTGAAAATTAATTTGTCCTTGTGGGCTTTAAGACCATGGTGTTAGAAGCTGGTCATTATCAGTGAAATGGCTAATCCACTTGCTGACTCCTATTTAAATGAGTCTTCAAAACTTGATGGAGAAAATTATGTAAACTGGAAATTTAAGCTCATAACAGTACTGGAGCCATACAATCAAAGGTGACGAGCCCAAGCCTCAACCTCCTGCTGCCACTCAAGATTGGGAGAAGCGTGAAATGAAAGCAAGGGTGCTGCTACGCATGTCAGTGAAGGACAATATTATTCCTCACATTCCGGACTGTGAAACTTCAAAGGCGACATGGGACACTCTCAAAGGTTTGTATGAAACTACTAATGCAAACCGTATTTTATTTTTAAAAACAAAGCTGCTATCTATCAAAATGGATGCCAATGAAAGCATTAGCAACTTTGTGTCCCGAATTAAAGACTTGAGTGATAAGCTTGGTGATATTGGTGAAAATGTGTCTAGTACAGACTTGGTCACTGTTGCTTTGAAGGGGTTAGTCCCAGACTATAAAGTCTTTATTTCAGCTCTCTCAGCTAGACCGACACCTCCTACATTTGAAGAATTGGCTGGAATTCTTCTTCAAGAAGAAGAGCGCATGAAAAATTTTGAACTGGAGTCAAATGGTTCTGATTTGGCTTTGACTGCAAGAGGCAAAAGACCATTCCCGGGGAGACCATGGGACAGAAACAGAGGTCGTTTTCAAGCAAAACAGAAAGGTATGACACCTCCTGATTCTTATGTTAAGAGGAACATTGAATGTGATTATTGTGGAAAACCTGGACATCTGGCTAAAGATTGCTATAGGAGAAAGAATAATGAATCAAATCAAAGACATAGAAGGCATAATGGAAATTACATAAACAGAGACACCTCAGGGACTGATGGATTTAAAAATCTTAAGTTGTTTCTTTCTGATGCTGCATTGTCTGCTGAAACTGATGATGAGAATGCTTGGTTCATAGATTCTAGTGCATCAGCACACATGACTTGTAATAAAGAATGGTATGATAAATATTATGAGAAATCTGATGGTACACACATTTACCTAGGAGATGACAGGTCACTTAAAGTTCAAGGCTATGGCATAATAAATGTGTACTTACCTAATGGACAAATGCGACAGATTCATAATGTGATGTTTGTACCTGCTCTCAAAAAGAATTTGATATCTGTTTCCACTATCACTGATAATCATTTAAAAGTTGAATTTGGTAAATTGGGGTGTATAGTGAAAGATGTTCAGGACCACTACAGGGTTGTTTCTACAGGTACTAGGGTTGGAGGATTATACAGATTGGATGTGACAGTGAAGCGCCATGTTGCATTGACATCCAAAGAGACATCGACAGCAGAATTATGGCATCACAGGTATGGGCACCTAAATTACAATGATTTATCATTGTTGCAAAGGAAATCAATGGTTGAAGGTCTTCCTGTTATGAAGTGTGAACATTTACCATGTGAAGCTTGTGCACTTGGTAAGCAGCATAGAGAACAGTTTCCTGTTCATACTAAGAAACGACAGTATGATACACTTGAATTAATTCACACTGATGTATGTGGACCTATGCAAACTAGGTCTCTTGGTGGTGCTTCATACTTTGTTATTTTTATTGATGATAGATCTAGATACACCTGGGTCTATTTCCTTCGAAGGAAGAGTGATATATTTGAGTATTTTAAAGAGTTTCGAACTATGGTTGAAAAACAAACAAGAAAGTGCATTAAAATACTCAGATCTGATCAAGGGGGTGAATATAAGTCAAAAGCATTTAACACCTATTGTAAATCTAATGGAATTCAACAATAGTTCACAGTGCCACATACCCCTCAGCAAAATGGTGTTGCTGAGCGATGGAATAGAACCTTGGTGGAATCTGCTCGTAGTATGCTGCAAGGTAAGAACATCTCTAATGGTTTTTGGGCAGAAGCCATTAACACTGCTGTTTATCTGAAGAATCGATGTCCCACTAACCAATTAGTTTTTCAAACTCCTTTTGAGGTTCTTCATGGTTATAAACCTGATGTGAGTCATTTCAGAGTCTTTGGATGTACTGCTTTTTCTCATATTCCTAAGGCTAACAGAAGAAAACTTGATGCCAAATCAATCAAGTGTGTTTTCATTGGGTATTGTGCGGATCAGAAAGCCTATAAATTGTTTGATCCAAGTTCCCATAAACTATTTGCAAGTCGTGATGTGCTGTTTCATGAGCAGGCTGATAAAAGTAATACAAAGAATGATGCATGGCATATATCTAATGATGCACATGTCAAACTTGATACTTTGATTAAGCAGGAACAGGAACAGGTACAGGTACAGGTACAAGATCAGGATGAGAGCAGCAGTATGAGCACATCTAGCAGCAGTGAGTCATTACAAGGGGGTGATTCACCTCAAAGCCGACGAATCATGGATGGAACACCCACAGGCATTGAAGCACCAAGAAGGTCGTCCCGACAGACTCAGCTTCCTGCAAGGTATAGAGACTATGCCTTAATGTCTAATATAATGAATGTTGAAGAACCAATTGATTATGAGCAGGCTAAACAACATGAACCATGGATTATTGCTATGAATGATGAGTATGCTTCTCTTATGAAAAATCAAACATGGGAATTAGTGGAACTTCCTGAAAATAAAGTTCCAATTGGAACCAAATGGTTGTACAAATCGAAATTTAAAGCAGATGGTACAATTGATAAATTTAAGGCAAGATTAGTAGCAAAAGGATATGCTCAAAAGGAGGGAATTGATTATGAAGACACTTTTGCACCAGTAGCTAAGTTGAATACAATTAGATTACTGGTTGCCTTAGCCACAAAACATAATTGGAATATACATCAATTGGATGTCAAATCTGCTTTTCTAAATGGTGATTTAAAGGAAGAAGTTTATTTGGTTCAACCTGAAGGGTTTGTCAAACAGGGACAGGAGCATCTAGTCTGCAGGTTAAGAAAAGCATTATATGGTTTGAAACAGGCGCCGAGATCATGGTATGTAAAGATTGATACCTTCTTTCTTCAGAATGGATTTGTGAAAAGCAAAAATGATCCTAACTTGTATGTTAAGAAAGATGAAAAAGGAAATGTTGCTTTAATATATTTGTATGTGGATGATCTCATTATCACAGGCAGTGCTCACAAGTTAATTGAAGAAATTAAAGTTCAGTTGTCACAGGAATTTGAAATGAAAGATTTGGGTGAATTGCATTACTGTTTAGGAATTGAGGTATGGAGAGAGCCTGGTAAAACTTTGATCACTCAAAGCAAATATACAAAGGAGATTCTTAAAAGGTTCAATATGACAGATTGCAAAGCTATGTCAACTCCCTTAGAACAGAATGCAAAGTTGTACAAAGAAGATGGATCGAAAAAGGCAGATGGAACATTATATCGTCAGTTAGTGGGAAGTTTGAACTATCTCACCACTACCAGACCAGACATTGCATACTCAGTCAGTATCCTTAGTCAATTCATGGCTAAGCCTTCAGGAAATCACTGGAATGCTGCAAAGAAAGTTCTCTGATACTTAAAGGGAACAGTGAATCTTGGTATTATGTATACTGATGAATCTGATGTTGCACTGACAGGTTTTTCTGATTCAGATTGGGCAGGAAATCCAGATGACAGACGATCTACCTCTGGCTATGCATTTCATATTGGATCAAGGGTCGTATCTTGGAGTAGTAAGAAACAGCCAACTGTTTCTTTATCATCAACAGAATCAGAGTACAAAGCTTTGACCAATGCCACCTGTGAAGCTATTTGGTTGCGGAGAATTCTTGCAGATCTTGAAGAGGCGCAAAGTGGTTCAACATGTATCAATTGTGATAATCAGAGTGCTATCAAGTTAGCACATAATCCAATTTACCATGCTAGAACAAAACACGTTGAGTTACAGTACCATTTTGTACGTGAGAAAATTGAGTCGAATGAAATTGAATTAATATTTTGTAATACCAAGGATAATATGGCTGATATATTTACTAAGCCCCTTGGTAAAATCAAATTTTAAGTTTTTAGAAGTCAATTAGGTATTGTAGAAAATCCATTTCTCCATTAAGGGAGGATGTGAGAATAATCTAGAAATAGATTTAGTTTTGGTTTGTTGAACGAGAGTGTGCATTTAGAAATCAGTTCCATCTATTCAGGTTTGTTTCCTCTTCTTCAGGAAGATTAGGTGAGTGAATTTCCTATATAAGTGTGATGTAATTGAGCAATTGAATTCATTGAGTTGTGTGAGCTTTGTCTCACGTTTCTGTGTGATTCTGCCTGTGTATTTGTTTTTA